>JAXCMG010000255.1:0-93702 GCA_034642415.1 Podarcis siculus
GAGAGACTTAGAGACCTCGGGCGGCTATCATCGCTAACTTCTCCCTCGGATTCCTCCCCATCGGTCTCTAATCCCTCCCTTTCCTGCCCCTCTGCTCCTGAGCCCCTGACATATGTGTATATATATAAATAAAATGGATGTGTGTGTGTGCACGCGTGCATGTATATATATGTAAATGAAATATGTATTTGCCTGTGTATATGTGTTTGTATATATATATATAAATAAATAAAATGTTGTCAGAGCTGCCCAAGGTCCCAGCTCACAGAGGACCAACGCCAGTTCTTGTTATATACAAAAGTCTTTATTAAGGTTCAGTTTCGATTCCAAAGCCGCGGCGCGCAGCTCTACGTCTCAACCCTAGACGGCTGAAGCTCCGTCTGACTCTCCTCCCCCCAGACACCAGTTTAAGACTCTAGCCTTGCTCCACCCAGCCAGAGAAACCCAGCCAGATGGGCAGGGTATAAATATACTGGTATTATTATTATTATTATTATTATTATTATTATTATTATTATTATTAGTCTTCTACTCTACCAAATGAGCTATACATATATTTATAGATTATGTGAGTGTATAACAGAGCTTTGCAAACTTTTATGTTGGGGTCCCAGTGAAGAATAAATCTTGATCTTGGGGTGGCATCTCGCTCGCCGTGCCTCAGCTCCCTTTTTCATGCTCCTCTCTCACAGGGTACTTCATCTATGTCGCCGGCACCCACCCGGGCCGAGCTGAGCTGCTCAGCCACACCCTGGTGGCGGACGGGTCCTGCCATTTGAGTCCCCTATCATTATCTTCATCATCTACGATTTCTTATTTGCGGAAATATGGGAGGAGGTTATTACCATCTGTCAGAGCTGCCCGAGGTCCCAGCTCACAAAGGACCAACGCCAGTTTGTTGCTATTTACAAAGGTCTTTATTGAAGTTCAGTTTTCATTTCAAAGCCGTGGCGCGCAGCCCTACGTCTCAAACTCTAGACCGCTGAAGCTCCGTCTGAATCTCCTCCCCCCAGACACCAGTTTAAGACTCTAGCCTTGCTCCACCTCTTCCTTTGCTCCTTCCTCCTCTGGGTCCGCCTGTCCGCTGGGGTTTTGCCCTTTCTGGACTCTTCTGACGCTGAGTCCCCTGATTCTTCCCCCTCCCTCCGGCGGGCTTTAGGACCTGGTTCCCCATCCGGGTTTCCTGCTGTCCCGCGCGCCTGTACATTTGAACTTGGCACGCGCGCCCAGCCGGCAACCTTCCTCCTGACCTTTACACTGCTCCTGTCACTGCTTCCCCCTTCGGGGAGGCTAGCTGGGCTCCCTGCTGGAGGAGACGCTGGCCCCGATGCATGTGACTCTTCCCCCTCACTACGCTCTGGTGGGGAAGCTGGTCCTGATCTCCAGCTGCTGCTTTGGGAGTCCCCGCTGGCCTCTTGTTTCTGGTGCGTCCCCCCTGGGACCCCCCTTGCCCTGGCCATAGGCGCCCCCTTCTGGGAATCTTCTGATTCGCTGGAGAAGCTCATGGAATCTCTCAGTTCACTGTCATACTCCCCTACGCTTCCCTCAGATTCTTCCCCTTCGCTCTCCATTCCCTCTCTTCCCTGTGCCTCTGCTCCTGAGCCCCTGACACCATCATTTACTATTTGTTTTCTACGGAAATATGGGCCAGTATTGAGGAGGACACTTTGAGCTCCAAAGTGCAGTTCAGACAGTTCTGCTCCCAGGGATGTCAGGGACTGGCTGGTTGAGGAAGATGGCATCATCTGCCCAAACAGGGAGAGCGCCCCAGGTGTCAGGGACTGAGCAGAGGAGGAATGGCGGAGAATGCCCCCCCCCAGCCTGACCCTTCCAGAGAAGAGGAAGACAGTTTAGAATTACAGCAGGGGATTGAGTGAGGTCACAGCTCAGAGGCAGGTGAGGGGAAAGTTGGGAAATGATTAAATATATATATTTTTAAGTTCCATATGTAAAGTTATGTAAGGTTCTCCAGATCAAGGGAAGTCATTGTTCCTCTCTGTTCTGCCTTGAATCCACCCTCCCATCACCCTCCCAGGTCTCACCCAGGCAGCTGGTGGAGGACAGAGGGAGCCCAGGGCCAGGGCAGCTGTGCAAGCCTTTGGGAGACAGAGACACACTGTTGCCTGTGGCACCCCTGACCACCATTCAAGGCACCCCAGGGTGCCACGGTACACTGGTTCAAAACCACTGATCTAAGCACTCAGGGACCGAGGCGGAGCACCCGGAACAGCACACATGCTGTGCACCTGGAGGCAGGGCTAGCTGTCCGCGGGGGCGGGGCAAGCATCCCAGGGGGCGGGACGGTGATGACCTGGGGTGGGCCGCACCCACTGCACCCCCTTCCTCCGCCAGTGCTCAGGGAAGAACCAGACAATTTCCCTGCTGCTGCTGCTGCTGCTGCTGCTGCTCACAGGACAGACGGGCCTTTGTCCTGGAGTCTGGCACAGGCTAGGAAAGGAGGGGTCATTAAGCGTGACAAGGGCCCTTTGATCCTCGCCTGGTGAAAGCAAACATGTTTTGCTTCGTGTCCTGGGCTCCAGGGCAAATGCCAGTGGGAGAGACCGGGATTTAGGTTTGAGCCACCCCAGAGCTGCAAACTGCAAAGCCCAAAGATTCAGTTTGGTTTAATCTTCCTCCTGAGTTTGCCAGCTGCTACCCTCAGTGCCTTTGCAACCACTGCCTCTGGGCCTCAGCTCCACAGCTGCTAGAGCGGGACAGTCTTCCACCTGGGCCTGAGACCCTTGTGGGGCTATGGGAGAGCCGTGGCATTCTTAGTCATTTCATTGTCTTTCTATCCCATTGTATCTTTTTCTCCAGGGAGCTCAAGGTGGCACAGAGAGTTCTCCTCATTTAAACCCCACAAAAACCCTGTGAGGTACGTTAGGCTGAGAGGCAGTGACCGGCAAGCATCATGGCTGAGTGGGGATTCGAACCCTGCTCTCCCAGGTCCGACACTCTGTCCAGTACATCTCCCTCCCTCCTCTCTCTTGGTGCCCTTCCAACAGAGCCTCTCTGGCCTTGCTTGCCATACAGCTATCAACCAGGGGCCTGTTCCCTCCTCCTGGTGAGCCAGGAGTGATGCAATCACCTGACTGTGCCCTCCAGGAGATAGAGGGGGCAGCCCTGCTTCCCCGCCCCCCATAAGCGAGGAATCTCTGCTCTGGACACAGAGCAATGAGCAGCTTGAATTTTAACTGCCTGGATTAATCATTACAGCAAAGGCCTGATAAGGCCGGCAAAAGCAGCATCCGGAGCTCTGAGCCTGTTCTTGGCCTTGAACCATGCGGGGCACCAAGAAATACCCTCATGTCATCGACACGCCAGACCAGGGCAAGTGGGAGGTAAGGACGGGAGCAGGAGCTGGGAGAGAAGGGCCAGCACTTCCCTGCGACAGGTGGACCTGCCCCCAAGGGCAGGGGGGCAAACGGTCTGGCAGAATGGAGCTTGGTGAAAGGAAGCCTTGCTTCTGAGGGGTGGGGAGTGGGGATGGGTGCCTGCATTTCTTCGGAAGGAAGCTTCATTTGTCCGAGTGGCACCACCAGATAAGTAGAGAAGGAGGATGCACCCAGCGCTTGCCCCTAGAAGAAGGGTCCATGCATAGCTCTGTCACTGAGCAGCTGCCCTGCATGCAGAAGGCCCCACAAGTACACAAGAAGAGCCTGGCTGCAGGATCAGGCCAATGATCCCCTATCTAGTCCAGCTCCCTGTTCTCACAGTGGCCAGGCAGACGCCCCCGGGAAGAAGCCCCCACAAGCAGGACTTGAGGGGCACCACAGCCCTCTCTGCCCACCTGCGATTTCCCAGCAGGACCTCCTTTTGCCACAGGGCCCAGGGCTGCGGAAGAGAAGGCAGCCTGAGTCCCCGCAGGGTTGTTGTTTGTTGAAAGGAAAGATGCTGAAAGAGGGAGGGAGGGTGGGTGGGTGGGTGCTCTGTCGGAGTAGGGAGTGATGGCCTCTCTGGTTGGTATGAGTGCCTGAATCATAGAACCAGAGAACTGTAGAGTTGGTAGGCACCCCAAGGTCATCTAGCCTAACCCCCTGCAATGCAGGAATGACAGCGAAAGAATCCCTGCCAGAGGGCCACCCAGCCTCTCCTTAAAAACCTCCAAGGAAGGAGAGTCCATGGCTCTTATTGTCAGAAAGTTCTTCCTTAAACTTCAGAATCTCTTCCTTGCCCCTTGAGGAGCCCTCCAAGGATGGGATATTCTCCCCCGTGCACTGCAACATATCCTGGGAGGAGGTTTGATCCAGGACCTCAGTACATTTCCAAGTCTCTTTCTGAAACTCCTTGAGAAGAGGCACCCCATATCTGGACGCTGGATCACATGTCCCTTTGAGGCTGCACCCGTACAGCATTGATGTGTCTGATCATATTGTGTATGTCAGTCACAGTGAGTCATGGTGTTGGCAGATTAGCATCTAAATAAAAATAGAAATTTGTCATGGATTTGCATAGCGGCCCTGTGCACAGGTGCTCAATGGGACAAAGATTCTGGGACATGTGTCCCAGGACTTCAGGTGGAAAGTCAGCAAAAATGTGCCACATGCCAAGGGAAAACCCACCGGAAAGTCTAGGTAGGCACAGCTTCTCTCAGGGTGGATCCCAGCAGATCTCGGAGGTGGCGCCTTGCAGCTGTTCTGCAGTGCTTATTGCCCCCCTTGCGTCTGTTCCCCACAGCTCCCTCCCTTCATGCCTTTTTCTCCCAGCTGGCAGGGTACGAGGCTGCCTTGCCCATCACAGAGAAGTCCAACCCCATCACCCGGGAGCTGGACAAGGCGGACGCTGCACAGATCGTCCAGCTGCTCAGAGACTGTGATGCAGAAATATTCCAGGAAGACGACGAAGCGCTGGTCAACTACAAGGTGACTCTGCCTCTCCCTGCCTACTTGCCTGGGGTGGGGGTGATCTGGAATGTGACCCTTCAACACTGTAGAATCATAGAATAGCAGAGCTGGAAGGGACCCTGTGGGTTTCCAGACAGGAGCTGATCATGATGAGGGTTTGCCAAACGTGTCTTCCTCTTAGCTCATTTCTACTCTTCACCCTGAGTTTGTGCCTTTGGTAAAGGTTGTTCTCTAACTGGAGCGCTTGCAGGCCAGTGGTGTTTCTACTACATTTTTAACGATTTGCCTTGAGGGCACCTTTAACCTCTTTTGTTGTCCGCGGGTATTTCGCTTTCCATTCTTAAGTTGGGAAGAGAGTAGTTACTTTGGAAGACGATAATCAGGCATCCAAACAACATGACCAGTCCAATGAAGTTGATGTTGGATGCATTACAGTAGTCCAATTGTGAAGTTACCAACACATGAATGACAGCTAAGCTATTTCTGACCAGAAAAGGGTGTAGTTGGCACACCATCCTAAGCTAACATGAGGTGTCCCTTGCCACAGAGGTCACCTGAGCCTCCAGTAGCAGAGATGAAACTGGGAGCGCCCCCAGACTACAGAGCTGCTCCTTCAGATGAGGCACAACCATGCCCTGAACTGGCGAACCCCCCATCTTCTGCATCTGGGAACCACTCACACACCCACACCCCAAGGTCTCTGTCTTACCAGCATTGTCTCAGTTTGTTGGCAACCATCCTGCCCACTGCTGCACCTGGGCACTGGTTTAGAACAGTCATAGCAGATGCGATGGAGAAATAGCACTGAGTGCCACTGACACGCTTTTCTGTCTCCCCCAGAGGCTGTACAGCGAGTCAGTGCTGAAGACCATGGTGGACATAATTGCCAAAGTGCAGGAGGTGCTGAAGGTATGGCAGGAGGCAGTTTGTGTGTGTGTGTGTGTGTGTGTGTGTGTGTGTGGTGGTGGTGTTGCCGGGGTGTGTATAAATGCTAGGAGAGGATTTAATAATTAGATATTATCTTTCCTTCATCATGTTTGTGAGTTCAACGGAGTGCATCCCTTTGCAGCTTAAAAGGAAAGCTTAAATAGGCTAGTTTTAGCCTTTTTGTTTAAGTAATCCAGGATGCTTTAAGGCAGACTGGATTCTCCTGGGATTTCCCCCTTTTCTCCACCTTAAAATATTTGCTGTAGAGTAACAGATGCAGCAGCTTTTTTCAGGCAGGTTTAAAATGGTAATTCAAACACATAATTAAGTTTAGCTTAAATGTAGTTTCTTCACATTTAGCTTCACAGCTAAAATGTAGGCCTTTCTTCACATTGGCGGCAGAATGGAAAGACTGAGATACAAAAAAATGTTTGATTACTATCAGGGAAGAGTTAGAAGTTTCCAGTTTCTCAGAGGGAGAAAGCTTTCCCCAAGGAGGGAAGGAGAGCAGTGAATCTAATAGAAGAGAGCAAGAGGAACAACAGGGAGGGACTGGCTGTTCCCAGGAAAGGCCAGGGTTCAGTTCTAGCTCAGATTGGGAGGAGGGGAGATACAAGCCAGCTCTAGCCCAGCTTCGGCTGGGGAGGGCGGGATATAAATAAAATTTATTATTATTATTATTAGCCAGGAGGGTAGGAAAAAGAGCCGGAAAGCGATGGGAAGGGCGCCTTCGCCATTTTGAGAGTGGCTGGTCACAGAGAAGCAGAGCTCAGAAGGTATCTGAAATAAGTGACTCTGAGGAATAATAGTTAAGAACCGTTTATAAGATTGTTTTGTTAATACGCAATAAAAAGTTATAAAAGAACAAGAAGCGTTTGTGTGGTGATCTGAAGAGGACAACGACCAGTCCTGACAATTACCTTCTTCCCAAGGTGAGGGGAAGTGACCTGGCAGGGCAGCTTACTATACAGCATTAACCCCTTCATGCGATAGATGTTGGTTATACTGTATGAGGCTAGTTATCCCACATGTCCAGCTACAACCACCGTTTCCGCTGGATGGAGGGCAAAACTATGGTGGAGGCCAGGTATTCAGTTGCTTATGAGGAGTGGGGTAGAGGGCCTTTGGCAGCTGGGCCAGGATCAGCTGAGTGGGTGGACACCCAGCCTATTTGTCTCTTCCTTCTTTCCTCAGGAACCAGACAACACGCTCATTGTGCTGAGTGGAGGGGGAGCCTCTGGCCGGATGGGCTTCCTCATGGCGGTGAGTGCCTCCTGCCTCGCCCTCCTCTTCCTTCTGCTCCCCCCTTTCTCTTACCCCCCCCATGCCTGGAGATAAGGGCTGTGCAGCTAATGAAGAGGGCCTGCTGATGCAGGGAGGGCTGCTGCCATCTGGGGGGCATCCCTGGGGCTTGCCCCCTTGCCCCTGGGAGTCAGCGCTGGAGGGTTTGCCACTGAGCCTGGCTCAGGGCTGCACCGGGAGGGGGCACCTGCCTGGGATGCCACAAAGGGATTGCATTGCTAGGAAGGGCAGGCTTTGCACTGTGGCCTTTGGGGTGGTCCCTCAGAGCTGGGGGGGGCACAGGTCGCCCCACACCTCCCTGACTGTCTTTGTGTCTGTTTTTCCTAGGTATCCTTTAACATACTCCTGAAGGGGTTGGGGCAGCTGCCCCAGTACACGTATATAATTGCTGGTGGGGACAGGTAAGGACACAGGATGAGCAGGTGGGTTGTAAAAAAAGCCATTTGGGACTCTAGGCTACTAGACTGGTGTGGGGGGTGTCTGGGACATGTGGGGGACAAATGCATGTGGAAACGTTCCGGGTGCAGACCTGAGTTTGAAGAAGAGAGTCTTTTGCATGTGTGCATTTGTGTGGTGCTGGTGGTAACTGGAGCTCTAGGCTGCAGAGTCTCATGTTCGAGGGTTCATAGTTTTGGGTGGATTTGGAGTGCAGGGTGGGCTACTATTTATCCTTCCTCTTACTCACTTGTGTGAGTTTGACATCTAGTTAGCAGCGTGTAAAATGACCATCCTCATACCCTCCAACATGTCCAAGCAGAAAACTAGGGTGCACTTATTTCAGGGCCAAGATCTCGCTTGAAAGCATGGTCCCCCAAAATCAGATGCCCTGATTAAATTGGGACAGTTGAAGGGTCTGCATCCCTTTGCAGCATAAGATGTGGAAACTTCTAGGACAAGGGGGCTTAACCTTGTTACAGAAAGTTTCAGACCTGATCCCAGCAGAAGCTGCAGTGAAAACAAGAGAGGCAGAATCTGACATTATAAAAATATGGTTGAGATAAAAAAATGGAGTCTAGACTAAGCATCCTTTCTCTTCAGCTCCATGGTGAAAAAGAGACTGAGGAGGGAGGAAGTGGTAAGGAATATTTTCATTTGTTACTTTTCCTACCAAGGGGAAGCAGGGGATATGACCTCACAGAGTGTTCTCTTTAGCAATTTATAGGGGATTTTCAGGTGTCTTAACCCTTTGCTTATCCAGCAAAACTTGAAATCTCATTTTGGCTGCAAATTTAGTTCCCACACAGACAAGTGCATTTCTTATGCCCCTTCTCACAGGTCTCTTGTAGCATCCCTGGAGGGCCCTGAGGACAGTGCGCTGCTGGGCATTGAGGACCTAAAGAAGGTGAGGCTGCTGGTGTGTGTGTGTGTGTGTGTGTGTGTGTGTGTGTGTGTGTGTGTGGAGAGACCCTTGTCTACCAGCACCCTCGGCTCTGAGTACCCACCTGCTCCCCAGAGCTGCTGTTGCAAAGGAGCAGGCACCAGCTACAGATTCTTCTGATGGAGAGCAGCTCCACCAGGGCCATCTAAAGGCCTTGGTTTCCCTTGCCTTGCTGGCAGGAAGAGAGCCCACAGGTGCTCTGGGCAGGAGAGCTGATGGGTGCCTTTGGTCCTGGGTGGGCTGGGGGGTTATGGGCAGCAGCAGCATAACAGTGACAACTGAGCTCCCTTTTCTCTTTCCTCCTCCTCCTCCTCCTCCAGGTCTGTGAAGGGAAAAAGAAGGTCATTTTCTTTGGGATTTCATGTGGTTTGTCTGTGAGTATTTCATGCACGACAGGAGTGGAGGGAGGGACGGGAGGGAGGGACGGGAGGGAGGGACCCTCCCAGTTCCTGTAGGAGACGAAGGGATATCTCTGTTCCAGATGGGCAGGGGAGCAGAAGACGAGAGGGATGTTGCACCCCACCCCAGCCAGAAGGTTTCACGTGGAGGACCACAAAAGCCACCTCTGACAAACTCCCTCAATGTCAAGTCCTTAGGTGTGTCCAGTGGATGTTTCTGCTGGCAATGGAGAAGGGCCACTGGAGCTCAGTGGTTGGAGCATCTGATTTAGGGCAGAAAGTCACAAGTTTGATCCCCCATCTCCAAGTGGCGCAGGAGGAGATCCCTGCCTGAAACCCTGGAGAGCTGTTGCCAGTCAGTGAGGCAACGTGTAGTTAACTATGGAACCTGCTGCTGCAGGAGGCCGTCATGGCCACTGACTTGCAGGTCTTTGAGAGGAGGCGAGAAATACATGAGGGGGAGAGGGCTATCAATGGCTGCTAGTCACAACGGCTATTAGTCACGATGGCTCTGCTCTGCCTCCACGATTCGAAACAGCAATGCTTCTGAATACCAGTGGCTGGAAATCACGGGAGGGGAGAGTAGATCATGTGCTCGACTCTTTCTTGTGGGTTTCCCTTTGGGGCAGCTGGTTGGCCACTGTGAGAACAGGATGCTGGACTAGGTGGGCTTCCTTTGGCTTGATGCAACAGGCTCTTCTTATGCTGTTGCACTGAGTTTTGTACATTGGTGCCAGGCCTGAAAGAGGAAATATGGGTCCGGGAGACGGAAGTAACCTTTCCCAAGCCAGGGGTCCCCTTGGAGCTTGGCGTTGGAGGAACATGGCCTTTGGAGCAGAAGCTGCCTGCCTGTGCCTGCAACTAAGGCATGGCCACTGTGGCTGGTGCCGCCTTACATGGGCTCTGCTTGCTTGCAACAGGCTCCCTACGTGGCTGGGCAGCTGGACTTCTGCATGAACAACTTGGACATCTATGTCCCAGTTCTGGTGGGATTCAACCCAGTCACCATGGCCAGGTAAGGGGGGGGCAGGGGGCAGGTCCGGAAGAGCTGCAGGGTGAGCTGCCAAACACTTTGCCCAGTCTGGCCAACCCTGTTCAGAGCATCTCCTGTGCCAGAGGCATCTCAAGCTTGGGAGGCGCTTGGCTGGGGGAGAAGAAGGCAGCTAATGGAGATGGGTTGAGGATTAAATGTGTAACTTTAAGTTTAAATAACCAATCCCGCATGTGGTGGGGAAATATGAGAGTAAACAGGCTGTGAAGCCCTTTTAGCAGAGTAAAAAACACACAGCCGCTTTTGCAGCTTACTGGAATCTAGGAATTAGGCAATTACACCTCTTATCCCAGTTTATTTGTAGTCTGCTGACTTTCCCCCCTCTGTGCTCTTTGTTAAGAATGAACTACACATTTTAGTAAGATAATCAAGAAATCCCCAGCTAAAGTAGAATGAGAGTGAGTATGGAGTGGGATGCAACCTTCTTTCTGCTTCAGAGGTTGGGCTTTGAAAAATGTTCATCTGCATTAACAGTAATCTATAATGAACATTCTAAATTCTCCCTGTGGCAAGCAAGAGGAGGTCCATGTGGGGCTCTGGGGAAGGTGACCTTGTGGAGGTGAAGAAAGTGATGAGGTGGCCTGGACAGCGTCGGAATCCAGCGGAGTGGGGGGATCTGGGCAAGAGGCCCCTGCCTGCCCTCTCACACCCCACATCTCCCTACAGGACAGACAAGATTGAGGGCTTCCACTCCACCTTCCGGCAAGTGGCCGAGAGGATGGAGAAGCTGCAGGAAACCCACCAGGCCTTCATCCTTAATCCTGCCGTGGGGGTGAGTGCTGGGGAGTGGGGGGGGGGGCTTCCCTGTGCTTCCCTCATCAGACCTACCATCCCTGCACATCCATAGCACATATAGGCATTGGTGGGGCCGAGGGTGGTCCACTGGAGAGAGCAGCCCACAGATAGGGGGCAGGGGCTGTCACCTCTGACTGAGCCCATTCTCAGGCTGTCACCTGCTGCACCTCCCTCAGGTGAAGCACCTGGAAGAGGCTCTTGGATGGTTATGGTTCTTCAAAAGGCTTTGGTGCCATCAGTCAGTGAGGAAAGGGTGTGCCAAGCCAAACAGAGCCCCTCTGCAGGCAGGAACCTGTTCTAGAGTAGAACCCGCCCCCCTGTGCACCCCATTCCCTGCCCTCCCCAGCACTCACATATATGGAAAAAATGGAATTCAATAAGCATGTTTACCTGAAATCTACTTCCTTCAAGTTCTATCTTTCAGGGCAATTTGTTTCGTCATCAGCCCTGCTGGGGGGGGGGGGAGAGTGCTCACTTGGGCTCCACATGTCTCTCGTAACCAAGGCTGCTGGCTGTGGGCATCAGGGTATGCTTTAGTTGTGCTCCAGTATAAGAGCTTGTTCCCAGGAAGGCCTGCGATGGGCTAGTGCAGGGAGGCAGGATTGCCAGCCCAGTCCATGGGGCCCTGATCTCTGGCACATCCTGGCAGCTGCCATGGGGCATTGGGAGAGTCTCCTCTAAGGACCAGGCAGGGACCGGTCTCAGCCCACTGTGCTCTTTCAGCCTGAAGGGCTCACTGGCTCATCCCGCATGAAGGGCGGCAGCGCCACCAAGATCCTTCTGGAAACTCTGCTCCTGACTGCACACAAGACAGTCTCCAAGGACAGCGAGATCTCGGAGAAGTGAGTTATGGAGCAGAAGCCAAGCAGGGCAGCCTCTGGAGGCTCCTCCATGGGGTGGGGAGAGTAGCCTCTCTTAGCTCCCAGTCCCTCTCCTGGCGGCTGACCAGCAGCGCAAAGCCCAGCAGAGTTCTCTCTGAATCCTCTCTGCAGGTGTCTTCTGGAAATCCTCCGCACCTATGAACGGGCCCACAAAGTCACCTATGGTCAGAGCAAGAAGATCGCTGCCCTTGTGAAGCAAGCAGGGACCAGGTGAGCCTCAGGTGGGCAGGAATTTCTTCACAGCAACCAGAATTTATCTTCCTTGAACCTCAGCTCCTGTGGGCTTTGGCCTGTCAAAAACTCTCTGCCCCCCAGCACAATCTCTGCCTCTCTCCGCCACAGCCTACAGAAGAAGGCTTATGTCTACCTGGTCGGCTGGCACACCCTGGGCATCATCGCCATCATGGATGGGGCCGAGTGCATCCCCACCTTTGGGGCAGGTGAGCCTACCAGGCAAGGAGGGTGAATTCAGTCTGGGCAGAGAGTGGTTCTGCAAATGTGGGACCCACCGCCACCAGAATGTCCCCATTCACCAGGCCCAGGAAATGTCATGTGCTGGAGGAGGGGCTGGAGGAGGCTGCAGGCGATTGGCAGGAGGTCCCAGTGTGTGTGCATGAGTGTGTGAGAGAGAGAGACTGAGAGAGGGCGGGGGTTCCTTCCTATGCAGACACATGAACTCTCTTTTCTGCTTCTCCCTTCATGGCACAGACATCAACGATGTCCGGGGCTTCCTCATTGGAGACCGCAGCGAAATGTTCAACAGAGAGGCTGATCTGATTGCACAGGCGAGTGGTCAGAGGAGGAGGTTGTTTGGACACCTCCTAGGCTGGGGTCTTCTCCTTCTTCACCTCCTCCACCTCCTCCACTTCCTTCTCCTCTTTTCGGGGCTTCTACAGAAAGGGGACACCAAACCCAAATGCACAGGCCCCACCCCGAAAGCAAGAGGAGCTGCGCACTCCAAGGGTCACCCCCTTCTCCAAGGCCCCCCTCACATGGGAGTTGGGCACACAGACTAAGCAGTGCCAGGGCATCCAAGGCAAAGCCAGTTCATCTCATTTCTGGTAGATCAGGGCCAACCCATAACTCAAGACCCCCCCACATGCCCCCCCCCCGAAGCCAGGCGCTGACAGCTTCTTCTTTCTGTTTTTCTTGTGCAGGGCCCCAAGTTTGCTTTCTCTGAAGAAGATTTTGTGAAAACAATCCTCCCATCACTGACGGAGCTGGATACCGTCCTCTTCCTTTTCACAGTGGATGGTGAGAGACGGGGGGGGGGTTGCGTCTGGGGGGGGGCACAAGGGCCTCTTGGGAGATGCAGCAGAAAGGAAAGGCATCTCCACATGGTTAGACTACGGAGGCAGAGATGGCCACCAAGTTGGCTGTTATACTCTGAAGAAAATTCATGGAGGACACAAGGCTGGGTTCTGCCTGCACAGTCAGAGCCAAGATACTTCTGAATAGGACCAGTTCCTAGAATCATAGAATCATAGAGTTGGAAGAGACCACAAGGGCCATCGAGTCCAACCCCCTGCCAAGCAGGAAACACCATCAGAGCACTCCTGACATATGGTTGTCAAGCCTCTGCTTAAAGACCACCAAAGAAGGAGACTCCACCACACTCCTTGGCAGCAAATTCCACTGTCGAACAGCTCTTACTGTCAGGAAGTTCTTCCTAATGTTTAGGTGGAATCTTCTTTCTTGTAGTTTGGATCCATTGCTCCGTGTCCGCTTCTCTGGAGCAGCAGAAAACAAGCTTTCTCCCTCCTCTATGTGACATCCTTTTATATATTTGAACATGGCTATCATATCACCCCTTAACCTCCTCTTCTCCAGGCTAAACATGCCCAGCTCCCTTAGCCGTTCCTCATAAGGCATCGTTTCCAGGCCTTTGACCATTTTGGTTGCCCTCCTCTGGACACGTTCCAATTTGTCAGTGTCCTTCTTGAACTCTGGTGCCCAGAACTGGACACAGTACTCCAGGTGAGGTCTGACCAGAGCAGAATACAGTGGCACGATTACTTCCCTGGATCTAGATGCTATACTCCTATTGATGCAGCCCAGAATTGCATTGGCTTTTTTAGCTGCCGCATCACACTGTTGGCTCATGTCAAGTTTGTGGTCAACCAAGACTCCTAGATCCTTTTCACATGTACTGCTCTCAAGCCAGGTGTCACCCATCTTGTATTTGTGCCTCTCATTTTTTTTGCCCAAGTGCAATACTTTACATTTCTCCCTGTTAAAATTCATCTTGTTTGTTTTGGCCCAGTTCTCTAATCTGTCAAGGTCGTTTTGAAGTGTGATCCTGTCCTCTGGGGTCTTAGCCACCCCTCCCAGTTTGGTGTCATCTGCAAATTTGATCAGGATGCCCTTGAGTCCATCATCCAAGTCGTTGATAAAGATGTTGAATAAGACTGGGCCCAAGACAGATCCCTGTGGCACCCCACTAGTCACTCTTCTCCAGGATGAAGAGGAACCATTGATGAGCACCCTTTGGGTTCGGTCAGTCAGCCAGTTACAAATCCACTGAGTGGTAGCATAGTCAAGACCACATTTTACCAGCTTCTTTACAAGAATATCATGGGGCACCTTGTCAAATGCCTTGCTGAAATCAAGGTAGGCTACATCCACTGCGTTCCCTTCATCTACCAGGCTTGTAATTCTGTCAAAAAATGAGATCAGGTTAGTCTGACATGACTTATTTTTCAGAAATCCATGCTGACTATTGGTGATCACAGCATTCCTTTCTAGGTGCTCACAGACTGTTTGCTTAATGATCTGCTCCAGAATCTTCCCTGGTATTGATGTCAGACTGACTGGGCGCCAAGTGGAAAGGGGGCTGGCTGCTGCTCCTGCATTCAGATCCTGCTTGTGGGCTTCCTTTTGGTTGGCCACTGTGAGACCAGGATGCTCCGCTAGATGGGCCTCCTTTGGCCGGATCCAGCTGCAGGGCCCTTTGGATGTTCTAGGGAGCCATGAGGTGGGAGGACGAGGGAGTCTGCAGCTCAGCAAGCACAGAAGGGATGGCAGAAAGGGGGCTGCTGGAGCCAGCGCTCTGAGGGCTCCTGACCGCCTACCCTCTTTGCCTGGTTCAGAGAGGGGGCTGCAGCTCAGTGGCAGAGCAGGAGGCGGCTCTGAGGTCCAGCCACCAGCATCTCTAGGTGAAAAGAATCACAATTTGCAAGGAATGTGAGAAGAGACTGGCCATAGTGGTTGAATCAGGTTATGGATGGCATGGGAAGGATACATTAATTACAATTGCCAGTCTTCCATGTGTATGGGTTACACAGAGAACCCCATCCTTGGCAGCAAAATACAGAAGCTTGAAACTAGGCTGCAAAGCATTATATTTTCTGAGCAAATCCAGCTGCTTGATATTTTGTTCTGTTTTCTTATATTTTGTTGGAAGCCATTCAGAGTGGCAGGGGCAACCCAGTCAGGTGGGTGGGGTAGAAAAAAATATATTATTATTATTATTATTATTATTATTATTATTATTATTATTACTACTACTACCAAAGGTTAGCTGGATTAGCCCCTCTTAACAAAGAATCCAGCAACAACTTATAAAGTAAGTAGAATTAGTGTTTACTTACTTAGCAGTCTTGCATTGGATCACAGCAAAGGCAGCAGTAAAACTATGGCAGGTAAAATACTTAAGGGTTTCAAAATATATAGCTGATTACAAAATTGGATTGTGCAGTCAGGGAGAGTGCCAACATCCATCTGACTTGAAGACATGGTGAAGAAGTGAGAGAGAGAAGTGACAGGAAACAGAGGAAATGACATCACACAGAGCTCTCTCTCTCTCCACCTTTTACATTTCTATGGTCCAAATCTGCCTGTCTAGCAATTTACAGCCCTGTGGTTAAATAGCCCCTATACTTCTTAACTGTTAAATTTTGAATGCTAATCTCCTACACATAGGGGGACATCCTGTCCCCCAGAGCCCCTGGAGACAATCCTGGGCTGCCTGGACCAGTGGCTGGCTCCACATCAGACAGCCCCACCTGTGAGTCAAAGGCACTTGGATCGGCTCCTCTCCCTCCTTTCCGGAAAGGGAAACAGCTGGTGGGGGAGTGAGAACCCTAAACCCTCTTGTGCTGCCTTCCTTTGCCACCAACACCCCTCTCTCCTCTCTTGACTGCAGACAACCTTGATGAAGTGGAGAAGTTGGTGGTTCAGGTGAAGGAGAGGACCTCCAACGTGCAAGCCCTTTCTCATGCCACAGTTGGGCAATACCTGCCGGTAGGTGCTGTCTGCAAGGTGGGCATCTTTGCAGGCCCTCAATACCTGATGACTGATGGCTACTGGTCCACTGCCCTGGAGGGGCAGAATCACACATGCAAGAGGGCTCTGCCACACCCATTGAGCAAGCCCCTTTCAAATCTTGACCTTTTGGCTGACTGTTCCCCCTCTCTCCCTGCTTTGCCCCCTGCCCCCGCCAGGCCTCGCTCAAGAAGCTTTTCCCCTCCATCATCAGCATCATGTGGCCCATCCTGTTCCTGGAGTATGAAGGCAAGTTCATCCAGGTGAGGAGGGGGCAGTGGGGAGCAGGGAGCCACTGGCAAGGGGGAGGGGGAGAGTTGCTTTGTGTCTAGGCTGGAGCCCCCCTGGCCTGGCCCTTCTCTGCCCATCCTCCACTTGCCCATTCAGCCCATCACCTGTCCCTTTGCAGAGGTTCCAAAGGGAGCTCAGCACCAAGTGGATCCTGAACACAGTCAGCACCGGGGCTCACGTGCTGAAGGGCAAGATCCTGCGCAATTACATGGTGGACCTGCGAGTGAGCAACTCCAAGCTCTTCTGGAGGGCAGTCAGCATCCTGCAGGTACTGGGGGCAGGGGTATCCCAGAAGGCTCCCCTGCAGGGCCATGGAGCTAGTCGATGGGTGTCCACTTCCCAGGGTGAGGGCTGGCCAGCAGAGTGCCAGCAGAGTCTTGCTTTGGCAACAGCAGTGCCTGGTGCAGGGTCAGGCCAGCCGAGGTCTTCTGCTCAGTCCAGCTCCCTCCTTCTTCCAATTTCTAACACTGGGGAGGGGGCCTCTGAGACCCTGCCTGTCTCCCAGATTTGCTTGTACTGTGTCTCAATCATCCACTAAGATGCGTTGGGAAGCAATGGCGGGCTTTATCCTTGTGATCCTCACAACAAGCATCTCAGGTAGGCTACTCATGGAAAGACAGTGCCTGGTCCAAGGACGCCCAAGGGGCAACATGGTGACATGAACCTGAGTGAAGTTTGCTCACATCACAGGGGCTCTGTGGGGCCACCACCTTGCAGGAAAAAGCAGAGCTCAAGTCCCCACACTCAGGAGGGACCTGTGCCCTTTGCCACCCCCTGGCAGCCCCACCCAACTTCCCTCTCTCCCTCCAGAGGTTCTCGGGCCAGCCGCATGCTAAGTGCCTGGAAGGTCTCCTGCAAGCCATCTATGACCCTGAGCCGCTCTCTGAGGATCTCCGCACAGCTCCAGTCTCCAAGCACATTGCCGTAGCAACAGACAAGAGCAAGGTAGGCAGGTGTTCTCTCCCTCCCTCCCCCCCCCGCACCTGCCCATCCCACTTCTCCATCTGGTCATCCCACACTTGTGCCATGACACAGGAGGTACAAGTCACACCAAACACACCTCTTATTTGTGGTCTACTGACCTTTCCATTCTCTGTCCCCATTGCTAAGAATGAACCACCTGTTTTAGTAAAAAACAAAAAGATGTTACTTACATTCAATACAGACAGCAAATAAATCAAAGTGGTATGCAGGTAAAAATACTTCTTAGTTGCAAAATGCAAATTTAGTTTCCAAAATGGAGTATGGGATCCCAGAAGAGCCCATATATGTGCATCTGCTCACATTGCTGGCTTGAAAGGAAAAGAGAAACTGGGGAAAGGAGGAAGAAAAGATTAAGATGCCCAAACCAATGGCTTCAAGTTACAAAAAAGGAGACACTGATTAAACATCAGAAAAAACTTTCTGACAGTGAGAGGTGTTTGACAGTGGAACCGTCTCCCTCGGAAGCTGGTGAACTGTCCTTCCTTTGAGGTTTTAAAGCAGAGGTTGGATGGCTGTCATGGGTGCTCTAGCTGAGATTCTTGCATTGCAAGGGGTTGGACTAGATGGCCCTTGGGGGCCCTTCCAACACTATGGTTCTAAGATCTTTTGTCCTATTTCCTGCCACAGGAAATGCAGGAATACAGGAACTCTGTATTCCTTAACCCTTTCATATACTTATTAACAAACATAATGGTCAGTTTGACTGCAGATTTCCCCACATCTCTTCCATTTGCCCAGGTTGTACCCACAGCCCTGCTCTGCCTCCTGCGTAGCTGCTCGGTGCCAGAGGCCCGCGCCCGCCTGGATGCTGCTCCCTCCCTCCGAGCCGCCCTTGACACTGCGCTGAATGCTCCTGGAAGGAAGCGGGGGGCTGACAAGTCAGAACCTGATGAGCAGAGCACATAGGGGGGGAACACTTCTTCCAAGGGGTCCCACAGCCTCAAGCCCCAGACGGTCTTCCAAGCAGAGGCACTCAGCCTGACGAGAGAGGCCTCGTCTGACACTGCCCTGCTGGTGCTGGCCTGTCTTCTCCCAGTGGGGAAAGGGGTGGAGGGAAGGGATGAGGAGGGATCTGGGATGAGAGCTACCGGAAGTGAGGCCGGAACAAGGATCCTGCTCTGCCAGGAAACAGGTTCTTCTTCCCTTTGGGAGATGGATCTGTGCCTCTGGGGAATCCCCTTCTTTGCCCCCTGGCAGGGTGAGCCTTGCCCCCAAACAACTCCCTTGTCTCAGGAGCTGCCCTGCCCTGTCCTGCCCTTCCCCTCCATGCACCCCCGGCATTGGGCTGCCATGCTAAAGTGGGTGTCAGCCTTTCCTGCCAGCCCCTCCGATCTGTGCTTTCTCCTTGCCAGCTCACATCCCTGGCACTGCCACCTGTGCCCTCTTCTGCAAGGCTGGCTGCCTGGTGGACCATGGTGTGCTACTAGGGAGACAGGAAGGGCTTCAGATTCCCAGCCTGCCCTTCCACAGCCACCAGCACCCAGGTAGGCAGCGCAGACTGGGCGCCATCCACCTGCAGACTGAGCCCAAGCCAGGTGGGTCTTAGAGAGGCCTTCTCCAAGTCTCATGAAATGTCCTGGGGGACCTTGCAAGGCTCGCAGCAAATTGCCTGTGGTGCCTGTAGTCAGTATATGCTGGCAGTGTCATTGTGTGGCCTGGTGGGATGAGGTGAGCATGGCAGGTGCGTTGGGGGTAAAGGGACCTGGGTCCACCCTGCCCCCTGGAGCCCCTGCCCCTTTCTCTGTCTCAGTGCATGAGGTTGGCACAGCTCATTTCCTTCGTTTCTGCCCTGGAGCCTGAGGTTGACTGTGTTGCTTCTCCTGTCTTTGATGGGGAACCAGCTGGCGAGTTCTGGGCTCCTCTCTTTTTGTAATAAAAGATGTGTCTGTGCACTGGGTGTCCTGTTCTTGCTCGGTTTGGGGTGGGTGACTGGAGTGCTCAGGTCCTAGAAAAACATCCTGAACCACCCGCAAGGATCAGACTGTAACCTCTCTCCCCAAACACACACAACGTGCACACCATGAACTCTGAGGGCTCCACGTGGCAAAGGAATGCTTTCATAAGGCCTAGCTTGACCTCCCGCTTGGATGGAGCATGTGCCCTGGGATGGCGTCACGGGTGGCCTTGACCACACCCCACCCCAGCCAGTATCTCTCTTCGGCTGGCCTGGAAAAGTGACCCTTGCTCCTGTGCATATGTACACAAAGGGTACATGTGGCTGCTGGGTGCACTTTTGCTGTTCAGGAAAGGGAGAGGGTGGAAGCTGTGGCCTTGAGCTCCTGTCAACAGGAAGTCAGCCATCCACCCACCCACATCTGATCATTCAGAATCATCAGAGGTGGTTCCTGCCGAGACAATGGCTGGTTTGAGGTGTTGAGAAGAAAGACACAGGGCTGTTTGATGGAGCCCCAAAAGAAACGTAGCCAATTGCACAGATTGCAAGTTGGCATATGATTTGTCCTGCTGCCCCCAGATAGCAGTGTGGCTGCAGCATTCTAGCCCAAATGAAGTTTCTGAACTATCTTCATAAAATGCCATTACAGTGGTACCTCAGGTTACATACGCTTCAGGTTACAGACTCTACTAACCCAGAAATAGTACCTCAGGTTAAGAACTTTGCTTTAGGATGAAAGCAGAAATCATCCAGCAGTGGCGCAGAAGCAGTGGGAGGCCCCATTAGCTAAAGTGGTGCTTCAGGTTAAGAACAGTTTCAGGTTAAGAACAGACCTCCAGAACGAATTAAGTTCTTTTTTTTAAAATAAATTTTATTCAAAGTTATAACAAAACATATTTTCCAAAAACATATCCTTATTTCCCCCCCCCATTTTTCCTCCTCCTCCCCCCCATAAAACCCATCCCCCCACCCCACCCCCCGACTTCCCTCAATTCCAGTCTTTGGTTTCTCCAGTAATGCTATTTTCTGCATGTTACAGAGTTGTATAGATCCTCCAACTGTTTAGCTTATTATTATCAGTAAAAAAAATTGTGAATGTTTATTCAAAACCTGCCAAGGAGTCCAGTTCGCTTTGTTGCATCTTCAAATACTTTGTGAAAGGTTCCCATTCATCCTTAAAGTCACAGTTATCCTTATTTCATAGTTTATATGTCAATTTTGCCAGTTCTGCATAGTCCATCAATTTTTCTTGCCATGATTCTTTAGTTGGAGTTTCTTCAGTCTTCCATCCTTGTGCTACCAGAACTCTCGTGGCCGTTGTCGCATACATGAAGATGTTTTTCAACTTTTCTGGCAGGTCTTTCCCTACAGAACGAATTAAGTTCTTAACCTGAGGTACCACTGTAGTGCAATTCATCCTGGAGGTAACCAGAAAGTGATTGACTGTGGTTGCCTCTGACTTCTCAGATACCGTGGTACCTCGGATTAAGTACTTAATTCTTTCCGGAGGCCCATGGTATTGCGACATCTGCCAACATCTGGAGGGCCACCTGTGTTCCTCTTAACCTACAGTAACACATCTGGTTACAACTCGTGAACCTTGAGTCTTTGCATGGTTTAGGTTTGGCACTGGGGATGGGCAGGCAGGAATTCAATAAGCCAAGCATTTTCAAGTATGCAAATACAATCCCCTGTATGGACAAGTCAAACCACTGGGTTAGCACTACCAAAGTGCCCCCCCCCAAGCCTGGGCAGTGCATATGTTGTCTTCTGCTGCCCAGATGACAGCCCCCCTCTCGGCCTCACTGATGAAGGTGTTGTTCCAGGTGCCATCCAACCATGTTGGGGACTCCACTCGGTATTTGTGTAGTGTTTACTCCTGAGCCTTTTCTTCTCTCATAGAATCACAGAGTTGGAAGGGACCCGAGGGTCATCTAGCCCAACCCCCTGCAATGCAGGAATCTCAGCTAAAGCATTCATGACAGGTGGCCAACCGACCTGTTTAAAAACCTCCAAGGAAGGAAACTCCACCACTGGAAGATCACTCCCAAGGCAGCAGATGTTTATGATAAGAGTTTTATTTCTCCTAGGTGGGCTGCCTTTCCAGGTGGACAAGCTCTTCTGCCCAACCAGAGGCTACTCAGGAGCAAATCACATGGAAGTTAGGGTCAATGTGGGGGGTCGGTGCCCCCTGGGACTGGTATGGCAGGAGGGAGAAAAGCGGTAGGGGGGCGCCAGAGCCAAAGAGACTCCGCAGAACCAACTCAAACTAGTTTTGCCCTTCTCCGCTGAGTTCTCCGAGGATGAAGGCAGACGGGGGCCGGCGGGCTGGAGACACAGCTCAACGGCCCAAAGGACCTCCCGGGTTACAAGCCCCGCTCTTCCCCGCGGAGCTAGCCACGCAGCAGCCGGCCGTCGGCGCCTGTCGAACCGGAGCCCCGATCGGTCCCGAGCATCGTGCCTCCTCCTGGACGGGCCCGCCCGTCCGACGCTTTTCTTCGTGTCCCCCGGAGCCTCTTGGGCCCGTCGTCTTGAGAGGCTCTCGGGCAGCTGGAAGGAGCCCCGCCTGCCTGCCTGCCTGCCCCTCCCCTCCCGGTCGCCAGGCGACCGACAACACATCGAGGGGCCTCTCCTCCGCCTCCTGGCTCTACTTTTCGTGCGCCACGACGGACCCTCCAGCGCAGCCAGCAGGTAGAACCCCTTCTCGCCCGGGGACCGCCCCTTTTCGACTCCCCTGCGCCCGGGAGAGCCCTCCTCCACCCCCAATTCCACCGGGAGCGTGGCCAAGAGCCGCTCAAACTTTCGGTTCCTAACTTAGCAGAACATTTTCCTCTGCCCTTGAAGGGGGGGGGCGTTGGCAGCTTCCCGGCCCCTCTTGATTCCTCTGAACAGCCAATGCTCCCCGCTTCAACGGCTCAACAGCGGGGGGCTCTGCGCACGGAGCACGTGAGCGGCGGATCCTACTCCGCTCCCCCGAGGGCCCTGGGATAGTCGGGCTCCGCGGGGCAGCAGCTCCGCTCTTGGACGACTTCCAGCGCCCTTCTTCTCCTTCCTCCTCCAGGGCTCAGGATGCCTCGCAAGCGCCGGGGGAAGATGCTGCCGCAGGCGCAGCCAGCTGGGACAGGACGCGCAGCCCCCGGGAGCGGCGCCGAGGACTCCGGGGGTAGCCCGCCGCAGGAAGGCGCCTCGCCGCTGCAAGGGGAGCTGGAGCGCGTCTGCTGGGAGCTGGAGCGGCTGCGCGGGCGGAGGGCGCAGCTGCGGGCGCAGCACGAGCTCCTGGAGCGGGAGGCGCAGGAGCTGCGCGCCGAGAGCCGGGAGTTCCTGGACTACGTGGCCAAGCGGGCGCAGCGGCGGGAGGGGGCGGCGGTGTTGCTGGGCGACGAGAGCCGGCAGCTGCTGGCGCACATCCAGCACCAGCACCGGGAGCTCCTGGCCCGCTCCGCGGAGCAGGAGGCAGGGCTGCGCGCGGAGCTGCTCCGCCAGGAGGCCGAGCTGGCGCGGCTAAGCGCCGAGCTGGAGGAGCTGCGCGGGGTGCGCGCCCTGCAGCAGGAGCAGGCCGGCCGAGTGCGGGAGCTGCAGCGCGCCCAGGCGGCGGCGCGCAAGGAGCACGTGCAGCGGCGGCAGGAGGCGGCGGCGCGCTTCGCGCAAGCCAAGGCGGCGCAGGAGCGCGAGGCGCGGGAGCGGGCGGCGCGCGTGGCCGGAGAAGCGCAGCAGGTGGCCGCGCGGTGCCTGCTGGAGCACAGGCGGGAGGCGCAGCGGCAGAACCGGGAGCTGAGGCAGGAGCTGGCGCGGCTGGTGGCGAGGGCGCGGGCGCTGCAGGCGCACAAGGACCGGCTGGAGGATCGCGTGCAGCGCTTGCGGCGGCAGCATGACTCGCTGCGGGATTTGGCCCTCCTGCGCCGCGGCGGCCCCGAAGGAGGAGAGCGACCGGCAGCGGGGACGCGCCGAGCCGCAGGAGGGCGGGCGCCCCTTCTCCGCAGCGCAGGGCAGACGAGCTGCCTCCAGCCGCGCAACTGCTGAGACGCTGACCAGGGTCCTGGCGGAGAGAACCTTAAGACGAGCCTACGAGGCGCCTGGTGGATCGGGCCAGTGGCTCAGCTAGTCCAGCCTCCTGTTCTCACGGGGGCCAACCAGATGCCTGTGGGAAACCTGCAAGCAGGATCCGAGCGGAAGAGCGCTCTCTCCTCCTGTGGCTGCCAGCATCTGGAATCCAGCAGCATGGACTGTGGCCACAGAGTATAGCCTCCAGGCTGACTAGCAGCCATCGCCAGCCCTCTCCATGAGTTTGTCGAGTCCTCTTTTGAAGTCATCCCATCTGGTGGCCATCGCTGCCTCCTGCCTTCACTGCACTGAACCCATTTTAATCAGTTTTGCTTAACTGCTGTTGTTGTAATATTACTTAATGTGGTTTAATATCTTATTCTTTTCACAGTTTGCAATTTTATTAGGTTGCTGCTTTACAAATTGCTTTGTAGAGGTGTGATGAGTTGAGATAGAAAAACTGTTAATAAAACAGGATGGGAGGCAAACTCTCATTCTGCAGGGACAGATGAGGGAAGCCATCTCAGTGGCCCTACTTAAGGGAGCCTCACAACTCAGGCTAAGAAAACCAGGACGTATGTTGGGGGTGCGGGCAGATCTTTGGTTGTGGTTCAGCAATGGTAAGATTCAGGGTCATGGCTTAGCTGGGCCCAGATAGTGCCCAGGTGCAGGATCTCCCTACATTCACTCCTACCTTGGCAACGTAGGATTTCTACCTGGAGATATTTTTATTTCAGGAGGCCTCTGGCTGCAAAGCAGCTGCTCAGCCACTGTTATGGACAAAGGAGGGGCACCCAACCAACTCCTCAGAAGCATTGGCATGCTATGCATAAGGACTTGACACATCAGAGTTCCAGGACACAGGAGCTTGCCCTGCTACTGAGCAATGCATGCACACACGACCACTGACTTATGTACCTTTCCCTCTGTTATACTGGGTTCCCAGTGTCATAATAAGGCAAGGAAACCCATTTTCTGAAGCATAGAAATTCACTAAAATTAGTCAAATAGATGGTTTTATTTAGTTCAAAAAGGTGATAAAAATTGTGATCCCAGGATGGAGGGGAGGGGACCTGACTCATGGCATGGAACAGGGACTCCATAATTCTCAAGATGTGACAACACATACTTAGGATACCCCTCCTAAAAGCCAAACCAGGTGTTAACAGCCCTGACAAAGGGACCAGACTAGTAATGGTCAGAGGGAAATGAGACTCAGGACTAAATAAAAATGCCAAGGGATGCCTTCCTGACAGAGGGATATGTAAATACTTTCATTGACTTGTGGGGTGTGGGTACATGAACTATGCAGGATAGACAGGGGCATGTCTGGTTCTCAAATTTCTATCTGACACCATGCCTTTTCTGTGACAAAAGAGGCCATTTGCCCTTTGTTCTGGACTTTGTTTTGTTTGGGGGTTGAAACCTTGTTGCAACAATAGGCGATCAGGTTTCCTAGCTTCTGTTTTGCTTCAATTTGCCTGGCTGTGATCTCTTGCTTGAACCTAGAATCATAGAATCATAGAGTTGGAAGAGACCACAGGGGCCATCGAGTCCAACCCCCCCAACCTGACCGATTCTGAACCCGCAGGGCTAGACCCTACCGAAGCTGGGAAACAGTTAAGTACCGTACCCCAAAATTTTGTCCTTATCAGTCCTTAAGTGTCATCAACTAAAGGCAGCCCCCATTTCCTAGACACACAGCTTGTGACTGGGGAAGGTGCAGGATGGGCTGTGTTTTAAGTGACAAGATGTGACTCGGGCACATTAACCCCCTGTAGTTTCCAGTCAAAATGACAAAGGTATGATGGCCAGACAGGCACATGAAGGGCTGTATGAGACTTAAAAATGGAAAGCATAATGCTGGTGGTCAACAAAAGAGGTTTAAAGAATGTAGCATAAACACTAACAACTGGGAAACACTGGCCTGTGAGCGCTCCAGTTGGAGAACAGTTATCACCAAAGGTGTCATGGGCTTTGAAGACACTCAAACTCAGGATCCAAGGGAGAAACATGCTAAGAGGAAGGCACGCTTGGCAAATCCACACCTTGATCAACTCCTGCCTGGAAACCAATGTCCCCACTGTGGAAGGACATGTGGATCCAGAATTGGCCTCCAAAGACACTTATGGAATCATTGTTAAAACTGTGTTTATGGAAGACAATCTTACTCGGCTACGAGTGATCGCCAAAGAAGAAGATGCAGTCACTTCCTTAACGCTTTGACAGGAATGTCTAACAAAGGATATAAAGTAAAGGTAAAGGGACCCCCTGACCATTAGGCCAAGTCGTGACCGACTCTGGGGTTGCGGCGCTCATCTCGCTTTATTATGTAATTTCTTCCTGCCTGAGCTCTCTCACCCTCTTTTCTGTCAAGCCAGTGATGTGAGCAGACGTATAATAGGGCTGCCATACATCTGGGTTTCCCCAAACATATCTGGGATTTGTCCATCAGAAATAGTGTCCAGGCAGAATTTCCAAAAATGTGCAGGAAAACCTGGACGTATGACAACCCATGTCGGAAATGATGGGGGGGGGATTTTGCAAAACAAAAAATTGTGTCCGGCTTTTTACTTGTTGAAATATGGCAACCCTAGTATATTCCTAGGCTCTGCTCAGAGCTCAGACTCCGTTTTAGAAACTAACTTTGTATTTTGTAACAAAGAAGGTTTTTTTACCAGCATATTACTTTGATATATTTGTTGCCTGCATTCAAATGTCAGTAAACCTTTTGTTTATCTTACTAAAGCGTGTGGTTCATTCTTAGCAAAGGGCACAGAGAGGGGAAAGGTCAGCAGACCACAAATAAACAGGGATAAAGAGACGTAATTGCCTAATTCCTAGATTCCAGTAAGCTGCAAAAGTGCCTAAGTATTTTTACTCTGCTAAAGGGGCTTCACAGCCTGTTTGCTCTCATATTGCTCCCCCACATGTGGGATAGGAGGTTTTGATTTTAATTTATGGATTTAAACCTCAATTAAACTCCCATCAGAAACAATATATTTATTTCCTGCTCAAAGTATCTGCACTCCAGTCCAAAGCAGTGGCGCTGAGGACTCATCCAAGCCCAGTATGATGAGCATGCCTGTCTTGCACTGCCATCTTCTAGCCAGGCTGCTCACACAACAGCTTGAGCTCCTCATCTGACTTCTGTGTCTCAGGGGTGAGGATGGGGTTCTGGACCTCTCCTTGCAGCATCGAGGAACAGCGAAGCTCCTTGCAGCCAGCTGAGCTCCTGCATCTTGGCAGCGTCACACGGGGCAGGTCGGGGGGGGGGGCTCACCTGATGGTGCTTTGCAGGAGGGCCAACCTGGCCACAGACTCCTTCACCCTCCTGGGCATCCCCCACCGCTGATGCAGAAGCTTCTCGCGCAGGTGGAATTCGAAGTACTGCTTTTTGTCAGTCGTAAGAAATCTTTCACATCCTGGATTTGCTCTGGGACTGGTTGTGGAAAGGTCTGTTGCTCGTGGTGAACTAGCTTGCCCACCCAACCCCTCAGGGGTGTGAGGCATAGCTTTCCCCAGGAGGCTCGTGGGACAGGGCTTCAAAGCAGACTCCTGGTGGTGATGGTGGCGGCGGCAGAATGCGGAGTGAGCACAACAAGGACGCTCAGTTAGAGGGGGGCTCTCTTGGCGGCACTCCGGGGCCTGCTCCCCCCCACCTGTGAGGGAAACCAAGGCTGGGGTCAGATCCCAAAGGACCAGATCCAGCCGGGCGGCATCCCGTTTGCTGGTTGGTGGAGGCAGCTCTCTTTGGGTATCTGTGATGGCCCAGACAGTCTGAGGGGAATCCCCGGGCCAGACCCCTTCCTCAGGCTTCATCTTCCCTTGGGCAGCTGCAGCAAGAGGACGCTTCTCTGCAGGAGGACATCCTTGTGCAAGGGGTGCCCGGCCCCAGCTTGGCTGCTGCCTCTTGCAGTGCTGGAGCTCCACGCTAGCACACGCCTCCCCAGGCAGGCTCCGAGCCCCGTCCGGGTGGGCTGTGGCTGAGGGCAGATGGACCTGGAGGAGCTCCAAGGTGGCCAAGCTGTTCCAGGGGCCATCCCCACCCAGCTCCCGTTTCTCAGTCCCTGGAAGACCTTCCCACTGCTTCCCAGGCAGGCGTGCCAGTCCCGAGGCCAGTGGCAAAGGCTCCTGTGTCGCTTCTGGGCTCCACCAGCTTCTGCTGCCTTTGGCTGCCATGGTCATGGCAGAACAAGCCAGTGCTGCCGAAACACTGTGTTGCTTTGGAGAGCTGCTCCCTTTCGAAGAGGGCCTCTCTTGCTGTGGGGCTGCCTGGGCCAGAGGTGTCCCGGGAGGGGGCAGCGGCCAGCAGAGGGCTTTGCAGACCCTCTTGGGGAGGCCCCACTTGCGATGCACCGCTTTCTCCCTCAGGTGGTGCTCCAGGCACTGCCGCCTCTCCACCTTGAAAAGGGGCCTCTGGTGGTCGGTGGCTGCTTGCGGGGCTGTGCATGCCAGGAAGCCCGGCAGGGCTGGCACAGACCTCTCCAGCGAGCTGTGCACCAGGCCAGGCAAGCCCCACAGCAGCTGCAGCCGCTTCCGTTGGAGGTGAGCTGTCAGCTGCTCTCGCACCTCCTGGCTGAGCAGCAGAGGGTCCAGCAACGGGGACTCCACCACTGTCCCGCTGCCCCGGCTTAGAGGGGGTGGGCAGAGGTTGGCCAGCTCGGTTGCTTGCCAGTCCTCGGGACCAGCCTCCAGTGACTGCATCCTAGCCCCCTCACCCTGGCCGCGCTCTCAGGGCCACAGAACCCCTGGCCAGGCCTGGGTCAGTCAAGATCAGCCAGCTCCACACAGCTGCCCTCAAGACAGGCAACGGAGGAAAGCAAAGGGTTTGGCACAGGAGATGCCTCTATTGCAGGGAGTTGCTGGTTTGGCTCCAGAGGCACTGAAAGGAGGCCTGCCCTATGGACCCCTTTCCACCCCTCTGAAAGGCTGGTGCTCAGAGAGCCAGGCCAGCAGCGGTTGTCCCCAACATACCAGCTCCTCTCCCAGGCCATCCAGCTTGGACCAAGTGACACCACCACTCCTCCTCTTGCAGTTCCGTTTATCATGTTGCTACAGCAACACATTGTGAGGTCAGCCTGGCACCCGGTGGGAGCAGCCACCTTCCCAGGACTGCCTCTCCTGACTGAGGGTCCTCAGGAACAGCAGGGCAAAAGGGTACCTCTCGTGGGAGGCTCCAGGGGGCCTTGATGCGCCGGAAGACACGGGAGGGGCACCCACAGTTTTTTGAAAACTCAACACTCAGAAATGGGTACAGAAGAAAATCCATCCATCTTATTTACAAATCTATCTATAAGATGTGACATACAATCTGGAATTCATGTATTGTTACACCTGGGAGTAACATTACCCAGGAAAACCAGGAAACTTCATACAATTCAATATGCTGTTCTGATTTATGTTATTAAACAAATCCAAATTACCCAGAGGATTATATAAAACTTTTATTCACAATTTTAGTAATTTCATGTAGCTAATGTTGGTTTTTTATAACTAATTTAATGTAAAAATTACCTTGGAATGTGTGAATGTTTGGCTATCGTAATATTTTCAGTGACGCTCCGTCTGCAGTGCCCAGTTTACTCCCGGGGGTTGGGGCACAGCTCACCCCCTGCCCGACAGAGGCCAGGAAAGAAGTCCCACCTCTGGTGGCTCCTCACCTGGAGAGTGTGGCCTCACCTGGGGAGGACCAGAGTTCTTGATGTGCCTCATCAGAAGTAAACCCTGCTGAGCATTGGGGGGAGAAGTGGGGCTTCTTCCCCAGTCAGTCACTTGAGCAGCCAAGGCCGCCTGAGGGGGGCTGGAGGGCAGGATGCAAGGAGGGGTGTGGCCAGAGGATCCCCTTCCTTTCTATGAATCGCCCCCCCCCACCCTGAGAGACCAGAGGGGGACCACTACTCCCTCCCGCTCCTGTGGCTGAGCTTCAGAGGGGGAGGGCCATCCTCCTCCTCCTCCTCCTTCTCACAGCTCCCACTTCCTGCCTGCTGGGGGCAGCTGGCCTTGAGAGGGTGCTGCTGCCCCGGCTCCCCCGCTGCCTCCTGCCTGGGTGTGGCCTTCTTGGGGAAGGCAGCAGTCTGTGGCCTCTTCTTGCGGCTCCCGCTGGGCGGAGGCTTCCTGGGCGCTCTCTTCTGCTCCGCCTCCTCCGGCTGCTGCTTCAGCAGCTTCTTGAAGCTCTTGGCGGTGTGTGTGCCAACGGCAAACCAGTCCTGGGGGTGGGGAGAGGCAGGAGGTGGGAGGTGGGAGCAAGAGGAAGGGGTAGCGCCAGCACAAGCTCAGCCAGGCCAATGGCCACAGACCCCGGTGAGGGCGCGGGTGCAGCGGAAGGGTCTGTGGCATTGGATTGGGTCCATGCGCACTCCCGCAGCCCCCTTGCTCCTCACCTGCGCATGCACAGTGTTGATGTGGTACTTGACTCCGCTCTCGGACACAAATTCCTTCTCACACAGCAGGCACCGGTATCTCCCAGCCACAAACTCCCCCTGCAGTGAGACGGAAATGTACCCTAGAATCTCTGGCAGCAAGAACTTGAGGAAGACAGCGGGGAGGAGGGGGGGAGCGGAAGGAGGAGGGTCCCCCCCCCCAATTTTAAGCGCAAGTGTCTCGTCCCTGTGGAGGGAGGGATCTGCCAGTTGGGGCGCAGAGATGATGATGGTGAATCCATGTCTGCCTCCAGGGGTGGTTTGGCAATGGCAGGCAGCAGCAGAAGCCCCCCAAACACACACATCCTGGAGCCCTAAGGAGAGGCTGGCACATACCAAGGTGCAGCTGCCCAGGTGGGACTTGAGGCCCGAGATGCTGCTGTAGACACAATCACAGCCCTGTGGTGGAAGGCGAGAGTCAGGAAAGGGCGGTCAGTGGCCCTCCCCACCCAGGAACGCCCCAGAGATGGAGGGAACTGAAAGCAGGAGGGGAAATCCAGAGGCTCCTGGCAGCAACAGCTCTTAGTCTCCTGTCAGATACTTGGGGGCTCTCCCCACTCTGCACCTCTGTGATGCAAAAGGGCAGAGGGAGGGGCCTCCAGATTATTCCATGGGAAGCTGAACACCAAGGAAGAGCCCCCCAAAGCCTCCACTGCAAGTGTTTGGGGCAAGGAGAAAGGAGCTCTGCTGCCCTTGTCCAGTCAGGAGAGTAGGTGGCATCCCCCAAGCTTTGCCCCGCCGTCCCGTTACCTGGTTTGGGCAGCGGACCCGTCGGCACGCCTTGATCTCTGCCCTCCACTTGCTCAGAACCTCCTGGCTGACAGCAGGCAGTCCTGGACGGGTGTATTTCAGCTGAGGAAGAGAGCAGAGCCGGAAGGCAGAGTGAGGAGCAGGGGCTGCTGCCTTCGGCTACTCCCACAGCACCCCCCCCCCCCCGTGCCCTAGCTGACTGGGGCACCCAGCTAACCAGGGGCCAAGCACCCTGACTCCTGAGCCCCAGGGACACCCCCTTCCTTGAGAGCCCAGCCAGCCTCTTCTGCTTCTCGGGTTCCTGGCCCCTGGGGGAAGTGCAACCATTTGCACCTGTACTATGAAAAGACTTCAACTCCATTCCAGTGTTAGACAAAATGTCAAGCCTTAAAATAGCTGTTACTACAAAATCTCAGCCCCGTAGTAACAAGGCACGCTACTGCTAAGCGTCTTGCTCTGCTTTCCTTTGGACCCCATCAGCGAGGCTGAGGGGGATGGGTCTTGTTGTCTGGGCAGCCCAGGACCTCCAGACACACTGCCCAGGCTTGCACCCCGAGGAGCTCACTTCACTGCTGCTAATGCAGTAGTTTGACTTCACCCCTGGAAGTGCACTCCATTGTCTCTCAAGATAGATAGATGACAACAATAGTAACAAAAAAAATCAACCTGACCAAAAGCTTTGGGCATTTCCTCTGCAAACTGCAAGAGAGCAGGCTGGGTAGGCCTCCTGAGGCGGGGGCTTCTACAATGTGGGCCCCCCCCCATTGCAAAAGACTCTGCTCCTCGGGAGAAAGTGCTCCCTTGCTGCATGCTGGCCCCTGAGAAACCTTGAGGTCAACCAGGACTCTTCTTGCTCCCAGGGCCAAATGGATTCTGAGGAAACGGCCGCACCTTCCGGTCCTCGGGAACCAGGTCCTGCCAGACCTTCCGCCTGGGCCACTCCTTGGCCAGGGCCTCCTTGGCCAGGGCCTCCTGCAGGTGGTGGGCGGCTGCCTGGGCAGACTTCCTCAGAGCACGGCGGCCTCCACTGCTGGGCTCTGCGCTTGCCACCTCCTTCTGGGGGGCCGGCTGGATGTCCTGGCCCAGCAAGGAGATCTGGCAGGAAGGACACAGGGAGTGATGCTCAGAAAGGGCCACCAAAAGGAGGAAAGGCTGCAACAATTGGGACTTTTCAGTTTAGAGAAAAGACGAGGAAGAGGGACATGGCACGAGTTTGGAAAATTATGCAAAGCCTGGAGAAAGTGGATAGAGAAATGTTTTTTTCTCCCTCTCTCACAACGCTGGAGTTTGTGGACATTCCATGAAGCCGAAGACTAAAAGGACAGTAAAACTAAAAGTGCAAACTGTGGAACTCCCTCCCACAGGAGGCAGCAATGGCCACCAACGTGGGTGGCTTTAAAAGAGGAATGGACAGATTTACGGAGGGCTGGGCTTTTGATGACTAACCTCCAGTCAAGAGGCAGCAATGCTTCTGCAGGCCAGTGGCCAGAAAGAGCAGCAGGAGAGGCTCAGGGCTCTTGGGCTCAGATCCTGCTTGCTGGTTTCCCACAGGCATCTGGTTGGCCACTGTGAGAACAGGATGCTGGACTGGGTGGGCCATCGGCCTGATCTAGCAGGCTCCTCTTAGTTCTTATGTTCTGGCCAACGCCTGCCACTGCCAGAAAGGGGTAGCAAAGGCTCTCTGCAGGTGACAATGCCCGGCCCCATAAGAGGAGGAGGGGGCCTGCAGTGGCTTCTCTGGGCGTTGCCCCGCCCCCTCTTCCACCTGCCTGTCAGTCAGGAACAGGGGCTTCCTCTGCAGAGTGCTCCAGAGATGGGGAGAGGTCCCGCCCCTCTTTGCTCCTCCCTGGCAACTCACCGGGCCATGCTCCATCTTCAGGTGGTAAGCGAGGCCCGCCTTGGAGCGGTAGGCTTTGCCGCAGTGCTGGCACTTCAGAGCCATCTGCTCCAGCTCGGCAGCCTCCTTCCCGCACTTCCGCGTGTGGTAGAGGAAGCCCAGGACGCTGGTAAAGCTGCCTGTGCAGCCCTGGGGGAGGAGAGGGGGGGCAGAGAGGAGTGCAGGCTCCCAGGAAGGAGGGAAGCCAACTCAGGGGGGGGGAGCTTCTGTGTCTCCCCTCCACCACCAGAAGGTGGTGAGTCAGCCCTGCATTCACCGAGAGGAGCCTGAGGCGGTCCGAGGCCCCTGCCCCAGCCTGGCCCAGGCCGCTCTGGTTCCCCGGAAGGCCAGAGACTGCTCCATCTCACCTGCCTTGTGCACTTGAGCTTCCCCATCCGCTTCAGCACCCTCCGCAAGCGCCCTCTCTCGCCCAGATCGCAGGCCGCCGCCTCTGTCCCCACCGGCTGTGTAAAAGGGAAGGGAAAGGCTGGCCAGAGAGACGCTCCAAACCGAGATATTCAGATTCCCACTAAAGCCCAGGAAGAACTTTCTGGAGGCAAGAGCCATTTGAGAGTGAAATGGGCTCCCTGGGAAGGTGGTGGACTCTCCTTCCTTGGAGATTTTCCATCGAGGTGGCCCCCTGTCCCGAATGATGCAGTTGTGTTGCAGGGGTTGGACTAGATGACCCTTGGGTATCTCTTCCAACTCTATGATTCTGTGCTTGCAGGTGACCCAAGGCCAAAGGCCCAGGAAGACCTGCTGGGGCTGAACTGTCGCCGTGTCGGGAGTCAAGGCAGGCTGGGTCAGGCCAGAGGCTCCCCAGAGGGCCCTGAACAAGGCCCAGGGGGGATGGATATACAGGCAGGCAGCAGGCTGGGCTTCCAGGGACTGAAGCATCTGCCTGAGGCATCCGGGGAGCCAGACACGTTCTTGTGGGCGCGCAGCATCTACTTACCAGGCTGTTGTGGTCTGCCATGATGTGGTACTTCATTCCTGCCAGAGACCGCAGCTGCTTCCCACAGTGGTGGCATGTGAGCATCTCCTAGGAAGACCACAAGGCATTGCACATGTCAGCAGTAGCCACCAGCATCTGGGCAGCATGGGCTGTGGGAACATCTCCCATTAGTCCTTGCTCCTGGAGTTTGGGGCCTGAAGTGTCCATCCGTCCGTTCCCCCCCCCCCCCATCCCAGAAACTGACTTGCTCTGCTCTATTCTACTGTGAGTTTACTGTCTGCATTTTAAAAATTGTGGTTCTAAATTTTTAGCGATAATTTTACTGTTCCTTTTTTTGTAAATTGCTTTGAGATTTGTGTTACAAACAAGCCGTATATAAATTTTACAAAATAAATAAGTAATTTGGGGGCCCTGGGTGCTCCCTTGGGGCTTCCCCCTCATGCAGACATGCAGAGCAGAAGCTGCTTCACTGAACCCTCAGTCTCAATGGCCAAGAACAACGGCTCTTGTTTGGGCAGCACCATGCAAGCAATGCCATGGGAGACTCCCAAGGGGTGCCGGGGAGAAGAGGGGCTGGCAGAATCCCCTTGAACTCCAGGGTGAAATGGTTCACCTCTGAGCAAGAGCTGCTGGCAGGCTGGGGGTTAGTGGGGGGGGAGCTGCTGCTGGGGGTTTTCCAGGAGTGACTGGCTGGCTGATGTGGGAGACAGGAAGCAGGACGAGGGGGGCCTCCCTTGGTCTGGTGCAGCAGGTTTCTTATGACACTGTTACGCCCCATGGCTTGAGAGGGAGTTGCAGGGTTGGAAGGATCCCCAGGGACTGCCTAGGAAAAGGATAAGGTCCCACCCCCACCCCCGTCTGCTCACATGCTGGCAGTTGCTCATGTGCTTCTTCAGTCCTTCCACCGTCTTCCTCACAACAGCCCTGCAGGTGGGACAAGTGACACGGCCTCTGCTCAGGATCTCCAGCTGCCAGTGCTCTTCCAGGCTGCCTGGTGGAGCAGAAGAAGGTGCTGACTCAGCATCTTAAGGTTCCTGGCTGGTCCTGAGTGGGGCAGCCCTCTCACCTGGCCTGTGGGCATCCCACTGGGGCATCTTGGGCTGGCCCACCTGCTACTGGGCTCTTCTTTCTATGCTTAGGGACACAGTCACGCTTACTAGCTTTCTGCACCCCCCCCCCAGTAATGCACCCCAACAACCTCTTCTGCCTGCTTCTTCAGCTATGCGCCATTCCTGGCTGCACACAGGGAGGGCAGACAAGAGGCCCCGCCCCTTCGCCAGAGGTCCTGGGGTCCAGAGGATGATGGCCCTGGTTTCTTGGCTTCCGTCCTCACCAAGGAGCTGCAATGTCGGGGTCCTGTTTTACCTGCTGCATATACCGGTGTGTCTCTTTTTCTATGGCCATTTTTGGGCTTGAGATGAGGCTGTCTCCCCATCTGCTGCCATTTCCCTGGGACAAGGAAAAACAGCAGTGAAGGTTTGCCTCTGCAGCCAGGACCATCTACCCTCCACCACAACCCAGAACACCCCACCAACAACCTTGGGGAGAGATGGAGGCCAAGGGAAGTGACCGCCCCAATGTGGGCTCAACCTCCAACACAGGAAAATGAATAGTTCACGAGGGGCTCCCATCACTTGGGAGCAGCAAAGCTCAAAGCATAGAGTGCAAAGGGACAGGGATGGGCAGCCCCCTCACACCAGGAGGAACTGAGCTGAGTAGGTGTGCAGGGGGTCTCCAGCCCCCCTCCTTGCAGGAGAGCCAGGAGCGTGCAGGGGCCCAGAGAAAGGAACCAAAGTAGAATCCACTCACCAGATTTCTGCTTCTTTTTGGGGAGATCCTTGTCATCGTCTGCATCTTTGTTTTCCTGCTTGTGCTTTGCCTTGGAAAGGGAATCCCCAGCTAAGAGGAGAAGAGAGACTGAGACAAGTGTGTGTTTTTTTGGGGGGGGGTTATTACAGTGGTACCTCGGTCTATGAACTTAATTCATTCCGGAAGTCCGTTCTTAAGCCGAAAGCGCTGTTGAACTGAGGTGCGCTTTCCCTACTGAGGCCACCCACCACCGGTGCCCTTCCACCGTTCGGCTTCTGGGGCAAAGTTCGCTAACCGGAACACCTACTTCCGGTTTTGCAGAGTTTGTTGCTTGAATAGTGCGTTAACAGGACTGTTCGTAGACTGCACGATAATAGGACTGTAAAGGACTGTATTACATGTATTATTTCATTCTATAATGTATAGCAAGCACGTACAACAAGTCGATTGCGATCTACTGGTTGATCTGTGAGCAAATCGCAGCCTCTTGGAAGTTGGACGTCCCTGTTGTATGGAATGCATAGACTTTTAGAAGACATCTGAAGGCAGACCTGTTTAGGGAAATTTTTAATGTTTGATGTTTTATCGTGTTTTTAATATTCTGTTGGGAGCCACCCAGAGTGGCTGGGGAAACCCAGCCAGATGGGTGGGGTATAAATGTTATTGTTATTGAAACAAAATAAAAATAATTCCTTCCAGTAGCACCTTAGAGACCAACTAAGTTAGTTATTGATATGAGCTTTTGTGTGCATGCACACTTCTTTAGTTATTGTTATTGTAGAAGAGAGAGAATTATAACAGTTGAAAATCAAAAGGTGAAAACAAAACTACAAAATAGGCACGTAGTAGGAGTAGGTCTGCTGTACATCTCATAAAGGAATGCCAAATCACATAAAAAGTGCCAGGAGATTCTAGTTCTTGAAAGACCAGCATTATTGAGGGCAGGAGTTCACAGGTTCAGTCCCCAGTGAGAGCTCCAGGAAGAGGATCCCTGCCCCAAACCTTGGAGAAACCACTGCAGTGCAGGCAGTGCTGAGCTAGAAGGACCTGATGGTTTGGCTCAGTGAAAGGCAACTTCCTAGGCTCCCAAGAGGATTTCAAGGTTATCATGAAAGGTTATCGGGAAAGGGTCATTAAGAGACTCAGCCAGCAGAAGCCTTTTTAACCAAACTTCCAGCATTTCCCATGAGCAGCCTCTGAATGGACCTGACAGGCCTGGGATTGGCTGTGAGAAGCTGCATCCTGTGATTCCTTATGCTCTCTGCCTTTGTGTCCTGGAGTGACATGCAAATTAATAGCTCCTATCAAAGAATAAGGGACGCGCGAGTGGCGCTGTGATCTAAACCACTGAGCCTAGGGCTTGCTGATCAGAAGGTCGTTGGTTCGAATCCCCGCGAAGGGGTGAGCTCCCGTTGCTCTGTCCCATCTCCTGCCAACCTAGCAGTTCAAAAGCACGTCAAAGTGCAACTAGATAAATAGGAACCACTCCGGCGGGAAGGTAAACAGCGTTTCCATTAGCTGCTCTGGTTTCGCCAGAAGCGGCTTAGTCCTGCTGGCCACATAACCTGGAAAAACTGTCTGCGGACAAACGTTGGCTCCCTCGGCTAGCAAAGCAAGATGAGTTCCCCGTTGGAGGGAAGGGTGCTGATTTAAGACGCTTTCAGGCTTATAGATAAGGGGGCTGAGGTTGTACCTGAACGTCACCCGGTACACTCTGAGCTTATGGCAGGCTGATGTCTGCATGGCAGGGGGTTGGCCGGCATGACCCTTGGCAGTCCCTTCCACCTCTTCCAGTCTCTCATTCAAACCATGCCTCCCCCAGACCCGGCTCTCCGGGCTTCTCCGGAGGAGGAAGGTGCCAGGCGCCCCCTCCTCACCTTCCCTCGCCCCCTCCTCCCGGGCAGGGGTCTTGCCGGCGGCGGGCTTCGCCCCCTTCATCTCCAGCCAGGGAACGGGGCTGGGAATGGACCCATGCTAGGCGGGCTCCGGCGGGGAGGAGAAGGCAGGCCAGCGGCTGCCCGGCTCCTCCGATCTCGGCTTGAGAGGCAGCGGCGCGGGGCTGGCGGGGCTCCTCTTCGCCCGGGCGGCGGCGGGGTCCCCGGGACGAGGCCTCGGCGCCTCCCCTGCCCGCCTCCGAGACCGACCTCTGCGAGGCTCCTGGCGCCGCCCGAGGAAGGGAGGAGGCCGCGCCGGCACAGGAAGGGTTAAGGACGCTTCCGCGACCTCCGAGGCCCCGCCCGACCCGGCGGCCTCCGTCATTCCGCCCCGCCCCTCCGGGAGTTCAGCGGGGGAGGAGCTGCTGCTCCCGCCCCGCCCCGCCCCGCGTTGCCAAGGTTACGGCGGAAGCGGGGACCAGGCGCCTCACCGGGGAACGGCCCCTCCTCGCCGTCCACTCGTGACGTCATTACCGCCGGCCGGGAGGACTCGCTTTGCGCTCTATGACTGTGGAGCGGGGCGGCCGCTCTGCCTCTCTATGGCACCTCTATGGTCAAAACAGCAGGGAAAAGAACGCAGAGAGACGAAAAGGGAAGAGGGGAGCAAACGCAGCCCACTTGGAACGAGAGGTCCCGTTGTCCCGACCTGAGGGCTGCTCCACCTTTCCTAGCTCTGTGGCCAAGAGAGGCCCTCTTGCTCCGCCCCTGGCCGGAAGACCCGCCCCTGGCCGGAAGCGGAAGCGGGCTGGCGACCGCGAGGAGACATGGCGGCGGCGGCGAGCTCGGCCGAGGGGCCCCCGCCGGTCTGCGTGCTGGTGCTGGGCATGGCCGGCTCGGGCAAGACGGCGCTGGTGCAGGTGAGCGGCGCTCCGGGGAGGGAGGGAGGGAGGGAGGGCGGGGCGGGGCGGGCGGGGCTCCCCTCGGGCTTGACGGCGCTTCTCTCCCCCCGCAGCGGCTGACGGCGCACCTGCACAGCCGGGGCTGCCCGCCCTACGTCATCAACCTGGACCCCGCCGTGCACGAGCTGCCCTTCCCGGCCAACATCGGTGAGTGGCGGGGCCGGGGGGGGGGGCGGCGGCGGGACTGGCCTCTGCCTGTCGGGGGCTTCATTTCTCTCCCTCTCCTTTTTCCCAAAGACATACGAGACACCGTGAAGTACAAGGAGGTCATGAAGCAGTATCCTTACCCGGGCAGGGGGCAAAGCGGGGGAGGGGAGACTGGGAGACACAGGGGGCAGGTCCACTGTCCCTCAGACCTTGGGGGGGGCGGACTATATTTTGAAGGGAGGAAATTCCTATGCCGCACAAATAACCCAGAGAGACATTTTAAATAAAAGGACACATTCTACTCATGTAAAAACATGCTGATTCCTGGACCGTCCGTGGGCCGGATTGATAAGGTGATTGGGCCACATCCGGCCCCCGGGCCTTAGGTTGTCTACCCCTGGGATGGAGGGCGGTTGCTGGACTTTGCACACTGCAATGGGTGGAGAAAACCAATGTTGAAAGGATGTAGTAAGGCTGGGCATGATGTTTGTGCATCTGGTGAAATTGCCAGTTTGTCTCTTGAGCTGTTGCTGCTGACATTGGCGATCTCTACAAATGTGGTTTTATGTGACACCTTTGCTTTAAATGGCCTGAGTCTCTATATGGGGTAGAGGAAGGGGAAGGGAATACGCTGTTAGAGGTGACTTTCAGATTTCTACCAACCTTTCCTGAATGTGCACCAGGTATGGGCTGGGCCCCAACGGCGGTATTGTGACTTCTCTGAACCTTTTTGCGACAAGATTTGACCAGGTACGTAATTTCTGGTGAATTTCACTGAATGGTACTGCATTTAGCTTGAGTTTGTAGGTGCCAAACATCCTCTCTTGGAGAATTTGCCAGCAATGATGAGCATTTGACATTCTGGACCACATCAGAGGACCGCATATTATTATCAATACTAAGACTCAGAGCAAATTTGTATCTGAACTAATTTTAAGGTGTATTTTAATTAATAGATTGCTTGTTCTTATGTTCTTTGTATCCTGTCTTAGTTTTATGATGTTAGCTGCCCAGCTCCAGCCGGGGAAGGTGGGGTACAAATAAATTTGTTGTTGTTGATAAATTTGTAGTTGTTGTTCTTGTTTATACAGTGGTGCCTCGCAAGACGAAATTAATTCGTTGTGCGAGTTTCTTCATCTTGCGGATTTTTTTGTCTTGCGAAGCACGGCTATTAATGGTACTTAGCGGCTTAGCGGGAGCTTGCGGGGCCAGCAGGGGGGAGACCTGCCGCCCGCCTGCAGACCAGGTCCGGGGACAGCGGGAAGACGCGCTGCGCCTCCCCGCTGTCCCCAGAGCTTGCGGGGCAGGCAGCGGGGAGAAGCGCTCTTCTCCCCGCCGCCCGCCTTCGTCTTGCGAAGCAAGCCCATAGGAAAATTCGTCTTGCGGAACGACTCAAAAAACAGAAAACTCGTTCGTCTTGCGAGGCGTTCGTCTTGCGAGGTACCACTGTATCCCAGTTAACAATTTAATCACTTAATGGTAATTCTGTACTTCTGATGCTGATGATATCATGGTTTTTTGAACTTAATTGAAAACTCTAATTCTCTGTTTCTACCTATAAATCATCTTTCTCTTTCTGACTAGGTGATGAAGTTCATTGAGAAACGACAGGCAGCATCTCAGTGAGTCAGTGGGAAGCCTGCTGTCACCTGGGGAGGGGGGTGATGGAAGTTCCTCTTGACAGGAGGTGCATATGCAGCCTCACCTTCAGCAGAACAAAGGGGTGAACTGTGTCACATTATCGTGCATGTATTCAAGATGGTCATTCCACTTTTCTGACTTAGTGTGAGGCATTCAAGGCAAACTATAATTAATCTTAGAAGTGAAAATAATTCCAAAACAATTAAAGAAAAAAATCGGGAGTTTAAAAGAGAAGAGACTTGCAGAAGACTTTGTGAGTGTTCTCCTCCCCCATTCCTCTCAAGACTCCACAATTTTGTGCTGATCTCACTCTGACCTTTAATCTCCACTCAGGAGCTGATGAGTGAAGATTAAATTTTGCTGCCTGGGCTGTGGGATCCTGTTCCCTGATGAGAACAGGATTGTTTCAACCAGTGCACGATTAAACCCCATCTTCTAGGTGTTAGCTGATAAGTGGGTGACCTTGTTTTGGAGAAAGTGATTTGAACGTTGCTTGTGTGAGAGAGAGAACAAATTCTTCCCCTTGCAGGTACGTCCTGATTGACACTCCTGGGCAGATTGAGGTGTTCACCTGGTCTGCTTCCGGCACCATCATCACTGAAGCTCTGGTGAGTACCTTCTGCTCAGCTGGCCTGCTTTGCAGGAGGTGCCTGGGAGCGGGTTGCCCTGTTGGGCTAATGCTCCCCGCCCCCCTTTGATGTACCCATTTAGGCTTCCTCCTTCCCATCCGTGGTGGTTTATGTGATGGACACGTCACGCAGCACCAGCCCTGTCACGTTCATGTCTAACATGCTTTACGCCTGCAGGTAAGAGGAGGATTCTCTCCGTAGTGTTATTTATCTGTTATGCAATTAATAATGGCTTACCCATTATTGGAGAGCATCTCTCTCATTGTTCTTTGTTTGGGAACAGGGTTGTTCTCTCAGTAGCTGCTAAGAAAGCTCAGAGATGACTCCCTCATTCCTGGGAGGTGGAATTGTTAGCCCCTCTTTTGGTGGCTTCTTGGCTTCTTCCTTGAACCTTGAGCAAGAAGCTGCCTCTGCTGCTCTTAGGCCTTCTCAAGGAAAGCACACAAACTGCCTGCTCTTTCAGTCATGAGTTTCTAAGCAAAATGTCTTTGTGGCAACCCCAGATCGAAAGTGGCAATCTCTGCATCCCTGATCACGCTGTTGTTGTTTTCTTCTCAGTATCCTGTACAAGACGAAGCTCCCTTTTATCGTGGCCATGAACAAGGTGAGTGGAATGCCCTGATCCAGTCTAAGACTTGAACCAAGAAGACCATCTGAATGATGCTTTCCTGAAACAAGTTACATATGCTTCAGGGAAGCAGGAACTGGTAGTTTTGGGGAACTTCAGCACACCCTGGGATCTTTTGGGAGACGTACTCCACAGAGCATGGATTCCCCCACCCAAATCCTGGCCTGCCTTGTGGACAACTTGTGTTTTCAAAAGGTGGAGGAAGAGATGAGGAGATTGACTTACTTCGGCATTAGTCCAGCCTATGGGGGGGGGGATCAGTGGAAGACAGAGCCTGGCGTGCTCTGGTCCATGGGGTCACAAGAGTCGGACACGACTAAACGACTAAACAACAACGACATAGGGAAAAATTGTTCAGTGGCTTTAAAGCAGTAGGAACTTGGGGCAGGAATGACAGCAGACAGTGGTCATGCGTGGTGTGCTGGAATTCAGGCTCCTACGGAAAGCTTAAGGGGGTGTAGCTAAAGAGATTTACCGCATTTAAGGAAGTTGATTTTAATATGCTCAGAGAAATGCTAGTCAGGAGAATTCCATGGCCCAATACCCTGACAGGGAAAAGAGCTGATTTGGGTAGGTGTTTCTGCAGGAAGCCTTACAAAAGGCAGAGTCGCAAACAATTCCAGTGCGAGAGAGAGAAGATCAGAGCACGGGTAGAAAGTGGGATGTTGGAAGCTGGTCCCGCAGATGTTATTTGCAGTGGTTTGGCTTCTTCAGCCATGGCCTACATGACAAAATGAAGGACTCCTGGTAGGGGATGGGCATTGTGTGCTGTTGTGGCCACTCCTGTCCTAAAGTGATCAGTCGAACAGAAATGCAGATAATGCCAACAGCTGCACAGAAGTACTTGAATCTGAGAGCAGAAGCTGTTTTGGCAGTGTTTGGGTGAGGGCGGCAAAGAAGAGGGTGACGAAAGGAAGGCAGCTTGACCCCCATAAAGAATGGAAGGTTGCTAGGATCAGGGGTGGGCGAGCAGGCATGGAAGGCTCTTCAGGTGCCTTGAAGGGCTGCTGTCCCTTTTGCTGATGAAACTTTGCTGTTCAGTTGCGTCTTTCCAGGGTGGAGCTTCCACTCTGGGTGTGACCACAGTCTTCACTTGTTTAGCTGGTCCTTGTCTCATGGTGGGGGGAGGCCGGAGGAGCTGCCGCTGCCTCTTGGCCTAGCCTGCCATGGCTGAAGAGAAGCAGCCGTCATGGTGGGGGGCCTGTGGTCCTTGCCCCAGAGGTGGCATTGCGGAGCAGCTGCCCACCTGTGCCCCCTGCCACCCTCCTTCACTCTCTGCCTTCCTGACGCAGACGGATATCATCGACCACAGCTTTGCTGTGGAGTGGATGCAAGACTTTGAAGCCTTCCAGGATGCCCTCAGCCAGGAGACCACCTATGTCAGCAACTTGACTCGCTCCCTCAGCCTGGTGCTGGACGAGTTCTACCACTCGCTCAAGGTGGGCACGGTTCTTCCCCACTCCCATCCAGGTGTGGATGGTGAATGAGACCTCTTTGCAGGCACATCCTGACATTGCATGAAGTTGGCATTTGTTTCCCACCTTCACTCTGTCCAACTTTCAGGGAAGTGGCTCCAAGGAGGGAGGGGTACCTTCCTCTGCAACCCGCCCCCCAAACCCTGAGTATCCCAGATACCCTGTGCTGTTGCATCTGGACAGGCTATTGTGGATGCTTGAAGCACTTGGTCCAGGGAGGCCTGAGAGTTCAGGTGCCCCCCCCCCCCCGCTAGATGGCCTTGTGCCACCTCTTCTGGAAAAGGAGCTTGTGCCCATCGCTCCTGTCCCTCGGGGAGGGGGGCTAGGCAATGTTCTGGTGCTGATGCTCCACTGGAGCAGAGGAAGGTGTTTGCACGCCCCTCTCCTGCACTCAGTTCCCACGCTCTGCACAAACCCTGTTTGAAACAAAGGTCTTTCCCTTGCAGGTGGTTGGTGTTTCTGCTGTCCAGGGGACAGGGATGGATGAATTTTTCGAACTCCTCTCCAAGGCTGTTGATGAATATGAGAGGTGAGAGAGCCCCCTTGTGTAAGGGGGCCCACCTAGTCCAGTGTCCAGTTCTCACAGTGGCCAACCAGATGCCTGGAAGCTGATCCGGAGGCCAACAGGAGCCCTCGGCACACCTGCTTTTCTCAGCAACTGGCATCTAGAGGCATCCTCCCTCTGCCTGTGGAAGGAGAAGATGCATTGTCCCAATTCTCTTCTAAAGCCATTCAAATTGGGGGCCATCACTGCCTCCTGCAGGAGGGAGTTCCAGAGTTGAACTGCATGCTGTGTCAGGAAGTCCTTCCTTCTGTGTGTCCTGAGTCTTCTGACTTGCAGCTTCATTGGAGGCCCCCAAGTTGCAGCATTGCAAGGGAGGGATGAAAGCCTTTCTCTCTCCCCTTCTCTGTCAGGCCACCTGCCAAAAACTCTCTTGACTTGTGAGGCTTCTACCATCCTGCTGTGCTGCATCCCAGAACAATGGCCCAGATGAGTTTGCATTAACTCCAAGGCTTCCTGCAAATCCATTTGGGGATCCCTCTAGATGCAGCATAGGGTGACCAGAACAGGGGGTCTTTTGAGGGGGCAGGATCCCCTCTGCTGCTCTATGGGGAGACATGAAGCCCTGGGGGAAGTCTCTTCCCCTGCCCGTTCCAGCCCTGCCCTTGGGTCAGTGACTAGAGGTCTGGGTTGTGGTCCTTGCTGTAAGGGGCCCTCCTGGTCTCTACAATGGTTGCCTGGGAGTGAGGCTGTGGTGCCCAAGAATAAACAGCTGAAACCCATTTCTCTTCTCCCGCCAGAGAATACCGCCCAGAGTATGAGCGCCTAAGGAAGAAAATGGTGAGTCTGTCTCCAGATGCACTTGGCGTGTTGTTGCTCTGCCCTCTGTTGGTGCTTCCCCTGCCCCCAGTCAGTCACATGGGAAAGGCTCCCCACACATCATCATCCTAATTTTATTATGTGTACCCCACCCATCTGACTGGGTTGCCCCAGCCTCTCTGGGCGGTTCCCATCAAAATATTAAAAGCACAACAAAACCTCAAACGTTAAAAACTTCCCAATACAAGGTTGCCTTTAGATGTCTTCTAAAGTTGTGTAGTTCTTCATCTCCTTGACATCTGAAGGGAGGGCATTCCACAGGGTGGGCGCCACGGCTGAGAAGGACCTCAATCTCCAGGCTGGACAATGTGGGTGGAGAAGCTCCTTCTGCTTGTGTAAGTCCTCCTTTGGCCTCAAGGTGGGCACTTCCATCTTACCAGATGGAGGGAGGAGAGGAGGTCAGGGAGCACCTCCTGCCAGCATGTTGGGGGCTCCCAATTGCCTTCCCAAGTGGCCAGAGGAGGCTTCTGCTCCCTTGCCAGAAGAACTCAAAGCAGCCATTGGCGCTCAGGGTTTAGTGTGCTGCCTTCTGTACGTGTGTGCACATAAATGTACATCTTTCTAGAAACTGGAGTCCTGAGTGGTTTCTCCTTCCACTCTCTCTCGGCTCTGAAGGACACGCTCATGATCCCTGTGGCTGCTATTATCTCTGTTTATAGACAGCTTCTGACCTGAAGAACTCAGAGCTGCTGTTGGCCTTGCAGGGCTCTGACTTCTCACCAGCTTTGCTGCGGGTGGCGGCAGCAGTTGCTTTAGGAGCTGCGCAGATGCGTTGTGAGCACCACCAGGGCATGCTGGGAGGCGGCAGGCTGGAGCCCCACGGGTGCCAACTGGAGCTCTGCTGCAGAAGGCAGGCAGGCAGGCAGGCAGGGACCCACATGTGCTGGAGAACCAGCAGGAATTGCTTGCTTCCCTTTCCTTGCTTGCAGGAGCAGGTGGAGAGCCAGCGGCAGCAGGAGCAGCTGCAGCGTCTGCAGAGGGACCTGGGCCCCCTTGCGATGGAGAGCAGTGCGGCTGCCTCAAGTGAGTCAAGGCCAAGGGGGTGGGGCTGCGGAGGCCTTGCGGGGAGGCTGGCCCTGAAGGCTAGAGAGGCTGCTTGGGGGCCACAACTGGGGGACACACTGGCTCTTGCTTTCAAGCAGGGAGGAGGCTGCTGGCAGTGCCAACCTTTCCGCCATCCCTTGAGCCATTGCTTTGGGGAGGCAGAGTGGGTGTGGGCAGGGTCTGTACCCTGGCTGACTGCTTTCCTCAGCTGATCAGCTGGGGAGCCCCATGCTGCACCTGTTGGATTAGGCTGCTGCTGTCTCCTCCTCCCTGGATTCCCAGCCAGCCTCTCCCTGTTTATGCCTGTGACTTCCACCTGCCTGCCATGGCTGCGCAGCCCCTCTTGAGCACGCAGGATGGGAGTCTTCCTGGCGCAGAGCTTTGCCCATTGCCTTGTGGTGGGGGCAGGAGCGACAAGGTGGGCCCCTGGCAGGCGGGAGGGGGCACAGTCTGGGGCCAGGACAGGCTTGGCAGCCACTTGGCTTTTGTCTCCAGGCTCCATAGCAGAATCTGCAGCAGGTCCCTCGGCACTGATTCTGACCCGAGGAACTTTGGAGGGGGAAGAGGAGCTGGAGGAAGGCCAAGAGAGTGACACTGATGACATTGACCATGAAGGTAAGGCGGGCTCTGGAGACTGGGAAAGGTCACTGGTTTGGGGGGAGGAAAAGGCAAATCAAGAGGCCGGTGGGGGGAGGCGGGCATCCTCCAAAATGCCTGCAGTCCGTTTCAGGGTGGCTGGTTTGTTGGTGCAGCATGAGCCCTGGCCTTGATCTCAGAGGGACTTTGTGTAGCAAGCTGTGTGGTTGGCCGGGGATGTTCCCTCCGGGATGGTCTTCCCCCTTGGTAGTGTTCTGTGACCCACTTCACCCAGGGGCTTTTTTGTCCCCTGCCCTAGTGACGGAGGAGCACTGCGAAGAACCCGCCTTCCGGAACTTCTTGCAGGAGGCGAAGCAGCGCTACACGGCCAGAAGCGGCCACTAGGGGAGGCGAGAGGAGAACCCAAGGGGGGCCTGGAGCTGGAGGAAGTTGGGCCCCTGTGAGAGAGACTGGCTCCTTGGTGCCCACACAGGAGGCTTCTCAGGCCGCCCTTACTGTGCTGCCTTCAGGACTGGTGGAGCTGACCTGGGGCTGGCTGCGGACTTCTGCCCGTTAACACCGAGTCCTTGGAATTGATGGCAGCGGCTGGGATCCCATTTTGTTTGGGGGTGAGGCTCCAGCAGAGACTGCCTTGGCCAGGGGAGGCAGGGTCAACCCATTGTGGAAGAGCATGCATTGAAGTGACCCATCTTCCCATTGTCACCCAGCGAATTTCACTGTAATATTATATGTGTTCAGTTTGTAAGTTATCATAAGATAATGTATATTTTGTTATGAATTGCTGCTTCTGCCTCTTCCTGCAGGGCGTATGTGTGCTGGGGGGCGTATGTGTGTTGGGTGGGCCCCCCCTTCCCTGGCCACCTATGCCAATGGGGAGGCAGGCGGGGCCTCTCAGAATGGCATGGGAACCTTGGGTGGTGGACCAATTTCCCTGATCATCTTGAGCGGGTCGGAGAAGATGTGGCTGGGCTCCCTCAAAGGAGAAAAAGGCAGAAAGGGGAGGGGGCTCCCTGAGGATCTGCCTGGGTTGGGTCTGGTCCTCCTTTCACCTGTTCCAAGAAGGGAGCAGGGGTTGGGGGTGAAGCAGCAAGTTCTTCTGGCTGGCAGAAGCCCAAGAAGAGGGAAAGCAAGGGCTCCCAAGGAACCTCCGAAGCGAGGATGGGCAAGAAAGTAGTGCCCATGGTTTAGCGTACAGTGGGGGGGGGATTTCCTACCATTACATCTGTGCTGGTGGAGTCTGAGCTGGTGATGACTGACTGGGGAAGAGGTAACAGATTCCCCCCTTATGTGGCAGCTGTGAGAAGGCAGATCCCCCCTCCAGGGGGGCCTCCTTAAGGCCTCCTTGCCTGAAATGCCTCTGAGCATCTTCCAGTCATTTCCCTTGGCCTCAATGGAGGCCTCAATGGAAGAACCTTGTTCCCAGAGAGCCAGGAGGATGTTGCACTCAGCACAGACCCACCACTTCCGTCCAAGAGGCAGGCAGTCGACTTTGCAGGTGGTTGGATGGTCCCGGCACTCCTCTCTTGGCTAACCATTGTTAATGCATTTACCGTAAGAGCAAGACAGAGAGGTTTGCCTGTCCTGTCTGCTTGCACGGCTGCTGTTGGAGCTCCCCTTGCACTGGTACCCAAGCTTGCTTTATTTTTGTACTCCTGGGGGGCTTGTGCTGCAGCCAGATAGATTAAAAAGACTTGCTTTATGGGGCTGCATCAGACTGCTATGGAAACCTAACAGAGGGCTGTAGATTAGACGAGGGGAACAGTGACTAGGATCAGACGGGCAGATTCAAGGGAGGCTGCAAGTGTGTGACTTTCTACTCAGTCCTAATGTTCATTTTTCTAAACGTGCATTCCAGGTTGTAAAACCTAAGCTAAAAGCACTCTGCATATTAAACCACTTTACAAATCTCCTTTGAAGCTTAAACGGAGCAGGACCTTTCCGGCAGAAAAGCTCACACACTTTGTTCAGAAACCACTTTGCCCTGTGGCTCTTGGGAGGGCAGAGCCAGACACCCTGTTTGCTGCCTGGGCTTCTAAGCGAGGTGAATGCCTTCTCCCCTGCTGAAATTGCTGGCCTGGCCACTGCTGACCAGAGCAGAGCACAAAGCAGCTCTTGGCCCACCACTCCCCAAGTGACTTGCAACCAGGCATTGGTCTGCTGAAGACTGCGTCTGCTTTCCCAGGGGAGTGAGTGCCTCTTGAGGGTCTCTCCCCATCACACAGGATTCCTGCCAGAGTCCCCCCCCCCTCCTCTCTCCTAGGAGGTGCTTCTCAGTTCTTTGTTCCTGGGTCTGGGGGAGTTTAAAGAGAGGCAGTCCCTCCCCCTGCCACCTCTTCCATGGTCTTGCCTCGTTTTCTACTGACAGGGAAGCGCCTTTGTCTTTCCCCACTTGTGGGCAACCACATGCAAATCAGCTTCCAAGTCCCACCGCAATGATGGTGCCAAAGTGGCTTTTACTAGTTCCTGTTTCCTTGACTTCAAAGGGAGCTCTGTCCCTGAACAGAGGAGTGTTGGCCTCCCTGCTCCCTTTCACAGGACACTTCCCTTGTCAAGATGGGCAGTAGTTTTCCCAGTCAAAATTCATTCTTCTGCAAGCCAGATTGCAATCACAAGCAGGCAATTGGGTGGATGGTGCAAATTTTGCCATGCAACAAAAAAAGGTAAAGGACCCCTGCAGAGTTGGAAGGGATCCCAGGGATCATCTAGCCCACCCCCTGCAATGCTGGAACCCGTGGACATCCAGTGAAGCCGAATGTTGGGAGATTCAGGACAGGTTGGGAGGTTCGTCCAACTTGGATGGCTTTAAAGGAGTCCACAGATTTCATTGCGGAGCCGGTTCAGTGGTTGCCAGCTGGATGGCTATGCTCTGCCCTCAGGGTCCGAGGCAAAAGTGCTTCTGAGTACGACATGCTGCTGCTCTCAGGTCCTGCTAGGGGGGCTTCTTCCCTTTCCGAAGCGCCTAGTGAGGAGACTGGAATAGTTGGGCCTGATCCAGACAACGCGTAAGCTGTAATGACACAGTGGGCAATGGACGCTGTGATAAGAATAGGGTGCCCGTACATAAGGGCACCCTGGAAATGCACGGATCGAAGGGCGCACGGTGCCCGCCCGCGCAGGAGGGAGCCGGCCAGCCGTTGCAAAACCGGCGCCCCGCCGTGGCCCGGCCAGCGGTTCTTCTCTCTGCGCCCCTCCCGGCGGTCATTCCTCCTCTGGTCGCTGCTAGGGATGCACGACCTGTCTGCAAGGGATTCCCACATGGCGGGGTTGGTGTGGGCAGCCCTCACGACACGCTCGCAGACATCTTTGCAATGCAGAGTTGGTCGGCCCCCAGGCCTGGTGCTGGAAAGCAGCTCCCCGTAGAGCCCGTCCCCGGGGATCCTGCCATCTTCCCTTCCGTGGACACGAGCAAGCCGGGCGGCGCTGAGGCAAGAGGGCGAAGATGCCGGGAATGTGGCTTCTAAGAGATGCTCTTTCCCCTTTGGAAACCTGACAGTGGGGGCAAAGTCCGCCGCCCCTGCCCAGCGCAGCACCCCGGCTTGGAAAGGAAGCGGCGGCGGGCTCCCGGCGGCGGGGCGGCCTCGGGGGGGGGGATGCATTGCCCCGCCCACAGCTGCAGCTGGTGCCCGGAGCCGGCGATGCGGCGGCGGAGAAGGTGAGCGGCGGGGTCCCCCTCCACTTGGGGAAGCCCAGCCCTCTGGCCCGCGCCCCGGGTGGGGGGTTGCGAGGGGGGAGGGAGCCGCCCACCGCCCAGCCTGGTTGTTGTTCCTGCCGCGCGTCTCTAGCCGGGAGGTCCCTAAGCTGGAGACCGGCGGCGCCAGGTGCGCAGCGGCGCGCAGAGGACGGGGCGACCCTGCCCGGGTCGGGCGCCTTCGGGGGCTTTTACCTCCGGCTCCGGATGCGCTCTGGCCCTCGGGCGCCCGCCTGTTCGCTTGACTCCAGAGCCTTGGGCAGAGGAAGGGGTTGCCGGGACTCCAAGCTGGCAGCGGGGCCGCGGGCGTGGGGCTGCCCCACTTTCTTGCCCTCCCCCCCCCAAGCGACTGCTGCAGAATCTCCCTTTGCAGAAGCCGCGCCGAGTCTGGCCAGACGGCCGAGGCCTTAGCGGGCTCGAGGCTTTGTCCATTTTATAGATGGGAAATAGAAAGGTCAGACCTCGCCCCCGGAAAAGGGCATCTTCAGAGATGAGGGCACCCCCCCTCCCCAAGTCTCTGGAGCAGAAGCAAGCGAGGAAGGTCTGGTCGATGCCCCTCAGAAAGGAGCTGGAAAACGATCCAGTACCTCCCCTGTGAGGACAGCTTACACCATTTAGGGCTCTTTGGATTGGGGGGGAAATGGGATTTAAAATGCAGGGAGAAGTTCATGAAATGATGGAGGATATGGAGAGAGAGAGAGAGAGAGAGAGAGAGAGAGGATCTCTTGGTATTAGCCATACATTCAGGCCAAATAAAATCAAATGTTCCTTTGCACAGTGTGTACTTGTGGAACTCATTGCCACAAGAGAATGGTGGTAATGACAATTATGGTAACTTTTAAAACAGTTTGACATGCCTGGAGGATGAAGAGGGCAGTTACATGGGACCTGCATTCTAGAGGCAGGAAACTGTTTGCTGGGGTGGGGTGAGGGGGGGTGCCAGTCTGCCTTGAGCTGCTCCAACCAGGCTGCCCTTTGGCCCTGACAAGCCCTTGGCTACTCCAGCCACGTAGCTGACCCTGTGGCCAAAGGACTGAGCCATGGCACCCCCAGGTGTCTCACCTTGCTGTGCCCATCTCTCCACAGGCCCATGGACCCCTGGTGCTGCCTGCGCCCCCCCTGGCGATGGGGATGGGGCTGTGCCTGGCTGAGCTTTGCTCTGCTGTGCCTGGCCACACTCTCCTTGCTCTGCCTGCAGTCTGGGCTCATGCTGCGCTTGGCTCACCATGGGGCAGGAGGACCCCCGACCTCTGCAGCTGCTGCTTTCTCCCGGAGCCTCCAGCCGCACTCCAGAAGCAACCGGACTCTTCAGCGGCTCCTGGGTGATGGGCCTGCCAACCTTGCCTCTGCCCAGCAGGTTCCGTTGTGGCACTTCTTCCTCTCTGGCCTGTGGAGATTCTGGCATCGCCTTGCAGAGGGGCTGGGCAGATCCTGGCAGGGCTCCAGGACGACTGTCCAGTTGCAGCCCCTGCCCTGGGCTGCCTGGCAGAAGAAGCTCTCTTCGGGGGTGCTGGGCCCCCGCCTTCAGCAAGTCTTCCAGAACTACCAAGCCATGAATAAGTACCGAGTGCCCCCAGGGGCCACACAGCGCCGAGGGAACCCCCATGCCACTGGGACAGAGCTCTTGTGCCAGCTCCAGAGCCGCGTGGCAGTGACCACGCTCCTGGGGGACGAGGGGCCCTTTGCAGACCCAGAGTGGAGGGGGCTGCTGCCCCGCAGGAGCCTGAGGCAGGAGCTGGGCCCCCTGGGGAAGTGTGCCGTCGTCAGCTCTGCTGGCTCCATGTTGGGCTCCGGACTGGGCAAGGAGATTGGTGAGTGCTGGTTGGGGGGGGAGCATCCTGGCGGGTGGCTCTGGCACAGCCTCCGGGGGGGTGAGGGGATGCCTTGCCCTTCAGGAGAGGGCGCCATGCATCCTGGCACTCAGGAGCATGAAGCAACCTGCCTCTCCCGTTTATGGGAGTCACGCAGCTATAGTTGGGTTTCAGAGCAAAAGAAGAGTGTGCAGGATCAGGCCAGTGGCCCATCTAGGCCTGCATCCTGTTCACAGTGGCCAACCAGGTGCCTGTTGTGGGAAGCTCACAAACAGGATCTGAGAACAGGATCCCTGAGTCTCTCCTCCTGAGTCCTTCTGGGATTCAGTCCTGCCTCCGACTGTGGAGGCAAAGCAGAGCCCTTGTGGCTATTAGCCATTGATAGGGGCTGTTCCCTTCATATCCCACCTCGTATACCTGGCTCTCTCCTCTCAATTTCAAGTAGTTTAGCAGCAGAGTGGCAGTGGCAGCAGGAGGTTCTCAGCTCCCCTTGGGCCTGTTTTCTCCTTGCAGGGGAGTCCTGGTTGTGCCTTTTGTGTAAAATTCCATCTGAGTTCTCACGGAAGGAGCTCATTTCACATCGTAGAAATGTTAGCAGAGCATTTCTGTTGGCAAAGTCTCAGGAGGAAACTCCTAACAATACTTTACAGTTACACAGTCATAAAATAATAACAATACTGAAATAATGGGTAATTATCTGGTCTTCATGGGAGCCTGCTTGAAATGGGCCATCTCGTTCCCTGATGATGCAGCTGCCCTGGGACACGTCTTGAGCAGGCCCCCCCCCAGCATGGCTGGCTCCCCTCTCCCCAGAAAGGGAGCTGGTTGGGTAGGGGTCTGCCTGCTCTCCCTCCCCCTGGCCCTCATTTTCCTCCTCCTCTTCCTCCTCCTCTTAGACTCCCATGATGCTGTTCTTCGTTTCAACGGAGCCCCAACTACTGGCTATGAGCAGGACGTGGGCACCAAAACTACCATCCGCCTCGTGAATTCCCAGGTGGGCAATGAAAGGGGGGGCTGGGAGAGGACAGCAGGGTGTGGATATGGGTTTGGGCCAGATAAAGGGAAGAGCCAATTGGGGGCAGCCTAGTGGGGCTGCAGTGTGTGGGGTTATGAGCTTTGGACTGCTCTGTAGCCACAATCCCTGCCCTCCAGCTCTAGGGTGTGCTGAAGCCCACTGGCATCAAGAGGCTTGAGGCACCTTCAAAACTAGCAAATGTTATTAATTATGAGATGAACTTTTGTGAACTCAGGCCTGTGTCTTCAGGTGAGAGTTGAATGGCCGTGAGATGCAAAGATCACAGCCAGTGATCATCAGAGCTTCCATAAAAAGGCACACCTTCAGCCGCTTACCAGCAGATTGGTGAATAATGCGCTCATCTCGGCAGTGAACACCTGCCCTGGGTCAGGGAACCGTTCGCAAGGAACAGTTGTTGACAGCACAGGATGCTGGTGGCACTGGTAAACACAGTAGGATCAAGAGCTGTTGTCTCAATGTTACCCAAGAGTGATGGCGCTGAAGTTAGTGCCTTCGCCAGCTCCAGTGTGAGTTTGTGCTCTGGCTGAGGGGCACCTGTGCACCGCCAGGGCTTTGGACGTGGCATCAAGGGGCCTTGCCCACAGAAGGCCCCCCCCTGCTGCCCCCCTGGGGGGGGGAGGGGGGGGGGGGGGGGGGGTGTGCGCACACACTCAGGTGCAATATGAGCAGCAGTAGGTGCCAAGCAGCTCAGAGCAAAAGGCATAATTTCTCTCAGGGGAGCAACAAGAGGATAGAAGAGGGAAGGATGGCCTCTCTGAAAGTGCAGAGAAAGGTGGGGCTGCCCTCTGCCTGCCAGCCTGCCCTTCCCCTCTAGGCTTCAGTGATCCCTGGGCAGGTATTTGTGGGCTCTGGGCAAGAAACCCACATGTCTAACAAAGCTGCACGTAAGGGCCAGCAACCCTGGGGACCTCTCCCTGCCCTCCCCTCTCCACCTCTTCTTGCATCTGAACAACTTTCTGGGATCCTGGAGTCAGGCCAGTTCTGACCCGATCCACCCCCCTCTACCCCACAGCTGATGGCTTCTCCTGAGCAGCACTTTCTGGATGACCAACTCTATGCGCAGGGAGCCTTGGTTGCATGGGACCCAGCCCCTTTCCCAGGGGACCCGCAGGAGGTGAGACCCTCTCTCTGCCTTGTGCTTGGGGCAGGACGAGATCCGTGGGTGCCAGGGGAGGGCAGGGGCATCCTCTGTGAATTACACTCCCAGGACTTGATGGCTACTCTAGCGCCTTCTGCCGGCTGTCAGGGGAACTCCCTGCAATTTCCCTCTGGCTTAAAGGATGAATTTCACAGCTAGGAGGAACTCAAGATACAGAGACCTTTGCACTAAAGATGGTGGGGTGGGGTGGGGTGAGGTGAAGCTCTGCTCTGCTCTGCTCTGCTCCACACTCCCCTTTCTCCCTCTCCCGGCAGTGGTTCGAGGCCCCCGACTACCCCATCTTCAGACCCTTCCGTGCGATGCGCTCCCAGAGGCCCCAGCAGCTCTTCCACCTGCTGCACCCGCGAGTGCAGTGGCAGCTCTGGGGGCTGGTGCAGGAAGGGGCACCTGAGGCAGTACAGCGGAACCCACCCTCCTCTGGGCTGCTTGGTAAGGAAGGCACTCCCCTCCCTCGTGTCTCCCAAGGGTGCTCCCTTTTGAGTGGCCAAGAGGCACCCTTCCTCTTCCTCCCTTTTACTCAGAGCTCCTCTGAGCCCTGCTTTCCTTCCTCTCACTGGTTGGGGGCAGGGGCGGCTGATGTTACTCCTGGGCATGAGGTGTGAGGCACTTTCCACATTCTCAGGGGGACTCATCAAGCACCAACTTTCCAGCCCCGGTGAAAGAAGTTTCCTCCTGGCCCCCTCCTCTGCCGCCCTGCAGGTCCTTCTTTGCAGCGGCCCCACCTCCATCTCTCCCTCTTCCAGGGACAGTGCTGATGCTGTCGCTCTGTGACCTGGTCCACGTCTACGAGTTCCTGCCCTCGCAGCGCCAGTCTTCACGGTGCCACTACTACCAGGACTTTGTGGATGAGGCCTGCACTCTGGGTGCCTACCACCCGCTGCTCTTCGAGAAGGACCTGGTTCGCCGCATGAACCAAGGCTCGCCGGATGACTTGGCCCGGCTGGGGCGGGTGACGCTGCCTGGCTTCCGGGCCCTGAATTGCACCCTGGAGGAGTAGCAGCCTGGCCAGGGAGGCATGCCATGAGGGGCCCGGGACACCCCTGCTGCTTAGCGGCCTGCAGCCCCTGGGGGAGAGATGGGGGGGAGAGGAGGAGACAGGAACTGGGGTCTGAAGGGCGCAGCCAGACCAAGCCATGGCCCAGGTGGGGGTGCTCCCCACAGGCATCTCATGGGCCCCCACAGTGGGTGGAGGGCACAAAGGTCCCCCTTGCAGGGCGTAGACGGAGGTGGATCTTCCTTGAAAAATATGAAACGGAAGCTGAATTCCAGAGGAGCCCCAGAAGCGACTTTGGTTCACGTTGCTTTAAAAAACGGGGTCCCTTTGAGTCCCATGACTCAAACTGATTAATTCTGGGTGGTCTTTCTTTCGACAATCCCAAAGTTGAAGAGTCAGGTGCTGCCAAGGCAGTCAGTTGGCCATTCTGCTGTAGAGCACAGTGGCGTAGCGTGGGGGGTGCAGGGGGGGCCGGCCGCACCGGGCGCAACATCTGGGGTTAGGGCAAATCCATGGGTTAGGGGGCGCAAATCCACAGGTTAGGGGGGCGCAAATCCATGGGTTAGGGGGCGCAAATTACTTGCCTTGCCCCGGGTGCTGACAACCCACGCTACGCCACTGGTAGAGCATTCCATCTTGTCTCCAGAAACAGCTTGGAAACTCTCAGGATGTGAATATGTTGCTTGAAAAACCAGGAAAAAAGAATCATAGAATCTTAGAATTGGAAGGGACCATGAGGGTCATCTAGTCCAACCCCCCGCAAGACTGGAATAAAGAGTATTTTATAAAACGAGCTTCATGTAGTATGTATTCTCATAGGTGTCTATGATGGAATATTATATTGGCTGTGGTCTTTTCTAGGTTTTATTTCATCGTTCACTGATGCTTCGTGCATGTACTGCATAGAACATTTCTCTCCTTTTCACACACACCCCATAGACATATAGAATCATAAATTCATAGAATTGGAAGAACCTGAGGGTCATCTAGTTCAACCCCCTCCAAGGAAGGAATCTTTCACCCAATGTGGGGCTCAATAATTATAAGGCACCAGACATTTTTATTCACCCCAGTGACTTGGACAGGTGAGAAAATCCAGAACAGCTGTTTTAATCCATATATGAGATTTTTTAAAAAACAAAAAACAAAACTGTTGTGATCTGTTATGGAATGACCCTCTTGAAGGTGGTCACAGGGGTGACCCAGAACTCATTGCTGATTGTCAAGCCCCGCCCCCCCCATAACAGTTCAAGCTTCGGGTCCCATAATTGTAGGTCTGTCACTGTCCTGCAGAATGGTTGCAGGTATGCAACAGACAAGCTTGGTAGACGCTTCTGGAAGCGAGGTTTTTGCAAGGCATCCAGCCCCGAGCCTGAGACCAAAAAACCAAACTGCCCCCCAGGAGGAAAAAGACACCAAATTCACATGGAGCACAAGTGAGCAGGAAGCCACCTCACGTGACCCCTCTGTCAATACCCTTCTGACTGTTCCCTGAGAAGCTGAAATCCTTCTGTGCTGTTTCGTGGCACTTTTTGGCTGATCCATGGCTACCAGCCACAATGGCTGCGTTCTGCTTCCACAGCTGTGGGTGGGATTCCTCTGAATACGGCACAAGCAGGATCTGAGTGCAGCAGCAACTCTCCACACTTGCAATCTGCAGCAACCTCTGAGACCGGAGATAATGCAGAGCCATCGTGGCTGGTAGCTCCTGGTCGCCTCGTCCTTTGTAAAGCCACAGAAGTTGGTGGCTGTGTGAAGAAATGCCTCTCTTTGTCCACCCTGAATCTTCCAGCATTCAGCTTCACTCAGTTACTATGCACTCTAGTATTGTGAACCAGGAAGGAAAACTTGTCTCTGTTGAAGGAGTTGGGTATGTTTGGCCTGGGAAAGAGGAGACTGAGAGGAGATAGGGTAAAAAAAGGTAAAGGTAAAGGTAAAGGACCCCTGGACAGTTAAATCCAGTCAAATTCAACTATGGGGTGCGGCACTCATGTCTGCTTTCAGGCCGAGGGAACCGGCCTTTGTCCATAGACAGCTTTCCGGGCCATGTGGTCAGCAGGACCAAACCGCTTCTGGTGCAGCAGGACACCATGATGGAAACCAGAGCACACGGAAACACTGTTTACCTTCCCGCCACAGCGGTACCTATTTATCTACTCATGCTGGTATGCTTTCAAACTGCTAGGTTGGCAGGAGCTGGGACAGAGCAAGGGGAGTTCACCCCATTGTGCAGATTCTAACTGCCCACCTTACAATCAGCAAGCCCCAGAGGCTCAGTGGTTTAGACCACTGCGCCACCTGCACCCCGTGGAGAGCCATCTTCCAATATCTCAAGGGCTGTCACATGGAAGATGGAGCAAGCTTGTTTTCTCCTGCTTTGAAGGGCAGGACTCGAACCCATGGCTTCAAGTTACAAGAAAGGAGATTTCAACTAAACACCAGGAGGAAGACAATAAGAGCCCTTTGGCAGTGAAACAGTCTCTGCTTCCTGGGAGGTTTTTAAGCAGATGCTGGATGGCCATCTGTCATGGATGCTTTAGTTGAGCTTCCTGCATTGTAGAGGATTGGACTAGATGACCCTTGGGGTCCCTTCCAACTCTACAATTCTATGATTCTCTGACATTCTTGCCTGTGCTTCAGCTATTGTTATTCCCCACCCCTGCCACCCTGAAGATTAGTTCAGGGTGTGACCAAGTGTGATTGCGGGCAGCATGTTAACTCCTTACAACCCTGCCTCCCAAAGTTTCATCATGTCAGGACAGACAACCCAGGGTAGTGCATGCTGTTTATGGGGTGGGGCTAAGTAGATATGCTTCAAAAAAAATAAAAGGGGGCATGTTCATGCCACTATTTAGTCAAATTTCTAGGGTGTTTACCTGATAGTCTGTCTGCAAAGAGAGCCCACTTGACTATTTGGGCAGGAGGGAGGCATAGATGTGGCCACAAGTCACTCCCTGACCTGTTTCGGGCAAGTAGATGTAAGCATTCCAGTCTGGGAGCATCATTTCAGCTGCCAAGAGAGTCGACTGTCCTCCCACAGAGGAGAAACCCTAAAATGAAATTCATATTCCCAGTTGCTGGCTTTGGGACTTCTGTGCAGACACCCTTTCCTCTTTCACAGCAACTGTTGAATTTAATATTGAAGCAATCCCTCAGCATTTAAAGGTAACATCCTGTCCCTGGTTCCTGCCCAAATTGTGTCAGCCATATGCGTTTTGAACGACAAGCCTCCTGTAGCCCCCACTGCTCGCATGTGGGGTTCTGACTTGTCCTGATAGATGGTCTTATGGCTGCCACAGGCCCTCCAGGAGGCCACTCATGGCTTCCTTTGCAGTTCCATGAGTTTGTGAGTTCTTTGCGGTCTCTGCTCCCTCCCTGCACACCCCCGGCGCCCAGGCACAGCTAACGGAAAATGATCTGAAAGTGCTCCTCTGAGGCAACCGACTTCCCAGGGATGTGGTTTCTGCCCAGCGGGTGGCGGGGTGTGTGTGTGTGTGTGTGTGTGTGTGTGTGTGTGCTTCAACCTTGACATTTTGAGAAGCAGGAAGCCAGAGGAGATCTGCTGAAGATGGGCAAGCAGGTGGTGGCTCTTGCTCCCGTGAAGCCGCTTCTCCCCTCTGCAAGTGGCTCCTCTGAGATGTGAGGTAAGTTTTGTGGGAAAGGGGGTGGGTGGAGGAAGAGCCCCTTCTCCTGTCTAGCAGGGAGGCTGCTGGTGTGAAGCCTCGAAGAAGAGGGAGGCGCCTCCTGGCCCCCTGCTGCCCAGGCTCAGCAGGCAGAGGCAGGAGCCTGGCTGCCTCTCAGCTCCCTCGCCCTTCCTCCCCACGGGAGGCGCTGGCCCAAGGCAGGATCTGAGAGGATGGGGGGATGGGGCAGCCACACAAGCACAGTTCCCCCAGGCAGAAGAGAAGCTGGACAATGGCTGCTTCCTCCAGAGGGCCTTCAGGAACCCTGAGGCTGCCCTGTCCTTCTCCTCCAGACAAAGGCCAGTGGTTCTCATGGCTGACCCTCTTGTAGGGCCAGCCCATCATTTTACTAAAAACAATGCAGAATTTAGATATTGTTGGAAAGACATCACTGACTTATTTTAATAAAATATGCACGCCACTCGATTGTAGGGAAAAAACTCAAAGCGGTTTACAAAAAAGATAAAATGATTAAAAATCACTAAAAAAAAACCTACAAACATAATATATAAAGTTAAAAAACACAATAAAATAGACTAAAACAAATTAAAACTCCTGCAGACTTTTTAAACATCTGGGTAGCCTTGGGGAGTTCCAAAGTGTCGGTGCTGCTACCCTAAACGATCAGGTTCTTACTGACACAGTGCAGGTATGATGTGGCACATGAAAGAGTGCCATTTCCACCAACTGAACATGCACGGTAAGGCCATCTTGTAGGTAAACTGGTCCAAAGTTGTTTAAAGTCATTACATCCTAAGAGAGAGGCTGGGAACAGGAGTGCTCCAGCCCGACAAAGAGGTACAATTTCTAGGTACCCTCAGGGACTGTGTCCTAGAACAGCTGGAGCCAAGCAGAGGCAGTGGCACCCAGGATCTGGTGTGAAATGTTAAGTGTCGTTGATCCAGTTTGGCTGGGTGTTCATCAGTATGTGGATGAAACCCAGCTCTACCTCTCTTTTAAATCAGAACCATTGAAGGCAGTGAATGTCCTGTGTGTCTGAAGTGAAGTTACAGGGAACCAGGCAGAGGGCCTTCTTGGTAGTGGCACCCGCCCTGTGGAACAGCCTCCCATCAGATGTCAAGGAAATAAACAACTATCTGACTTTTAGAAGACATCTGAAGGCAGCCCTGTTGAGGGAAGTTTTTAATGTTAGATGTTTTATTGTGTTTTTAATATTTTGTTGGGAGCCGCCCAGAGTGGCTGCAGAAGCCCAGCCAGATGGGCGGGGTATAAATAATAAACTGTTGCTGCTGCTACTGCTGCTGTTATAGAGTTAGGGACCCCTGTGCACCAAAGCAATATAGAGCTAAATGGAGACTTGGCAAGAGAGCCCAGCCCACTCACGTTAGGCTTCGAGAGAGGTGCCCTGACTGGCAAAAAGGAAGCTGAGGGGCAAAGTCCAGAAGGTCCAGCTCCTCAAAGTTCTTGGAAATAAAAGAGGAGGAGGAGGAAGAGAGGCTTGGGAATCGAAAAAGCTCAGCAGGTCAGGCAAGATAGCACAAGGGCCCAGAGGATGCCTTTGTGGTTAGCAAGCAGAATCAGATAAGCTGTGAGAGGCAAGAAGACATTCTTAAGAAAACCAGAACGCCACCCACATCAAGGGAACCAAAAGCGACACAAAACTGGGGGGGGGGGGACGCAAGCGGCCAATAAGGGATCCGAAAAATAATAATAATTAAAAAAAAAAGAATTCTGAGGCTCACATTGGTAAAACCATAAAGACCAACAGCAACAAATTCTTTAAATGTGTTCGTAGAAGGAGATGGCCCTGGGAAGCAGGTGGACAGGTCCCTTTTGCTTTTCACTTTCATCCTTCCCTCAGGGGAAAGGTTTCTTGTGAACACCACCCTCCACAAGTCCTATCAGCCACTCCCTGCACCCCACCATCTGTTTAAAAGCAGCTCTGCCATCTTTCAGATTTAATGTGCCAGTATTCCCATTTGTGTTGAAGAGGAACCCTTCATTTGCACAGGCTCATCCCAAAATGCCCCCCCAGCACCCAACAAATTGAACCCCCTGCTCCTGACACCACTGTCTCACCCCCACAATCAGACTACACAGCTGTGCCTGGCTGGCCGACCCTGCACATGGATCTGGTAGCATTTCAGAGAAAGCTACCGTGGCGATTTCTCGACAGCATACCTGGCAACCTGAAGTTTTCCTCCTAGGACTTCACAATTCAATTTCCCCATGTCCTTGGAGCCAACATGCACCCCCCCAACACTACAGACCAGGCTAGCTAGATAGCAGATGAGCAATGCCCAGACCATCATTCTCCATGATAGCAGGGGAGCCATCATTCTGAGAGCATGGCACAGCTCTCTTGTCTCCAAAGGCCTTATCCACCAAACTTCCTGCCTCTCTCCGTTACTCTAGGTCACAGAATCAATATAAATATTTCCAAGGACAAGGAGACACCAAGTACTGAGTATGATTACTTTACTGATACACAGGAAGCTGGGCGGGGGGGGGGGGGACAGAAGGAAGCAGCTGAAAGGAATGAGTCATGGTACTTTAGTTGAGATTCCTATTCCTATGAGGGAGGAGTTGGACTAGAGGACCCTTGGGGTCCCAACTCTACAGTTTCTACAGCTTCAGTTGTCTCTATACTAATACACAGAACATGTGAAATAAACAAAAGGAACTTGAGCTCTTGATATTGAATGGAAAATATGACCTAATAGGCATTATTGAAAACTGGTAGGATGAGACTCATGAATGAAGTGTAGAAGTTGGACTTGGAGCATGGAAGGCAGGTTAAGAGTGTTTGGGTAAATGTTATAGGATAGGAAAACAGCAGTGACATCACTGTGGGAGTCTGCTATAGACCTCCAAGCCGGACTGAAGACTTGGATGAGGCCTTCCCAGAGCAGATGACTAAATATTCACAAATAAGAGGGAGATCAGCTCCCCTGATATCTGTTGGAACTCAAACTCTGCCAGGAATGTAAGGTACTCAAAAAATTCTTTGATTTTTGGAAGTAGCAGTCAACTTGGGTGGAAGTGACTACATCTTCTTTAAATCATAGAATTGGGAGCCCTTAAAGGCTTCTAATCCAACCTCCTGCCATGCAGGAATCACTACTAAAGAATCTCTGACAGGTGACCGTCTGACCTTTGTAGAAAAACTTCCAATTAAGGAGACTCCACCAGCAGAAAACAAGTTTGATCCATCTTCCAGGTGATGGCCCTTCAAATATTTGAAGATTGTCATCATGTCGGCCTCCTCTTCGCCAGGTTCAACATCCCCAACTTCCTTAACTGTCTCTCATCAGACTTGGTTTCCAGACCCTTTGCCATCTTGGCTACCCTTTTCTGCCCACCCTCCGGCTTGTCCATCTCCTCCTCCATCTGCCAGGGGTTATTGAACTGAGATTCCTGCCTTGCAGGGGGTGGACTAGCTGTCCCTTGGGGTCCCTTCCAACTCTACCATTCTATGATTCTAAATAAACAAGCAACAGACAGCCAATAAAAAGTTGGGGGGTCGCAACTTAGCAAGACACACAACTCCTTGTCTCCTTTCTCCAGGAAGCAGGTGCTAGAAGGCTGGTGCAGGTCAGCAGCTGTGGCCCTCAGGCTTCCTGCAGCCCTCCAGAGCGAGCCCCAGCCCCACCGGAGACTGGCAGCGATGAGCCCAAATTGCACCAACTGCACCCGTCCAACCGACCAGGCCTTTGCTGGCATGTACGCGCTTATCTTTGCGGTCGGCCTCCCTCTGAACATTGCCGCGCTGTGCATCTTTGTTTTGGGCCGCGCCGGGCGCTCCATCACCATCACCTACATGAAGAACCTGGTGGCCTGCGACCTGCTGCTTCTGGCCTCTCTGCCGCTGAGGGTGCACTTCTACGGCTGGCGGCCTCAGCTGCCTCAGCTGCTGTGCGAAGTGGTGGGCACGCTGCTCCTGGTCAACATGTACTGCAGCATCTTCCTGCTGACCTGCCTCAGCTGGGACCGCTGCCTGGCCGTCTGCTTCCCGCTCAGCCCGAGGGCCCAAGCCGTGCGCCAGCAGGCCAGGTACATCTGCGCAGGGGTGTGGGCCTTGAGCATCGCAGGGACCATCCCCACCTACGTCACACAGAGGAAGCAGGGGCAGCGCATGCTCTGCTTCGACGAACGCCCCCACTACATCACGGCCCGCGGGGTCCCCACCGCCATGGCGCTCGCCTTCACCCTGCCGCTGGCCATCATGGTGACCTGCTCCTGCCAGCTCCTGCGTGCCGTGCACCACAGCGGGGCCGTTCAGATGGAGTTGGTCAACGGCACAAAGATCCGTCATATGGTGGTGACCAACGTGGGCATCTTCCTGGGCTGTTTCTTGCCCTACCACATGGCGGTTCTTCTGTACCAGGCACCACAGCTGCAGGGGGAGTGCTTGGACATGGCCTACCAGTGCGCCCTGCTCCTGGCCTGCGCAAATGCCGCCCTGGACCCCCTGGCCTATTACTTTGCCACAGAGACCTTCCAGCACCTGGTGCCATTGGATTACCTGCTCAGAGGCTGGGGCTCCCACAGCAACCCACAGCAACAACACAGCTCCCACAGCAACAACGCCAGGGGCACGAGGAACCTTGGCCAGCCCTTGAGGGCCCAGGGTCTCCTTGGGCAGCCCTCGGGTGAGGAGATGCTACCCTTGGAAGGGGCAGAGGCCACCAGGGCAGAGGGAAACTGCAGCACAAGCATTTGTGAGGTTGCGGCTTGACTGGCACAGTCGTGGGTGTCTGGTCCTGCCCTGCTGCTCAAGGAAGGTGGTCCCAGAAGCATCGAGGCCGCTCATGCCAGGAGGAAAGGCTCTCCCAGGGGGGTTGGGAAGGGTACAGAATCCTTGAGCTGTAGAGCTGGAAGGGCCCCAGGAGACATCTAGTCCAGCCCCCTGCAATGCAGGTAGCAGTGCGCGTTACCAGTAGCAGAGCTGGTCCCTTCAGTCTCCACAACGGCTTCATGGGGGCAAGAATTGCCAGAGAAGAGTTGCTGTGCTCCTTAGCCCTGACGCTCCTGTGCGGATCCCGCTTTTTCTAATAAAGAGTTCACCACTTGCTTCCTGTGATTTGCTGCTGGTTCTCTCCTGTCACACACCAACCTCTGTCTGCCTTCCCAGCAACCCGGCCAGAGTGTGGCACTGCCTCTCAGCTTCCTCCTCCTCTGTCTGGGCTGTAGATCTCAGCTGGGGGGGGGGGCAGGAGGAGGAGGCTCTGCCTGCCATTGGCTCTGGCTCCACCTCCGGTTGGCCTCCTCCAGGGGGTGAGGACGTCTTGATCCCACACCCTGAAAATCCTGACATGGCTTGTCCCTCCCCAAGCCAAAGAGCAGCCCATCTCTGCCCTAAACCACTTTGGGATTAAAAGAGAAATAAATTCAGTTGCAGGCAGAGCACGTGACAGTCCTTTTATTCTTCTGCTTCTTCAGAATTAACATGGCAAACAGCTTGTGATTCACCTGCCTAAGGCACTGGCAGGCAGGGCTCCCCATTCACCCCTCAGAAAGGAGAAGGCAAGTGGGCGGCCACGACCCCCTCCCAGGATGCGCAAGGCTCCTGTGCTCTGGGCCCAGCCTCCCTCGCAAGGCTGCCACCACCCTCCTTGGCAAGCCCCCCCCAAAAAAGAGGCTGCCCACCCGCCCATTGGCCAAGCGACATTTCCCTCCATCTCCCCTCCATTTCCCTAATTTGGGAGTGGGTCTCCCGGTGGAACTGGCCGGCAGCATAGTCATCTAATGCTCTGGCTAATCTGTGGAACTCCCTGCCACAAGATGGTGGCGCTGATGGCCCCTGGCTGGTCGGCTTTCAAAGGAGAGGCCCTCCTTCTGCATCCCTGGCCTCTCCTGGCACGACTTCCCAGGCATCTGGGCCCAACAGCCGGTAGTTCCTTCCGCGGTACGTGCTCACATCCTGGGCACGGCTGGCGCGCGTCGCTTCATAGATCTCTCGCACCGCCGGGGGGAGCGGGGAAAACCCTGCGAGGCGGGCCAGCTCCTCCGCGTAGCTCCACTGCTGGGCCCGGAGGCGCAGGAAGTGCCGCGCCAGACCTCCCTGGCGCAGGTGCCGCTCCAGCTGCGCTTGGGCATCGGCCTCCATCTCGGCGGCAGAGGGCAGCGGGCAGCTGCCCTTCAGCACCGCCAGGGCGAAGAGCGCCTGGCAGTGGAAATGCGGGAAGGGGCAGATCTGCTGGCAGACGCCGACCAGGAACAGCGACGGGTGCTGGGGGGGCCAGCAGGTGCCGGTACAGGGGCCCCAGCCCATACTCCGTCTCCCGCAAGCCCAGCTGCGCCAGATCCAGGAAGGGGAAGCGGTATTGGTAGCCTGTGCAGAGGATCAAGGCATCGGCCGGCAGCGCAGAGCCATCCCTGGGCACCACCGTCTCCGCCGACACCCGAGCCAGAGGGGGAACCTGCAGCACGTCCCGGGGCAGCCCGCGGACCGGGGGCCCCTGGTGGCTCAGCACCACCCGCGCCGCCAGAGGCGCCAGCTGCAGCGCCAGGTCGACTCCGGAGGGACCGGCGCCCACCAGTACCACCCTCTGCCCGGCAAAGGGCTCCGGGCGCCGGTAGGAGTGGCTGTGCAGGAGGCGGCCTGGAGGGGAGAGCAAAAGGCAGGCGGGGGTGAGTGGGTGCTGCGGGAAGGGCATGGCTCCCCCTGCCCGCGGGCAGCCCACAGCTCCTCAGGCGCTCCAGCCCCCCGCCCTCCCCTGGCCAGGGTCTCCCCACCTGCTCCCCAACCCCACCGTTCATGGACAGATCCCAGGGTGGAGTGCAACATTAAGAAAAGAGAATAGAAAGGCTAGCAATAGGCAGCACAGCGATAAGATAACCGTAAGAAGAGTTCCCCCTCCTCTAACAGGGGGAGGGGGGTATAAGGTTGCTTTTGCTTTTTGTTTTTATTGCGTATTTTGTGTTTTTATATTGCGATTTTATGTTGTAACCGCCCTGAGGAGTACAGGGGGTATACAAATTTAATGAATAAGAATACAAATTTGAATAGCAGCAACAGGCCCTAGATTATTTAATGGCTAAAGATCAGGATAATGAGGAATGTTTTTGCCTGGCTCCTTAAGGCATGTAATGATGGTGCCAGGCAAGCCTCCCTGGGGAGAGGCACTCCACAATCGGGGAGCCACCACAGAAAAGGCCCTTTCTCTTGTTGTCACCCTCAGAACCTCTCTGGGAGGAGAGGAGGGCCTTCTCGGTAGTGGCGCCCGCCCTGTGGAACGCCCTCCCACCAGATGTCAAAGAGAAAAATAACTACCAAACTTTCAGAAGACATCTAAAGGCAGCCCTGTTTAGGGAAGCTTTTAATGTTTAATAGGTTATTGTATTTTAGTGTTTTGTTGGAAGCTGCCCAGAGTGGCTGGGGAAACCCAGCCAGATGGGCGGGGTATAAATAATAAATTAATAATAATAATAACAACAACAACAACAACAACAACAACAACAATAATAATAATAATAATAAATGTGATCACCAGAAGGAGACTCTGGACAGACGAAAGGAATGGCTTATCCACACAAGGCAAATTTGCAGAACTGGCAACAAGAAGACCTGCCCTCAGCTTTAAAGAGGACCTGCCCACCACTGGCTCTTAGTCGTGTCAGCTGTACAGAGCCTTCAGCTTCCGCAGCAGTCTACCTGTGAAGGTCAGCTGCTGGGGAGAAAGGGGGGAGAGCTGGCCTTCAGGCCCTGCTTGGCCCTGGCTGGCCACTGTGGGAAACGGGATGGGGGGCTTACATCGGAAGAGCCCCCTTTAGCCTGGCCAGGCTGCTGCCTCAGAGCTCCTCCTTGGTCCTTACCTTGAAAGCTGTCCAGGCCAGGAATGGGAGGGATGAATGGGTTGGCATAATGGCTGCAAAAACAGGATTGTCAGGACACATGACCAGCCAGGTCCCGCCCCTGCCCCCACCTCTGCCCTGATTGGTTCCCAGAGACTAAGAGAACATGATTGCCTCTTCCTGATAAAATTGGGAAGGGGGGGATACTGAAAATGGTCCCTGGCCCTCCCCACAGCCCAGCCACTTCAAGCCACCTTGGGCACTTGACATCAGCCAATGAGATTCCTGCATTGCATGGGGTTGGACTAGATGACCATTGGGATCCCTTCCAACTTTACCATTCTGTGATTTTATGACTGCACACACCCACACCCCGCCCACTCAGTGCTGAGAATGTAGAGCAAAGGAATCCCAAGACTCTGCTTGAAAGACCTCCAGTGAGGGGCCCCCCCATCTCAGGGGGACTCTTACCATCAAGGCGTTTTGCCATGCCCCCTCCCCCCAAAGCAACCCTCTAGCCCTCTTGTGTGATCATGTCCCCTGCTTGGTCTTTTCCTTTCCAGGCAAAGCACACCCAACCCCTTTCACCTCCCCTCCTCGGACCCTCTTTCTTGCCCCTTCTGACCCCATCCCAGCTTGTCTACACCCATAAAGGACAGAGACCATAGGAGGCCTGACTGATGCAGGACACGGGTGAAGATCGTTCCGTGAAGCCTCAGGGTGCAGCTAACTCACACTTTCCTTGCAATGATTTCTGCGGCTCCTGCTGCCCAGTCACGCTTCCCCCACCCTGGGCACTGGACCAAAGGGATTTTGACTTTCATTGCTGAACTCACCCAGTGCAGACCATGACGGCGTCAAAGTGCTTTGTGACTTCCTGGGTTGTCTCTGGCCCCTGCTGTGTGGCTGTGACCTCCCAGCCCCCTGGATGGCCCTCGCTGCTGGACACAGGCCGGACGTGGCTCACCTCGCTCCGGAACTGCAGGAGGGAGAAGAAGGCCCTCAGGCAGGGAGGGGGCCAGCGGAGACCCAGCAGTGGGCAGGGAAAGGCCTCTGGGGGGCAGAGGAACCCCTTGCTGGGACCAGAGAAGCCACAGCTCTGGAACGAGCTTGGAGAGGCTCCCGCTGAACCCCTGGAGATGCCAGGCAGCCCTTCATTTCTGACACAAGATGGTGGGGCATGACCCGCCTGAGAGTCCCTGCCCCAGATGTATGGGGACTGCCTATTCCAAGCTCTTGTGCTCGGATCCTGTTCAGGCATTGTGAGAACAGGATGCGGGATGAGATGGGCCATTGGCCTGATCCTGCGGGCTCTTCTTGGGTTCTTAGTGGCCAGAGAAATGCCACATGCTCAGGGGTACTCTTTATGTTGGACCAAAAAGGGATCCTGAGTCCTTGCTGCTGTGGCCTCCCCCTCCCTCTGACCTACATCATCCAGACATCATAGATATGTCACAGAAAAGGTGGCGTCTCAGGTAGAACCTGAGATCCAGGCCTGCCCCTGTCACTCAAATATAGTATTTCACATTTACTCCATCACAGTACAAAGGAAAGCATTGACAGTTCTCTGGCCCCTTCGTCCCATTATGGGGCAGGTAGGCATTGTGATTGAGTCTGACACTCAATCTGACACTCTTTGGGGTCACGACTCCTTGGGAAAGCCCTGCGGAGTGACTGTACATCCCAGGGATTATGGTGGGCTCTCTCACCCCTCCCCTTATACCTCACTTCCCTGGGTCCTACATGCCACTGGAACTGGGAAGATAGATCCAACAAGTAATTTCTTATGAATTTCTAAAGTTTTCCCAGCAAGCCAGTACATAGATACATTTTTCAGTGAATTGCGACATTTGGTTCTGGCACTTTCCCTGTTTTCCTTTGTTGGAGACCTGGGCTCAGAGGGGAGTCACGGGCTCCGCCTGCAAACTGAGCCGAGCTTCCCTTGCAGATGCCTTTGCAGATGCAGTGGTACCTCAGTTTTCGAACGTAATCCATTCCGGAAGACCATTCAAGTTCTGAAACATTCAAAAACCAAAAACTCAAAACGGAATCCTCAAAACAGAAAACTCAAAACGGAAGCCATGTGGCACGTTTGACTTCCAAGGCATGTTCAAAAACCGAAGCATCTACTTCCAGGTTTTCAGCATTCGAAAACCAAAATATTTGTCAATGGAGACGTTTGAAAATCGAGGTACCACTGTTTGTTGCTCTTCATTTTCTAAGCATTAGGGGCTGCTATCAGGGATCTGGAGTTTATGATTAGACAGGCACTTTGTGAATGGAGTTCTGAACCTAAATGAATGAGGTTTGGGTAATGTGCAGTGAAGACCCCCTTGTGGTCCTTGCCTTGTGGTGAGGCAAAGCTCATGGTGGGGAGGTCTCTCACCCCCCCTCCAATTTCCCAGTAACAGACTCAAGTGCCGCCACCCCACCTGAGTCTCACCTGGATGTGGTCGTAGACCCCAAAATGCTCCGCGTAGCTTTCCAAGTAGGCCAGCACATCCGAGTGGTGGAGGAAGGAAGGCAGCGCCGGGTCAAAGGGGAAGTCAGGAAAGGCCATCACCTCCTTGGGCAGGTTGGTCCTGGGAGGGGGAACAGGGCGCAGCCGCAGGATGAGCTCCCTTGCCCCCCGGGGACCCAAGACACACACACGGGGGTGAAAGAGGGGGGGCATGTCCCTGGGTGGCTACCTGAGGTCCCGGTACATGCTGGAGTGAGTGGGCCGCCCCTCGGCCTCTTCCTCCAAGTAAACCCAGGTGCCTCCCAGGCAGCCAGAGGCTTCGAACACCACGGGAGGAGCAAACGTCTCGGGCGCGGCAAGGATGTGGCGGGCGACGCACAGACCAGCAGCCCCTGCCCCAACCACGGCCACCTGCAGCTTCTGTGACGCCATCTTGCTGGAGGAGGAGAGGGAGAGAAGGGGAGATGAAGCCTGCACTTGGTTGGCCCCACGGCGAGAAGGGGAGGCCAGTGCTTTGCGTCCTGCACACTGCCATGTCCAATGAGGACTAGAAGCTTGCCTGCATTTGACTGCACTTGTAGCTTAATGGTGAATTTTGGATATAATGGAGATGTAAAAGATTTGGATTATTATAAAAGATGCAGGAGGAAATGATTAACCACTGTACCCACAAAGGGAAGGAGGGGAGCGCAGGAGATTCTCTGGGATCTTGTCTGTATGTTGTATGTTGGATATCTGATTGTAAAACTGTAATTTGAAAAACCAAATAATTTTGTTTTTAAAAAGTATGATGCTTTTAACTCAAGAAGAAGAAGCAGCAGCTTGCCTCCATTTGATAAGAAAGCCAAGATACTAAGCAGCGCTTGCTGCCCAACAGGCCCCATCCTGTGCTACGTGCTTGGCAGGGATCCAGTAGCCCAAGAGGGGGAAAGCCCATTTTCTCCTGCTCCGGAGGACCTGATCCAATGACTTCAAGTTACAAGAAGGAGATTCCAACTAAACATCAGGAAGAGTTTTCTGACAGTAAGAGCTGCTCAACAGCGGAACAGACTCTCACAGGAGGTTGTGGACTCTCCTTCCTTGGAGGTTTCTAAGCAGAGGTTAGGTGACCATCTGTCATGGATGCTTGCTTGCTTGATTATTTATTTATTTATTTATTTATTTATTTATTATTTTATTTACACCCCACCCATCTGGCTGGGTTTCCCCAGACACTCTGAGTGGCTTACAGTGCATATAAAACATAGCAAACCTCAAACGTTAAAAACCTCCTGATACAGAGCTGCCTTCAGATGTCCTCTAACAGTCAGATAGCTGTTCATTTCCTTGTCTTTGGATGGGAGGGTGTCAGCTGAGATTCCTTCGCTGCTGGGCTTGGACTAGATGGCCCTTGGGATCCCTTCCAACTCAACTCCGTGTGGAGTTGGCAGGCAGCTGGGGAAGCGTGAGGGGAAAGCCAAGCAAGCGGGTCAGCGCCTCGTTTGTCTCCCCTGGCACAGAAGACTTCGTCAGGAGTAAGTGGTCAAAGCCAAACTGAGAAAAAGGAAGGGGAACGCAATGACCTCTGCCAAGGCAACGCTGCCACTGCCTGGACTGGGTGCTGTCCAAGCTGCTTGGGAAGGAGCAATGGAATGGAGCCGATTCCAGGGACCGGGCAGAGATCCGCTTGAAAAGCCCAAGGGGCAAAAGTCCCCAGAGGCCGGATCTGGATGGCTGGGGGCTGGCAGGGGCCAAACTGCGGCAGCTCCTTCCAGCCAATCCCACTCAGTCTCCAGAGAGCTGCAGGGTGCCAACAGCCGTGCCAAAGAGCAGACAGGGAGGAGGGTGCCAGGCTGGGCCTGCCAGGGCAAGAGGGGCCTGTGCTGGAGCTCCCCCCCTCACTGTGCCCCCCCCCCGCATGGGGGTGACCAAAGGGTAAACAAGTGGGCTGTGTCTTTCCCCCCCCCTTCCTGACACTGTCTGAGCTGCGCTGTGAAACCTGAAGCCAGAGAAACACCATTAGGCACCTGGTGGAAACGCCAGACTCATGGAATGGGAGAGTTGGACGGGACCCCCCAGGGGCATCTAGCCACACCTTGCCAGGCAGGCCTTGGGCTGCCGAATAACCTCTGGTCTTTTAAATGGGCGGGGGGTGGGGTATTTATTATTTTTATTACTACATTATACTATGTTGTGCTTGTATAGAATCTTAGAGTTGGAAGGGACCCCCCAGGGTCATCTAGGCCAACCCCCTGCAAACTGACCTGTGATCTTCCGACCAAGGGCGCGATCGACATTTAATAAAGAATCGCAAGTAGTTGAAGGCGCCCCCCCCCCCGTCAGAGTCTCCCCGCCCCGTCGGCGCCCCCACTAGTCCGCGCTTCCCGAGCCCCGGGCCCAGGCCGCTTCTCTCCGCCGCTGCTCGGGCTGCCCTGCTTAGGAGACCGCGCCAAGCCCGCGCCCGACGCCGGCGCCCCTCTCGCCCTGCCGCCCGCCTCTGCCCCCGGAGCGGGTCTGGCTCGGTCCCCTACCTTCTCGGCGGGGCGGAGGGTGGCCGAAGGCCCTCGGAGGGCGGGCGGGCGGGCAGGGGGGGGCGCTGCTGGCGGGGTCGCTCGCTCGCTCTCCGCCGCGGGGGCTGTTGTGCCGTCGGAAGTGGGCGAAGGCGGCGCGGAGGCACCTTTGGTCAAGCCCAGGGAGGGACGGGGCGGGGGGGGGCAGGCCGAGCAGCGGCGGCCCCGCCCCGTCCTCGACCAGCCGAATTCTTCCTCCAGGCCCCTCTTTCGTGTTCCCCCCTAGTCTTGCCTCTAAAGGACAGGTTTCCTTGAGTGTGTCCAAAGGGGCATCCCGGGAGCCCGCCCCGTCCCCGCCTTCCTTGCCCTCCGCCCCCTCGGACCCTGCGGAGCTCCGCTCCAGCGAGGCAGCCCCCGTCGGCGCCCTGCTCACTTGGGCCGAGGAAGCACCTTCACAACCAGCGGCTTTGTATTTCCATTTTTCATTATCCTCGACGTTCAAACTTAGTCTCTCCGGAGAGCCTCGCGGACTGAGGCAGGTCGGGCTGGGCAGGCGGCGGGGGTCTCCCTCTCCCCGGGGCTCCCGGGGCGGCTCGGCTGGGGGAGGAGGCGGAGGCGTCCCCGCCCCCCAGGCCGCGCCCACGGGGACGGGGCGGCTAGAAATGGGAGGGCGAGGCGCCCTTTGACTCCAGGGCGGAGTGGAAGCCGCTTGCCTTTTTGTAAATGAGCTGTAATGTTGTTCGAGCTTTTTAAAGTTAATTGTTACATTCTTTTTAGGTGAGAGCAACGCGGGAGCAGGTTCCTCGCGCAGCAGCCAGCCTCTCGAAACTGCTCTGAATTTGAAGGGGGGGGTGAGAATCTCCCCTGCCGTCTTCCAGAGGCCCTGGTTGTCTGGGGAGATTTATCCACAGACATTAGCAAATTCAGCTGCTTGAAAGAAACTGGCTGATATAAAATAGGAGAATTCTGTTGTTTAAAAGAAAATAAAAGGGCACGCGGCACGGGCAGCAAGTTGTAGGAGTTGGTAGTGAAGCCTTGCGTGGGAATTGTTGGACAAATGAGGGGGAAACTCCCCGGTTCTTCCTTGGAGGGACAGAGAGAGGCTGGCAACAGGCACGAGGGTGCGACTTTGTTTTACTAGAGCGGAGTCAACAGTGCATTGAGGGGCGTCTCCTCTGGGCTCAGGCTCCAAAGAGGCCGCTCCAAACAATAGAAATTCTGCTGCTTTTATTCTCTTTTGCTCCATGTCGCTCCTTTCCCACGGTGCCCCCACCCACCTCTTTGCCCTCCATTGCCACTGAGCTGGCCTTCAAACCTGGTTCTGAGCAGCCTTTCAGAGCACTGCTTCGGCATTCTGCCTTCCTTATGCCTAATACGGAGTGCTTTTCGCTAAGTAAGCTTGCCAAAGGTTTCCTTGTCCTAATTATTTAAACTCCACATTCATTACCCAGTCCTTCTCCTGTCTTCATCTCCTTGAGACAGGAGGATGTTTTGAGCTCTCTGGCACAGGGCTCCTTCCTGACTGCATTCAAGGCCTGGCTGCCCCCCCCCCTCCAACTGCAGGGAAAATCACCTGGACTGACTTAGGACAGCTGTATCTCTTTTGTTGTTGTTGTTGTTCTGAAGAACTTTCTTCTCTGCCACTTTAGTTCATAGTGCAAGGGATTAAGGCATCATTTCTCAGACCCCCCCTCAAGCACCTGTTGGGGGTGGAATTGCATTTTTCCTAGCCAACAAGGGTCACTGCAATTTGGAGTGCTGCCCAGAATGTGATTACACAGGAAAACAGGAATTTGTCCTGTGCTGAGTCCAACCACTGCTCCTTCAAGCTAGTCACTGTCAACTCTGACTGGCAGACAGTTCTTCCTGGAGAGGCCAGAGATGGAATTGGGAGCAGGTCAGGTGCCACTCTGCCACCACAAGAGGGTCATGGCCCCCTGCTAAGGAGTGCCTGTGCTTCCAGGTAACAAGGACAAAAGCAACTTTTCCCATCTCCTTTATATAGCTTAGCTACACTGTAAGTCACTCCTGCATGAGAATACAGTGGTACCTCGGGTTATATACGCTTCAGGTTACATACGCTTCAAGTTACAGACTCCACTAATCCAGAAATAGTGCTTCAGGTTAAGAACTTTGCTTCAGGATGAGAACAGAAATCGTGCTTTGGCGGCGCGGCAGCAGCAGGAGGCCCCATTAGTTAAAGTGGTGCCTCGGGTTAAGTACTTAATTCGTTCTGGAGGTCTGTTCTTAACCTGAAACTGTTCTTAACCTGAAGCACCACTGTATATTCAATACAAGCTACAATTTGTTTCATTTGGAGGGATAAGTCCCACCAGTTGATTATTTTGGGCATTCCCTTTGCTGTGGTCTCTCTTTCTCTTTTCAACTCTCTATTGATTTTTATCCTGAGATGTTGGATTTCACCTATAGTCTCCTTTTTGAAGTTGGAGAGACATTGCAATATTTGGCTTTCGGTTGTTGTATTTTAGTATGCCGTTCTTAATGACGCTCAGGATAGCTCATAATGAAATACAATCAGCAATAAAATGAATGCAAGACAAGGAAACGCAAAATGACTGTAAAACAGCCATCAAGAAAGATGTAGTTAAAATATACTTAGAAGCATAGAATCATAGAGTTGGAAGAGACCACAAGGGCCATCGAGTCCAACCCCCTGCCAAGCAGGAAACACCATCAGAGCACTCCTGACATATGGTTGTCAAGCCTCTGCTTAAAGACCTCCAAAGAAGGAGACTCCACCACACTCCTTGGCAGCAAATTCCACTGTCAAACAGCTCTTACTTAGGACTTTAAAAGATGAGTCTTTTCCTGGCATTGAAGAGATACCAGATTAGGAGCCAAGCAAGCCTTCCTAGGGAGAGAGCTCCATGAGCAGAAACACTCCACGCCAGCGAAGAGGCCCTTTCCTCAGCTAGGAAATAAACAACTATCTGACTTTTAGAAGACATCTGAAGGCAGTCCTGTTTAGGGAAGTTTTTAATGTCTGGTGTGTTATTGTATTTTTAATATTTTGTTGGAAGCCGTCCAGAGTGGCTGGGGAAACCCAGCCAGATGGGTGGGGTATAAATGAATTACTATTACTATTATTATTATTATTATTATTATTATTATTATTATTATTATTATTATTATTCCTGCCTCGCCTCACACAGTATGCCACCCAAGTGGGGAGCCTCTGCCAGTGAGTTTGGCACAGAAGCAGGTGGATGTATTCAGGTCTTTCTGTGGTGTTTCCTTTCCAGCTGGTCATTGTAGGAACTTTGTAACAAAAAAAATATTTTCTCAGTTTCCTTCCCCACCCCACTAATACATTTTCATTTTGTGTCATGTATTTTTAGATAGTAAGCCTGAGTGCAAGAGACTGTCTTGCTTTTGTTTTGTGAGCTACGCTACAAGCCTCTCCCCCCCCCATTGTATTTATTTTTTGGTCAAAGGAGAAGGATAAAAAGTAAGTCTGCCTCCAGTGATCTGCTCAGCTGTCACTTCTTAGATTGTCAACATCTTTTGGATCAGCCGGCCCCTTTGTCCTGCTGTCCCTTTTGAGCCCTTGGGTGCCTCTTTGTGGTTTTGATTCACTATGTTCTGCAACCAGCAGATGCTAAGTCCTTGAGAACAGCCTTATAAGAAAACAGGTTGCGCTGCTTTGGCCTTTCTGGTAACAAAAGGAAAGCAAACTTAAATAGCTGTGCTCAAAATGTTGATTTTTTTAAAGAAAAAAAATGTATATGTGTATGTATAATTTTGTTATTAATATCAGGTTGTATGAGATACTGAGCAAAGAAAGAAAAATAAGAAAATAAGAAAAATTGCAAATTTGACTTTGTAAATAGAGCTAAATGTAGCGCAAGTTCTAAGCCTGCTCTGCATGCTGTGGTCGTCCCTGCCCCCCCCCCTCCATTCACCTCCCTGGCAAAATATGTTTATAAGGTGTTTTTGCAGAGCAGTACAGCAGGCTGGCTGTTTTGATTCTAGTACCACGTCAACTGTAGTATTAGTAGCTGCTCTTTAGCTAGGACAATTTATTAAATAAAGAGAAGCTTTTTCACATTAAATTCTGATTTGACCTGTAACCAGTTTGTTTCCTTGTATGCTGTATTCAAAGAAACCAGGCTTGTGTATTTCTTTGTGGTAACTTCTGCATTTGGTGGATTTAATTTAATGGATCCCCAAGAGCTTATTTATTGTCTCCACCTACTTTCTGACACAGGTGAGAGATGGTAATGAGTCCCTCTGAGAAGTGGCTTGGCTGAGTTGTTCCAGGAGGACAAAAAGGAAACAGATCATTTTTCTTAGTCACAAAATTATTGTTGTCCACTTCTTTTTAAAGTATAGAGATTTGATTGAATGCCTCTCTTGGGGCTGAATCTCATGACACATTTTTTAAAAAACTGAGCTGGGAGTTATTTCACATCTGCCTGCACACACAGGGAGGGGAAAACGTCGTGTCTGAATGGATGAGATGGAGATCTTGTTTGTGCCCACACAAAGTCTGAAGTTCCAAATTGATTTCATGGACCACGTAAATATATTACTCTTTATTTCATGCATCTTTTAAAAATCCATGTCTTTTTATGAAGGTGGTGACGGAAGAAATCCAGAAAGCTGGGAGGCCTGCAGGGAAAGAAAACAAAACTGTAGAAGAGGGGCCCAGTCCTCTGTCCCTCCTCTGGCTCCATCTAGTGACAAGTCCAAAGGGAAATGCAGAATGATGCATATTCAGGGTGCTGCACTTACCAGAGTGGGCTACCAGGATGCTTTGGGAGAGTCCTGGGAACTGCAGTTTGTTCAGGGCGCCAGGGGTTGTTTGGAGGCTGCTAGTTCCCTTCCCTGAACTACAATTCCCAGGATCATTTGGCATAAATCGGGGGAACTATAGTTTATTTAGGACACCAAGTGCTGTTTCCCCTACTGAGCTACAGTCCCCAGAGTTATCTAGGAAGAGGAATGGGCTCTTAGATCTGTTTTGGGAACCGTAGTTCTGCGCAGGGTATCACAGCCCTCAATGCCCTGAGCAAGCCATAGTCCTCAGCATGCTGGGAACTGTAGCTTGCTCAGGGTGTCCAGGAGACCCTCTCAGAAGTACAGCTCCTAGAGTCCCCTTGGGAAAGGCTGCAGGGAATATTCTCTGCCCCCATAGCAAACTACAGTTCCCAGGTTGCCCTAAGGGATCTGCCAGGGGAATCAGGGTCTTCTCTCAAATTACAGCTCCCAGAATCCTTTGGGGACGCCCAAGCCAAGGGAGTTGCAGTTTTCTGCGAGCTCGACCGGCCCCTCCCCGCCCTGGAGTGGCGGGCTGTTACAGGAAAAATCTGAGGGCTCCCTTGGACAAAAATAAAACACCAACCAGAGCAAATTGAAGCAAATCAGCAGCCTGTAGGCCTGGTCTTTATTGAAGAAAGACTGTCGCGACAGGGTGCTCCCCTCACTCGCAGGTGAGAGGAAAGACCCAGAAAAATAGTGTGCCAGGTCTTATAAAAACTTTTGAAATTCCCCTCCTCTAGGTCAAGCCCACCCCCAGAAACATCATGCATACATTACAGAAAGGAGGGGTTGAGGGAGGAGTGGGTGGCAACCTGAGTATCTTGTCACCTGGCTGGTTCCTCCTTTCCCCCCTCCCATGAGTCACTTCCAGGAGACAAAGGGGAGTTTGCAGTTTCCTGCCCCCTGAGGGAAGATCTGATCATTGTCCTTTGTTTCAGTCCATGCTGAATCCACTCCCATATGCAAGTTCTTTGTGATTTTGATTGTCTTCTGTCTGGGATCATCTGGGCAGGGCTCCTGCAGATGTGCTGGGATGTGCTGAGATGGTGGAGGGATTATGGCTGACCAGGAATAAGTCACCCCCCTTTGTTAGTTCTAGTCATATGGAGTAAAATAAAAATGGAACAGTGCAAATCCGATGTATGGTTGATTTTCTATGAATTTATAACAGAGATGTGGCGTATGTAGTGTGTGTGTGTGTGTGTGTGAAGTTTGTACAAGCAGAATGATTGGGGTGGGGGGGTTCCTGTTACAGGGCGAAGCTGCAGGCGGCGCTGCTTCCGTGGAGCCTCCACGTTCAGAGGCAGTCTATCTGGGCTGCTCTGGCCGCTGAGGAGGCCCAAGACGGCGACTTAGCCGCCTAGATCTACGCCACGGGGGCTCCCATCCCGGAACCGGAGTGAGGAGACAGCGCAGCTCAGCCGCGCCCGGGAGGCAGCACTCGCGGAGCAGAGACAGCCGCCGCCGCCCGCCCGCCCTGCCTCTCCTAAGATGGCGCTCATTCCGGCAGGACGCCGTGCCCTCGCCCAAGATGGCGGCGGCGCCTTACCCGCCCTCTCTTGGACGCGTTTCCCGCGCAGCGTGCCTCTGCTAAGATGGCGCCTTGGGGCCGAGAGAGGTCCGCCGCCTCCGCGCCTCTCCCCAAATGGCGCCCGTTCCGGGAGGGGACCTGCCCTCGTCCAAGAGGCTTATAGGGACACGGGGGGGGGGGGGCAACTTGAATAAAATATTGGCGGGGGGGCAGGGAAGCCGTGTCCCGCATAACTGATCACATGATGCGGTGCAGGCACGACAGTTTTCTTTTTATTAAAGATTTTCTTGGTTTACAAAAGTGCATGCCTTGTCTCTTTTTTCCAGGTTGTCCAGTCTTTCTTCCAGATCTGTTACATTTGTGGAGAGACCTGAGTGTTGAATGCAGAACAAGTATAAAGTGGGGGAGGAAGAGGGGGAGGGGTGGGGAGGCTTATTTGTTTAGTGTAAGTGGGGGGGGGTTGTGTGTCAGCGTCTACTGGGTAGGTTCTCTTTCTATTTCTTTATTACATTTCCTTGGTAGTGAGAGGTGTTGGGGGGCAGGGTGGGGGTGGTTGTCTGTGGTTGTCTGCAGGGGGGAGGGGGCTTGTTGGGTCAGGTAAGCCGGATTGATTCCTATGCTGTCAGTGGATTCTTCTGGTCTTGTTGGGCTGTGTATGTGATAAAGATGAGCCATACTGGCGTGAAGGGGTCCTCTTCTATTTGTCCCCAGGTCACTTTCAGTTTATTGGTTATCTTTTCTAGCAAGACCATTTCCCATACAATTTGATACCTTCGGTCCATGTTTACTCCTGACAGGTCCCTCCAGTGTCTGGCTAGGAGGCTTATGGCTCTTGAGAGTAGGTAGGTTATAAGCTCTCTATAACGTGAGTGGTCATTTCAATCTTGGAAGATGTTCAGTATGCCCAATTCTGGGGTGAGTTCTAATACCTGTTAGTTTTTTTGCATATCTTTTGTAGAACTGCTATCCAGAAGGATTGGATTTTAGGTTATTCCCACCACTTGTGGAGGTATGTGCCTGTGGAGGTGCAGTAGCTTCTCCAATAATAATAAATAATAATAATTTATTATTTCTACCCCGCCCATCGGGCTGGGTTTCCCCAGCAACTCTGGGCGGCTTTCAACAGAACATTAAAAACAGAATAAAACTTCAAACATTAAAATCCTGGGCATATCAGTGCCAGTTTCCAGGGTGTTAAGTACCACCTGCAGGTGAGTTTCAGAGTGAGTTCCCTTCTTTTGGCTCATAGTGACCTAAAAAGAGGTTTAGGCCACATTCTAGTACATTGGGTGGGCTTAATTTCATAGCCTATGTCATCTTCCCATTGTTCTTTGATTGTGTCAAGGAGGTTTGTGGGATTTTGGAGCCATATTTTGTCAGGAGGTTTTCGAAGATGGTCAAGGGCCTAGTGGCTACTGATTTTTACAGTTGGATTGTTTAAGAAGGCTGCAGGCACCACATTTGAATGGCAATGCCCATCAGCTGAGGGAGCAGCCCCCTCAAATATTTTATTGTTGGGGCCGAAGACCCCACAGCCCCTGGGAGTTGGCTCCTGTGTTGGCCGCTGTGGGAAAAGGATTCTGTGAACTGCCCTGAGATCTATAGGTGGAGGGCGGCTCACATTTAATTGGTGGTGGTGGTGATGAATCTATGGGCCCCCTTGGCCTGATCCAGCAGAGTTCCAATGAGGAGGAGCCAGGCGGCCAGCGCCCCAAACAGATATTTGGGGGTGGCAATGCTTCGCTGCGGCTCCTCTGGGGAATGATCAGCTGCTTAGCCCTAATGGCCGGCGGAGGATCAACTGGGTTGTGAAAGGCCCCAAGGCAGATGCGCCCGCAGCGCGGCTTGAACAGCAGCCGCGTCAAGGACCGAGAAAGTATGTCAGGGGAGCCGGTGAGGAGAGGCAGCCCGGAGGGTCCTGGACGGGGGCGGAAGGACCTGGCAAATGTACCCCCCCCTCCCAGCACACGCCTCGCCTCACGGCAGCGACGTTTCTCGCATGCAGATCGCAAGGGGGAGGGTCTGATCCCGCTCTTCTTGGGGCTGAATGACATCATAGAATCACAAAAGGGCAGAGCTGGAAGGGCTCCAAGGGTCATCGAGTCCAACCCCCTGCAAACCTCCCTGCCCCACCCATAATCCCGGAGGGCTTTCCCCACGTGCAACTTCGGTTCCGCTTTGCGCGGCTCTTCCTTACTCTGCGCCTCTCCCCAAAAATAAACCCGTAGGGCGCCAGGTCGGAACCCCGCCAAAGAGCGCCCCCTCGACCCAGGCCGGGGCGTGACGTCGGCGGGGGCTCCTTGTTGCCCGAATTCCCGGGCTCCGGCCAGTGGCCACTCAGGTCCGGGGCAGCTGCTGCCCTGGCGGGGAGGCGAGGCGGAGGCGGCGCCAACTGGGCGGCGCTGGGCGGGCAGACTGTCTCCACGACGGAGCGCGGCTGGTGCTGCTGCAGGGACCGCGTTGCCTCTCCTGCTGCTGCCGCCGCTACTGCCGCCGCCCGAGCAGTCTCCGCAGCGGAACCGGGCCTCGGCCGCTGGGCAGGGCTCCTCCGCTGGGCTCTGCGGACGCCTCGGCCCGCCTGGATGGAGCCGCGAGGCGGCCGAAGAGCAGGAGGCTCCGCAGCCGGGAGCGCGGCGCTGGCACTGACCCGTCCGGCGGGAGCCGCTGCGGCGGAGAGTGCGGGGGGCCCCGCGCTGGCCGCCCCCTGAGCGCCCGGAGCCTCGCCGGGCTCCATGAGCAAGTGCTGCGCCCGTCCGCGGCCATGGCTTCCCTCCCCGCGTACCTCAGCCCGGCGGCCGTGCTGGTGCTGGTCAGCTGCGACCTGTGCCTTGTGCGCGCAAGTAAGTGCCGGGGCTCCGGGCGGGGCGGGAGGAGGGAGAGAAAAAGCCCCCGGGGGTCAGGATCGGCTCTCCGCACAAGCGCAGGCCCGGCTGGCTGTCTCTCGGGCCGCTGGCCTTGGTGCTGAACCCGGGCCGCTCCGCACCCCGACGAGGGCCGTCGGAGGGCGAGGGAGGGGGTGGGCAAGGCGGGGGTCTCTTTGGCCCCAGCTCTGCCCTGCCCTGCTCGGCTGCGTCACTGGCCGCCCATTACCCGCGAAGCAGCCGGATCGGGGCAGCAGCGCCGCGGCCAAGGCAGGCTCGGGCCCCTCTCGAAGCGCCTGGTTCCCGGTAGCGGAACCTCGGCCAATTTCATTAGAGTAAAAGCCTGGCTCCAGGGAAGGCCGCGGCTGCCAGCTGGCCTCGCTTGGGTGAGAAGGAGCCTCTGCCCATGTTCCCGGCCTCCGCCTCCTCTCGAGAAGTGGCAAAGGTCTCTTGGCAGGGGGCACCTCCTGGCACCCTGCGGCCACTCCGCTGCCCTTGACCCCCGAGGAGAAGGTGACTCTGGCCCATTCTGACGCCCGACGCCCCCAAACCGCACTTGACCCATGAGACACCCCACGCACGGTGACGATCCCCTCAGTCTGGCCTGCTTTGCCCGGAATCCGGCCCCAAACCGGCGGCTGTTGCTTTACTTCCAGCTGCCCAAGACGAGGGGCCCGACTCTCCCTCGCTTGGAGGAGGACACCTTTTGACCTGTCTCCACGCACCCGGGCCTTACACGCCGGCTTCCGCCCCACAGACTCCCCTGCTTGGCGGGGTCCGTCTTTTTAATGCAGAATAGCTGACTTTGAGCCGAGGCCCCTAGGAGTTTTAAGTGCAGCTTGCAAGGAAAGTAGGTGGTTGTCAGGAGCTGCCATTCCCGGGGAGTCTGAAACCTGGCAGGTATGGCGAGGGGGACCTATTGGCAGTCAAGCCCGCAGAGTTCCAAGAAATACATTTATTCGTTTACTGGTCAAATAGATGGCCCTCCTGCTTCTTGCCTGGTGCCCTCAAAACAGAAGTTTCTCAGATGAATGGCTTAAAATACAACTGCAGAAATGGCGCAGGAGCAGAAGGAGATCCTTGGAGGGTCCATTGCCTCCCCTCACTCTCCACCCCGGGTCTCCTCTGGAGAGGTAGCTGGAGGTAGGGAGCGGCCCTGTGGCCGAGGGCAGGAAAGGGCAGCCCAGCCAGGGCAGGAGGCAACCTGCTGCCTCTTTCCCCCAAAGAAAGGGGGCCTCTGTGGCTGAAGGGGGGGGCACAGCCAGGGGACCAAGCGGAGTCCAGGGCGCGCGGTTTTGCCAGGACTCTGAGGAAACGGGAGAGCGCAACTGTGACAGCTGAGCGGGCGGGAGGCGCCACTGGCGGGGAGGTCGGCTGGAAGAGAAGGCGAACTGCGGAGTCCAAATGTGGAAACTCTCGGAGGAGGAGAAGCCCTGGGAGGAGCAGGTGTTTCTGCGGGATGGAGGGTCTTTCCTTGTGTCAAGGCTCCCTACAAGGCTCTCCCCCTCCGTTGAGCCACTCTCCCTGTTTGCCCTTGGAGAGGCAACAACCTTTCGCCCTTCCGAGTAAAAGATGAATAGGGGGGCACAGTGAACATGGAGCAAAAAATAAGAAAAGAAAATATGCTGGAACAATATTTTTCAGACAATTCTTAATTGATCTTTGGAACTCACTGACCCAGTATTATCCTCCTCAAAGGAATATTCCTGTCGTTCCACCACCAGTTTCCAGTTTTTCTTCTTCAGCTTGCAGTCAGAATCTCGGGCCTAGGGAGCCCCTTCCATCATGGGGTTCAGTCCATTTTTCAAGCGTCCTGGGCTCATAACCTTTAATCGGCTCTGTCTGGGTCTCGTTTCTATCTGTACTCACCACCGGAGTTCACTTTTAGAGGGATAATGGCTTTAGTTTTCAGATTAAGTTCTTTTTTTGTTTGTTTTAAAAACTAAAGGTCAAAGCAACTTGCACGAAAGCGCTGCATTGCAAGATGATAACTCTTAGCTCTAAAATGACACCTTCAGTATAACAGCATCAAGGACGCTGCCTTCCAGGCCCTGCTCCCCTCCTTCTCTAGGGGTGCTAAATCCCCTGGAAAGGCCGCTGCTCCCTGGACAAAGTCCTCCCCGCAGCAGCACCAACTTGTGCCAGCCCCCAGGAGGGAGGAGAAACCCGAGGCGGAGATGGAAGGGACCCCTGGGGTCGTCCAGTCCAGTCCTGCCCAGCCACCAGTGACCCTTCCATCCATGCTTGCCTCACAGATCGGCCCCCGTCGCCCGTCAACGTCACCGTCACCCAGCTCAAGGCCAACTCCGCGATGGTCTCATGGGATGTCCCGGAAGGGGACGTCGTCATCGGCTACGCCATCTTGCAACAGGTGAGGCTGGAGGAGGAGGAGGAGGCAGGCGGGGGCGCACCACTCCTCTGTCCCGCAGCCCCACCGCCCCCTTGTTTCTCACTTCCCCAACCCCTTTTTCAACCAAGGGGGGCTGTGTTCTCTTCCCTCCCTCTCTCTGCCCTCACCCGCTCTGACGGCCTCCCCCCCCCCCTTTCCGGCAGCGGCAGGACGGGCAGATGCAGCGCTTCATCCGGGAGGTGAACACGACGACGCGGGCGTGCGTGCTCTGGGACCTGGCCGAGGATGCCGACTACGTTATCCAGGTGCAGAGCATCGGCCTGCACGGCGAGAGCCAGGCCAGCAAGAGGGTCCACTTCCGCACCCTCAAGCAGAGTGACCGCCTGCCGTCCAACAGCTCCAGCCAAGGTAGGCGAGGCGCCCGGGGGACCTTCCGCTCTCCCACCCCCGGCCTCCGGAGCCTCGCTGACCGGTTGGGCGCCCCTGTCCCCCTCCAGCGCCGCCTGTCTCCCCCCAGTCAGTCCCGGGCCTCCTCCGGGGGCCAGGAAGCTCCGTGGTGCCTCCGTCCTTGGGCAGGTGGGGCCCCCTCAGTGACCTGTGGGCAGCCCAGGCGGAGGGGCCGGCGAGACGCTACACAGCCTGCAGCTGCTCTCCCCTCCTTGCTCTTCCCCGGCTCTGAAAAGATCCCCTGGCCTCGCCCGACGGGGCGTCCCTCTCTCCGCAGGAGACATCACCATGGAGGGGCTGGACAAGGAGCGGCAGCTGCAGACGGGCGAGATCGTCATCATCGTGGCTGTGCTGTTCATGTGGGCAGGTGAGGCGGGTGGGAAGCTGCCTTGGGCCTCGCCCAGCACGCTCTGCTTATGTTCCTTACGGGTGTGTGAGTATCCCACTAGCGCTGGCCCGGAGTTTGTCTCCGGGTGCACAGCCAAAGTTCCTTCTTCTTCTTTGCTGCATCTTTTGGCTACCGTTGTTTGCACGGAGGGGCCACGCCTGACAGCCTTGCGCGCCCAAATGAAGCATCCCGTTGATCCAGCAGCAGCAGGATCAGGCCCAAGCGAGCGGGGGCACCACAAAGTGGCTACCCAGTTTGCAAGCAGGACCTGAGCAAAGCGCAGCCCTTTCCTCCTCTCCGCTTGTCATTCCCGGTCGGATGCTTATGGTGGGGGCGCACCCCAAGTTCCCGATGGGCAGTTGGCATCTGGGTTAGGGTTTTGACGAGCATTGTGCAGAAGCAACAGCTCTGAGAGGATAAAATCGCCGTGAATCTGAAGAGTCCCCGGATCAAGGAGATGCGCGGGAGATTGCGTAGAAATGCTTATTTCGGGGCGCAGGGCCGAATGAACGCGTGAGCTGTGTTGAACTTTTGCGCAAATAAAAGATCTGGGACGCAACCAGCCACTGACTCCAGCATGTCAAAAGGCGGGGGCGGGGGGAGAGGCCCTTGCGCGACGGAGGCCCCTGGTCACCTTCCTTCCTCCTTGCTTCCGCAGCGGTGATCGCCCTCTTCTGCAAGCAGTACGACATCATCAAGGACAACGACTCCAACAACAACAAGGAGAAGAGCAAGCCGGCCTCGGAGCACAGCACGCCCGAGCGGCCCACCGGGGGCCTCCTCCGCAGCAAGGTGGGGGGCGTCCAGCAAGGGAGCGGGCGGGGGCCGTTTCGGAAGGGGAGAAGAGGGAGCTTGGCTCAGCCCACCGTCGCCGGGGAGGAGGGCCAGGGCGCGGAGCTCGGCGGCGGGCAGCCCAGCCCGACACAGCGGGGCCGGGAGCTGCTGCCCCGTCCTCGGGGCTCTCGGCGGCTGGAGCGGGTCTGTGCCGCCACCGCCTCCTTCTCCTCCGGATGCTGGTTGCGCGGCTGGAGCAAAAGCGCGGCGTCGGGGTTCCGGGGAAGCCGGCTTTGGCCGAGTCGGGTCACTAGGAGCGCTCTTCGTCGGCAGCAGCCGGCCTGAAGGGGGAGACAGGGCGCCGGAACCGAACCCACCCAGGGCGGGTTGCCATCTTGCAAGGGAAAATGAGAGGTGGGGACTTTGGACACGCATTTTTCGAAGGAGCGAAGGTGCCGGGCGCTCTCCAGGGCAATGGGGGCGATACTGCAAAGGGGGCGCAGCAGTTGAGGGGCACAGCCTGGCCAAGAGGGAGCGGGAGGCGTCTGGGGGTCCTGCTCGTTCCCACACCCCCTCTCTCCCTTTTTCAGAAGATGAAATCGCCCTCCGTCAACATCATCGAGGTGTAGCTGAAACTCCCGGGGACGTGAGTGGCCTCCGCCCTGCCACCACCGTCGCAGCCTCCTGCTTCTCTGCATGCAAATAGTTCCTGCTTCTTCTCGCCCCAGGGGGAGAAGACCTGCATGGAGCCCGCCGGGGCCAAAGTGCATGCGGAACGCCGGGCTCACCCTCTCGCCCAACCCTTCTCTCTGGGGCCACCGCTAAGGGAGAGCGCAGCAGCAGCGCCACCCACCGGGCAGGCCAGCGGCACCAACCGCTACCATCCGAAGAGCCTCGTTGCGGGAGCTGAAGGTGCGACCTCGCCCAGCCCCCCTGCAGCTTCACCATGGAAACTCTGGACTGGGCACTGAGCAGGGCCACCACCCAGAAGACCATGCTGGGCAGACTTTGTCGCCTCCATCAAGAGTTGCCTTCAGCCCCCATGCCTTCCCACCTGCCCCCTCCCACCTCAGTTATAGGGTTCCTGCCAGCTGCCCTTGGCTTCCTCTTGGGGAGGTACCAGCTGTGTGCCAGCTGCCTTTGCCCTCCACCTCCACCTCCAGCCAAAGCCACCCCCAGCCCACCTCCACCTTCTTCCTTCTCAGCAAGATCAGGAGGGGTCCCTTCCCTCCTGGCAGCTGGAGAACTGCCACCCACCACCTCCCCCTGGCCACATCCAGGAGGAGCCCCCCCCCCGTGACCCATGAGCACCCAGCACCGCCTTCCAGGAATCCAGCGTTTCCGGCCTGAAGGCTCAGCTCAGAGCGCTGCGTTGGGAGTGGCAGTTCGGTCCTGGCAGAGAGAGAAGAGCTTGCAGCCCCATTTGCCTATTTCCCTCCAGCTGTGGGGCTGAGAGCAGCTCAGGGCAGGGCCCTTTGCCTGGAGGTCAAGCCACCCCAACCCACCCTTCCCTCAGGACAGGCAGCTCTCCGCCTCCCCAGCTGGGCAGCAAAAGACCCTCTTCTGCCTCCCTGCTGCTCCACTCCCCCCCCCCCCAGCCAGAGAACCTACTTTAACAAGTGAAGACCCTCGCAGGCTCCCTCCCCTTGCACAGCAAAGAGCAATGGTGGGGGGCTGTGGAATCCCCTGCTTGCCCACCTTCCCGCCCCACAGAAGGGCTGCCCCCCAGGCCCACTTGGCTTGCTTCTCCCCCCTTGGGAAGGGCCTGCCTGGCATAGCTCACCCGAAGAGCTCTGGAAGTGGCTTCCAGGTGGTGCCAGACTGGTGAGCCCCAGGCAGGTGAGCCAGGAATCCCGGCCCAGGAAGGAGACGGACGGTGCTATGCCCCCCACCCCCCTGTGTGCCAGTCGGGCTCCCCCAGAGCTGGCCGGCTGTGCCACTCGTTGCCCCCTTTCCCCCCCCGTGGGCTGAGGCCTCTGCAAGGAAAGACACCCAAGTACAACAACAGTAGAAATGGTTTATTTCCCTTTAGAAAAGGACATTAAAAACTAGTCTTTTTGCTACAAAGCTGTGATTTGGCAGTGATGAGCAGCTGTGGGGAGGGGAGGGGGCTGCCTTCCCACCAGAGCTGGACAGCAGGGCGGGGGGGGGGGGGCAGCAGAGGGAAGGATTTATCTACACTCAACACAGCCCTCCTCAATATGGGGTGGGTGAGGACTGATGGGAATCTGAATGCTGCCCCCCCCCCAATGTTCAGGCCTCAAGAGCACCATGAGGAGGCCTGGTGCACCCACCCCCAAGACTCATGCTGCCCGCCCCCGCCCCCCGCAGAAGAGGTCCTGGGGCTGAGGATTCCTGCTGAATGCCCTGCAGGGTGCTGTTGGGGTTCCCCGGGCCAGCAGGGTGAGGGGCTGGCCTGGAGTGCTGCTGAGGGTCCAAGGCAGGCTAGACCAGGTTCCCAGGGGTGGGGGGCAGCTGGTCCTTGTGGGTGACAGACAAGGGGCAGCAGAGGCTGTGCTGGAGATGAGCAGCGAAGACACGGTGAGTGGCAGGAGAAAGATGAGGAGAAGTAGCCTCAGAAAAATGTCCCCGGAGGCAGGCAGCTGCTGGGGGGGCTGCAGCCCCAGGCCGCCACTGACTGGAAGCGGGCAACTGGGGAGCCCCCAAATGCAAGCCCTCCCACACCTGAAACACAGAAGGGCATCGAGAGGAGCCACTCAAGAGGAAGGAAAAAGACACAGAGAGAGATGTAGGGAGAGAAAATGGAAGAGTCCATGTGAAAATGCAGGGGAACCCCCAGCTCCCCTGGAAGAAGGGAAATGAAAAGCCTTCAAAGGGATTCCCCCACCCCTTCATCCCAAGCAAAGGTTGAGGGCAGGGCCATGCTGGGGGGGGGCGTCAATGGTTACCTGTGGTGGGGCGGCCCCTCTCCTCTACGCGGCTTGGGGCAGAGAAGAGACAAAGATCAGAGCAGCAGCAGCAGCAAGGAGAGCCCCCCAGCCAGACCATTTCCTACTCCACAAGCCCTGCAGCAGCCCTTCAATGTGTCCCCCCAGAAACAGAAAACCCACACCTCTGACTGCCTTGCCCCCCCAACAAACAGGGGACCTTGACGCAGCCACCAGGCCCCTACCCAGAGAAGGCTTCGTTGAGATCTTCCTCCTCCTCCTCGTCGTCCTCCTCTTCTTCCTCCTAGGGCCAGAGAAAGCCAGGTGGCTGCCAGGCCCCTCAAGAGAGAGAGAGCAGGCAGCCCCCGCTGACACACAAAGGGTGGGGCTGGTGAGGGAGGGAGCCTCTTGGCCCTGAGAGCCAAGGGGGCCTGGCAGTGGGGCAGCAGGTCACTCCCAATACCGTACCTCAAAGTTGGTCTTGAAGGGGGGGCTGCCAAGGGGTGACCTGCCAGGCGGGCGGGTGCTTTCCACAGGGGGGCACAGCGGACTCAGGGAGGGCTTCTTCTCCCCCTCCCCTTCCCTGGAGCCTGGTGGAGAAAAAATGCCCAGAGGCTGAAAAACCCAAGACCCCCAACAGCGGCCCCTCCCTTTCCCACTTGCTGGCACTTCGCATCCTTGACATGAACACCCCCTCCTGTGCCCCCCACCATCCTCACCACCCCACAACCTTGGCAAAGAAGGGTGCACCCGGCGGGGGGGGGGCAACAGAGCCACCAAGGAAGCCAGACGGGAGCAGGTCACGGGTTTGGCATAGCAATGGCTAGGGGCACGGCCATCATCCGTACCTGCCTGCGCAGCCTCCCAGAGATCCAGGGCCACCTGGAAGGCCTGAGCCACCGTCAGAGTCACAGCCTGGGCCTGCATGGGCGACACGAGGCAAGAGAAGGCGGCCGGGGCAGCTGGCAAGGCAGCGCCCTGCAAAGGGCCCCGGGAGGGAGGTGGGGAACCCTTCTCCGGGGCATGCAGGAGCAGAGGGGCCAACCAGCGAGCAAACCCCACCCCAAAAGAGCAGCGCAGGACCCAGCCCTCCCCAGGGGGCGAACACAGCACTTACGATCTTCTTCTTGGGTGACAGAAAGGCGTGGCACTCGAGGGCACCGCTCTGGGGGTTCTGCGCCACATAGGCAAAGACTTTGTTCTGCAGCTTGTCTGTGGTGCAATAGGAAATCCTGAAAGAGGGCGGGAGAGGAGGCAGCGCTCGGCATCCCCACACCAAGCACCCCTGGCAGGGCAAGAGCAGGAGGGCCTCAGGCCGGGGCAGGGGGCCGTGGGAGATGGCCACGTTACTGGGCATGCAGGACTAAGGCAGAGACGCAGCACAACGAGAGCATTCTGCCCCAGCAGTGGATTACGGAAACCGGAAGAGCAGAAAATGTCCTGGTCCTGCAGGCAGCAGAAGCTGGAACCGGGGAGCAGCCCCTCCACACCTCCCCAGGGAGCAGGGAGGGACCATGGTGGGGCTCCCAGCAAACCACGTCCCCCAGGACAGCAGGTCTTTGTTCCAAAGGAGACGCCTGCGGGCTGCCCCTCACTTGGCTTCCCCAGTGGCCAACTGGGTGCCTGTCTGCTTGCTTTTTATGCTTGCTCACAGCCCAGCCAGGCAGCCGTGCAGAGAGGGGCTCAGACAGGCAGCTCCCTGGCCTCCAGCAGCCCTACCTTGCAGAAGCATCCTCACACACCTGTAGATGGAGATGGTCTCAATGGTCTCCTTGGTCTCAGCGTCTTGCAGAGAGAGGCCTCGCGGGGAGACAGTCAAGATCACCTTCCGGAATTTCTTGGGCCCCACCCGAGCCTGAGGAGTGAAGGTAGAGATGGGGAAGGAGGTCTCCTGGATAACCACAGAAGACCCCTTAGCCCAGCCCTCAGATCCTAGCAGACTTCCAAGAAGCCCCCCCCCCCCCCTTCAGCCTGCACCCATTCTGTGAAAGAGGCAGGCTGGAGCACAGAAGGAACTCAGGAAACATTCCATTTTTTTGCACACAGAGAATTCCCACTGGGAGGCATCTCCATCTCCTTATCCATAGATATGTCCAATCCCCTTTCCAAGATAGTTCTAGGCTGGTGCTCCTCATCACACCTGGAGACAGCATGTCAGGACAAAACCCTTTTCTCCAAATCAGGAAGCCCCAGATGCAGTAAGGTTTCTTCCAATCCCTGCACCATTTAGGTTGCCCTTTATTCTGGCTCTACAGTAGCTTATTTTCTTAGGTTGGGAAACCAGAACAGATCTGATCTCCACCAAGATCCATAGCCAGTGGCTCCTGAAACCAGCCCCCACGGCATCAGCAGTGAGTCTGTCTGAGGGGAACAAGACCTTCAGCGAGACCCTCAGCAAGCAGCCAACTTTCACAGATTCCTCAATTGCAACATTCCTTCAAGAAGAAAGCTTTTTCTGAGCTACTTCCAAACATATTAGCTGCAACGTTCTTTATGTAGGTCTGCCCTTAAAAGGAGCTTGATCTGTTGACAGTTTTGTCTGGCACCAAACGATCCAGGCACGTGACTCCTCCAATCTTGTCCCAGATTCCCTGGTTGCTCTTGATCATGTCGAGGCTCAGTTGAAAGTAGAAAACAAGAGACACCAGATGCCTCAAAGGGAAACCCAAGAGCAGGATTTCCAGCAATTGGAATCCTGCCGCCTTGATTGTGGAGGCAGAGCAGTAGCCTGGCCAGCCCTCTCCCCCTCTCAACCTTGGCTCTCCAGCATAGCTGTCAACTTTTCCCTTTTCTTGCGAGGAATCCTATTCGGACTAAGGGAATTTCCCTTGAAAAAGGGAAACGTTGACCGCTATGGTCTCCAGCTGTCTTGAGACTACAACTCCCATCCTCCCTAGCTAGCAGGGTCAGTGGTCTGGGGTGGTGGGAGCTGAAGTCCAAAAGCCGCCCGGCTGGTGGCCACTCCCGCCTCCCGCCAGCCTCGGGTCTCCCTTTGGCCTCCTACCGTGGCGAGGATCCGGTGGATGGCGGCGCTGGCCATGTCCTCCCCCTTGGGCTTCTCCACCAGCGTCATGCCCAGGTACTTGAGGGCGAAGCCCATCCCCTCCAGCAGCGGCTCCCGCATGTCGGACCACGACTCCGGCAGCTCTGCGGGGAGAGAGGCGGGGAGGGAAGGGGCGCGGGGCCCCGTCAGACCACCGGGCCGAGCCGGGCGGAGGAGGCAGCCCCGAGAGACCCCCCCCCCTCCCCCGAGTCCCACGTGGGGCTCCGCGGCGGGGAGGGACTCACGGTGGCGGCGGAGGCGGGCGACGCCCAGGCGGTGTCGGGCGAGGCTGGGGCTCCGCAGCACGGCCCGGCCCGCCGCCCGCAGCGCCTCCATCGGGAAGGGACCGGACGGGGCGGACGGACAGAGGGAGGCAGGCAGCGAGGGAGGAGGGGGGGCTCCGCGACGCCGGACGCCTCCTCCTCGGCTGGGCCAGGGCGCATGCGCGGCCAGCACCCTCACCCACAGAGATAGGAACGGGCAGAGAGATGGAGGAAGCGAGAGATGCCGGGAGGACTCGGAGGAGAACTCCGCCCGCCCCGAGCAGCTCCTCCTGCCCGAGCCCGGAAATCCCCGTCCAGATGGGGGCGGGCGCCACTCTGCCCTTTCGTGGATCTCTGGGCCTCGGCGCGCCCTTCCCCCTGCCACGCCGCGCGGCGCTGTGACGTCATCAGAGGCGGCCGCTTTCCCGGGGCGGTTGCTGGGGCAACGGGCGGAGACGCCGCGCGGCCTGCGGGGACGGGAAGGCGATGCAGCTGCGCCACGTCCGGACCCTGCTCACCCCGCAGGTGAGCCCGGGGGGGGGCGGCCCAGAGAGAGGGCCGGGCCAGGCGGGGAAGGGGGAGGCCGGGGCGGCGGGGGGCGCAGAGTCCCGGACCCGCCGTGCGGGGCCCTCTTGGGGGCGGCGCCGGCCTGAGCGGCGTCGCTGAGCCTCGACTTCTTCCTCCTCCTCCTCCTCCCAGGATGGGGCCGCCAAGGTCACGTGCATGGCCTGGGCCCCCAACAACGCCAAGTTCGCCGTCTGCACCGTGGACCGCGTGGTCCTCCTCTACGACGAGCACGGCGAGCGGCGGGACAAGTTCTCCACCAAGCCCACCGACCCCAAGGTAGCTCAGCCAGCGCTCCCCCCCCCCCGCGACTCAGGCTCCGGGCCCTGCTCAGCCCCAAGGGGAGCCGCCATCGGAGCCCCCGGGAGACATGGCTCTGGCAGCTGAGCCCTTCTCAGCCCCAGTCGTTGTTGGGGGGGTGACCCCGAGAGCCTCCAGGGAACAGGTCCCGCCTCAAGCCCCTCAAGGAAAGAGGCACACGGAGCAGGCGACTTGCCCTAAGCCAGGGTGCCCCCCCCAGATATGGCTGAACTGCATTGCCCCCCCCCACTGGCTGTGCCACCTGAGCCTGGTGGCAGTTTGGAGTCCAACAACACCTGGAGGACAAGGGCTGCTCCCCATCCCTGGCCTCAAGAAGGGGCTGCTGCAGAGCCTGTGGGTTCAGTCTTGAGCCCCAGGGGTGGGGGAGAGGCAAGCAGCCTTGGTGGCCAGCTCTGGGCTCCTTTGGGAGATAGGACAGAAACGGAATTTTTAAAAATGCGTCTAGATTTTTTAAAAATACCAAACCGTGGTAACTTGGTTCTTTTGAAATCCGGAGAGACAAGTGATATCCCGTATGCTATAGGACTTTCAATAAGACACATTGGAGACCAGATCTGGGTTTATATACCTTTCATGTAACATTTATTTCCTATAGTCAAGTATACATTAATACATAGGTACCAAGAGGTTCAAACACTCACACATTCACACAAATACTGAACACAAGTGGCAGTAATTCAGCTGATAAGCAACATCAGGAGAAAAGTGTTTAATGGCACTGGAGCTATTGGGTCTTCCTGTACCTGGAGCCGGTCAAAAGACAAAACTGTCATTGGGCAACACAAAACTGTGGGATGAAGGTGTTGATGCCTCCCAGCCATCAGGTCAAGAGCAGCTCCTGAACTCATAGCTTGCTGCCACACATGTGTGCTCTCGGCTGCCCTGACCCTCTGCTGGAGGGGGCAGAATAAACCCCCAAAGCCCTCCCAAACCCAGGGACACTTCAGTGACAGTTGAAGGCAGTAGCAAGTAAACTTGCAAAGCAACTTAAACCAAATACGCATGACTACTCACTGTGGCAACGATGGCAGGTGAGTCTGTGGAATCTCAGAATGGGTCCTCACTCCTGCCTTTATCCCTGCGTCCTCTCGTCCCCCTAGTATGGCAGGAAGAGCTATGTGGTGAAGGGCATGGCATTCTCCCCAGATTCCACAAAGATTGCTGTTGGGCAGACGGACAACATAATTTTCGTCTACAAGATTGGGGAGGAATGGTAAGAGTCTTTGCATGGTGTGGGGAGACCAATGTGGGGTGGCCCCTTTCCCACTTCTTTCCACTCCCTTTCCATCCCAAGAGGATGGAAGAGTCCAGCATTCTCTCTCACAGTGGCCTTTTCTGTAGTGTCCTTCCTGCCTCAAGGACAGCTGCCTGCACTCATAGCCCAGGTGGCTGTTGCTGATGGAGGCTTGCTTTCCTCTCTGGAGCCTCACTTGCTATGGGGCAGAGTTGAGGGGGCACAGTGCTCTTTACTGCTAGATGCTCTGCATTATCTGATCCAGTGGAATGCCTTAGCAGCCCTATGACATGTTTCCTGGAACCACCACAGTGGTCTTTGAGGATGACTCTTCTCTGTTTGCTCTTCTTCAGGGGGGACAAGAAGGTGATCTGCAACAAATTCATTCAGACGGTAAGACCCAGCCCCCAGTCTCCATGTGCCTGCTGCTGTTGGGGCCTCCTCATCTCCAGGTTTTCATTACTGGGCAGTTGGGCGTTATCAAACTCCAGGGGATGTGCTCAGTGGCCGTAGGGTGGTTCCCAGTTACAGAAAACATGAGCCTTTCACCCAAGAACTCACCAACAGGCTTGCAGATATAGCTCAATCCAGACAAGCCAAGGCCAAGTGCAGAGAACCAGTCTTGGTCCCAACATGATCCACAGACAAAGTTTCTCCTCTCTCCTCTCCTGTCCTCCTCTTTCCTGCTGGGCAGGACCCCCACTCTCTTGTGGTGCTGGAGGGGAGGGGGCAGCGTCCAAAGGGCTCTGTGAGAGAAGCCGCCTCTTCCAGACTCCTCCTTCAGAGGAGTCAGGTGCCTCTTTGCAGCTCCTCCTTGAGCAGCCCATCAGAGGTGGAGCTGGGCCTCCTCCCTGCCTGCTTTCCTCCTCCTGACCCCCTTCTTTTTGCCCTGTTCCCCACCAGAGCGCTGTCACTTGCTTGCTGTGGCCAGAGGAAAACACCATCGTCTTTGGGCTTGTTGAGGGAAAGGTAGGAGTGGCCTGGCCGCCGGGCTTCCACCTCTTAGCTCTTGGAGAGGGAAAGAGCCTGCCTGGAGCCTCCTGCAGAGGGAACCCTCCATCTGGCCCTGACGCCTCCTGGGGCTCCGTCTTCTCCCTGGCTTGTTGCCCTGGAGGGAGTGTGGGGTTTTGGAGGTGCCTCTCCTCTCGCTTTGCTCCCTTGCACATCAAAGGCTGACCAGACTTTTCTCTCCGGAAGGTTCGCCTGGCCAACACCAAGACCAACAAATCATCCACCATTTATGGGACAGACTCCTACGTCGTCTCCTTGGCCTCCAAGTGAGTGTGGGAGGGGGAGGAAGCCCCACGGGGCAGCCCTGACCCCCCCCCCCACATCAAGTCTCTCTGACCTGAGGGCAAGGCTCCGTTGGGGCTCCCTGATGACCTCCTTTTGTCTTCCTTCTGCTGCCGCACAGCATCTCAGGGAAGGGAATCCTCTCTGGACACGCAGACGGAACCATCGTGCGCTACTTCTTTGACGATGAAGGTTCTGGGGAGTCACAGGTGCAGGCAGGCTCTCTTCTCTCAGGAGCCCCTTCCCCACCCACCTAGACCAGGCCTGCGCGGAGACCAGGGCAGGGGGAGTCATAGAATTATAGAGGGAGAGAAACCCCAAGGCCACCCATCTAGGCCACCCTCCTGCAATGCACAAAATGCACCCAACCTCTGCTTAAAAACCTCCAGTTAAGGAGACTGGTCACACTGACTGCCTCTGAGGCATGGAAGGGCCCCAGAGAGCACCTTCGGTTTGGGGAGGTGTTGCTGAGAGGGGAGAATTATTCCCAAGCAGCCGTTCTGCCGAGGTGGGGGGAGGGGCTGCTTTCAGCAGGGAGCTCATGGGGGTGGCTGTCTCACACTCGTTTCAAAGCCCTTGTATGCTCTTTGCTTGTACCATGCTGTCAGAGACTGCCTCTAGGTCCCGCTCACAAAGGACCAACGCTAG
>JAXCMG010000255.1:93712-124250 GCA_034642415.1 Podarcis siculus
CCTCCGATTCCTCCCCATCCGTCCCTTCTGCTCCTGAACCCCTGACACATGCGCTTTAAATGAAGCGGGGGGAGAGTAGTCCCAGCAAGGCTGCCCCTGCCACCCTCCTACTATCGCCTACTATCACACTAAAGTCTTTCCTGCCCTCCTGGTTTCCCACCTGCGCCTAGTGGTGCAGTGCAGGCCTCCCCTGGCATTCAGAGAAGCAAAACGTCAGGTGTTGCAACCCCATCCCCTGGCTGTGCTAGGTGGGGAGAGCAGAGAGTTTGCAGCTGCCTAGGGGTCTCAGCTGGCTTTAGCACCAGGGGGAGCAGATCTCTTTCTCTCTCCGGCTTTTCATTGCTCCCTGTTTCTTGCTCCTGGTGCCTGGACAGGGCAAGCTGGTGATCCACCCCTGCCCCCCCTACGCCATGGCCTGGGCCTCAAACAGCATTGTGGCCGCCGGCTGCGACAAAAAGATGGTGGCCTACGGGAAGGAGGGCCACGTCATCCAGACCTTTGACTACAGCCGGGACTCTTCCGAGAAGGAGTTCACGGTGGCAGCAGCTAGCCCAGGGGGCCAATCCGTGGTCATCGGCAGCTTTGACAGGTGCGGCTGAGCCAGAGGGCCAGGACGGGGGGTGGGCACTGTGCTGGGGGGCAGGCCTGTTCCCCCTCGGACCCTCACTGCCTGCCCCCTTGATTTCCCCAGGCTGAGGGTGCTGAACTGGAGCCCCCGCCGGAGTGCCTGGGAGGAAGCCAAGCCCAAGGAGATCCCTCACCTCTACACCATCACCGCCTTGGCCTGGAAGCGGGACGGCTCGCGGCTCTGCGCGGTGAGTGGTGCAGGCCGCCTTCTCTGCCGGATCATGCCCGCTTGATGCAGCTTCCCTGCAGGGCATCTCAGGTTGGCAGGCAGGAAGGGTCTGAGGGGTTGTGGGCTGAAAAGGCTTTTGTTCCTGCAGGGCACCCTCTGTGGCGGAGTGGAGCAGTTTGACTGCTGCCTGCGCAGGAGCATTTACAAGAACAAGTTTGAGATGACCTATGTGGGGCCCAGCCAGGTATGTGTTGCGGTCGTAGGGTAGTGACCTATGGCTGCAGTGGTGGGCTCTGGCCATGGACTGTGGGGTGGAAGAAGGGGGAGGGGGCTGCTGAAGAGCACATGGTTGCTGCTGGAGGGAGGGCGGGTTGCCCAGAGGAAGGCCTGTCCTGCTCCTTTTACTCCTTGCTGCTCTTACTCAGGATTGGTGTAAGAAAATGTTCTCTAAGCAAAGGTCAGTTTTCCTGCAGACCAAGATGCAAGCAAGGTCCTTGATTTGCCAAGGGGCCGAAAGAGTGATGAGCAAACTGCAGAGACTACACCCTGTTCCGAAAAATTGTATTAAATATAGTTAGTGAGGTCCGAGCCAATTTTCGGGAAAATAAAAGCTGTGCCCATCCAAAACTGTTCATGAGCCAAATATTCAGGGCCAAGAAGGTTGACTCAAAGAAAATGAGTAAGAGCCATTTCCCAAACGGAGGGAGGAGCAAGATCAAAGCAAGAACTCCAAGAAAGGGCCAGCTGGGCTCCAAATCTCTGAAAGACGCCAGTTCAGCTTTGTTCAAAAGCCACCCCTTTCTGAGGAAGTCTCAGGTTGTAGCATTGAGTGCAGTTTTTTCCCTGATCCTCCTTTGTCACCCCAGATATTCTGCATTCCTATTTGTCCTTTTCTCTCACCAAATTTCAGGTGGTTCAGGCTTCACTATTTTCTTTCTAAAGCGTTACTTTCTTTGCTTTTTGCCTCGACTAATATTGTGCTTGGATTTTTCTGGATCCTGTGGCACACATCTAAGACCCCGGGAGCCTTTTCCCTGGGATTTGACTCTAGATTGGTAGCTATGTTCTTCTCTTAAACTCAAAGGCAGCTAATTAAACTAATTAGGGCGGCTGGGATCATGGAGTCAGCTTATTAATGAGAGGGCTGGCAGAGTTTAGCTGGGCCATTGTAGGATTCATTATAATCTTGTATGTTGTGAACCTGGCATGTAATAGCTACTTAATCATTCCTTAGATTCTCCCCTCAAGCTGCAGTTATGTTTTATGTGCACTTAGCTTTCCTCTATGATATATTGATTCTGTCTTTCATAAACTAAAATGCATTCACTAGTCTTCTGCTGATGTAGTTAAAGTAAATCTTTCTGAATGGATTGTAGCCCCTCAGGCTTCATTTGGCCATTCTCCCTCTCACTCACTGGGGCAAGGGAAGAGCCTCACTTCCAGTCCCAGCTGCTTTTCCAGGCTGGAGCCCACAAAAGCTCCTGCCGCCACCAGGGTCATAATTTTTAAGGTGCCACCGGAATCTTCTTCTGCTTGGTGTTTTCCCATACGACTCAGATTTAAAGCACTAAACGGCCTCAACCCAGTATACCTGAAGGAGCGTCTCCACCCCCATCGCTCAGCCCAGGCTCTGAGGTCCAGCTCTGAGGGTCTTCTGCTGGTTTCCTCACTGCAAGAAGCAAAGTTACAGGGAACCAGGCAGAAAGCCTTTTCAGTAGTGGCACCCTCCCTGTGGTGCCAAGGAAATAAAGAACTATCTGAAAGCAGCCCTTTTTAGGGAAGCTTTTAAGGATTGATGTTTTTATCACGTTTATCATGTTGGAAGCTGCCCAGAGTGGCTGGTGAAACCCAGCCAGATGAGCGGGGTGTAAATAATAAAATTATTATTATTATTATTATTATTATTATTATTATTATTATTATTATGAAATCCCACCTTTTCTACTTGTTTATCATTTTTTTCTTTTTTTTATAAAAAATAATGTTTATTACTTTTAAAAGAAAAAAAAAGACAGAAAAGAAAAAAAACCCAAATATTTTGGAACATACATTTTCTTTAAGAAAACAACCACGCACGCAAACATGAAATGCAATTTCTTCCATCAGCATCTTTTAGAAACAGGAAACTTGTGGAAGCAGCTGTCTCCTCGGAAGGAGGCTGCCTCCTCCTGGCCCAAGAGCTGCTCTGCCCCTCCTGTCAGCCAGCCTTGCTTTCCTCTGGGACCGGCCTTGTGTGTGCCCTTGTGTGTGCCAGGGGAGGAAGGAGAGGATCTGAGTTGTGCCACCCATCCCCCTCTCCTAGGTGATTGTGAAGAACCTCTCCACCGGGATGCGGGTCGTGTTGAAATCCCACTATGGCTATGAGATTGACGAGGTGAAGATCCTGGGGAAGGAGCGCTACCTTGTGGCTCACACCTCCGACACGCTGCTCCTGGGGGACCTCAGCTCCACCAAGCTCAGCGAGGTGAGCATCCTGCGCCTGCGGGGAGGAGTTTGGCAGGCTCCCAATGGGCTCCTGGGGTCTTCTGCTCCCAGAGTGTCCAGAGGACTGCAGACAAGTGGGGCAGCTTAGCTGATGCACAGCTTGGTGGGAGGGCAGTGGGGGTCTCTGGGTCTGTTTGGCGGGGAGTGGGCTGGGGGATGGGGCAGCCTTGCTGAGAGGTGGTGTGGCTGGCCTGGAGCTCATGGGCACCTGCCCTCTCCCCCTGTCTCTCTCAGGTCGCCTGGCAGGGATCTGGCGGGAATGAGAAGTTTTTCTTCGACAATGAGAATGTAAGTTGGCAGGGCCTGCAGTAGTACAAGGAGAAGCCTTTTCCTTCCTTCCAAGGATGAAGGTTCTGGCCGGTCTGCAAGGAGAGCAACTGTATTTGGGGGAGGGTAGCCGCCGTGGGTTGCTCTGGGGGTTTGTCCCTGCACCGCAGGGCCTCTTTTGCAGGGCAGGGGTGGCTCCTTTCTTCCTTCTCCCAACCTCTCCTTTTCCCTAGGTCTGCATGATATTCAATGCAGGGGAGCTAACCCTGGTGGAGTACGGGAGCAATGAGATCCTGGGTTCCGTGCGCACTGAGTTTATGAACCCTCATCTCATCAGGTGAGCAAGGAGGCCCTCTTTCTCCCATGGGAAAGAAGAAGAGGGAGCAGTGCCCCCCCATGTATTATGTCCTTTCTCTCTCTTTCCCAGTGTCCGCATCAATGAAAGGAGGCAGCAGGGAATGGAGGAAAACAAGCGTCTGGCTTACCTGGTGGACATCAAAACAATAGCGACAGGTGAGCGAGGACCCCCTTCCCAAAGCTCCCCCTGGCAGTGCTTCAGGCTGCCCCAGGCACCTCTCCTGAGCCACCTGCCTTTTCTCTGCCTCTTCTCAGTGGACCTCGTGGGCAGCTACAACATTGGCACCGTCAGCCACGACAGCAAGATTGACTGGCTGGAGCTGAATGAGACCGGGCACAAGTTGCTCTTCCGGGACAAGAAGATGAAAGTGAGCGGGAGGCCGGGGGGGGGCTGAAGGCACAGAAGGCCGGCAGACTTGCCTCCCTCCCCACCTCCGCTGATCCCTTGCCTCTTCTCCCCTGCCCCCCCAGCTGCATCTCTACGATATTGAGAGCGCCACCAAGACCACCATCCTGAGCTACTGCTCCTACGTGCAGTGGGTCCCTGGGAGCGACGTCGTGGTGGCCCAGAACCGGAACAGCCTCTGCGTGTGGTACAACATTGACACCCCTGAGCGAGTGACCATGTTCCCCATGAAGGTGAGGCGGCTTCTGTCCCGAAGGGCTGAGAGGGCCCCGGGTGGGGCAGAAGGCAGGGCTTAAAGCCTGGGGCTTGGCTCCCGGCAGGGTGACATCGTGGACCTGGAGAGGAGCAACGGCAAGACGGAGGTGATAGTGACCGAGGGGGTCAACACCGTGTCCTACACCCTGGACGAAGGGCTGATCGAGTTTGGCACCGCCATTGACGACGGCGATTACCACAGGTGGGCTGCTGGGAGAGGAGTCCGGGGGGGGGGGGGCTGCATCACCAGCAGGAAGCTGGAACCAGCCAGGGAACAGTCCCTGGCAAGGCCTTGGCAGAGATGGAGCAATATGGGAAGATGCAGAAGGGGTGCAGACCAAGGGATAGATACTCCTGTAAGCTGCCCATCTGGCTGGAGAAACCCAGCCAGATCGGTGGGGTAGAAATCATAAATTATTATTATTATTATTGTTGTTGTTGAAGAAAAGGGTGTGGAGTATTATCTCAATATATAATCACATATAGTATAAAAAAACCTTTATCTAGGATCATCTTAAATATATCATTAAGTTGATGGTATTGTAAACAATCAGTTAATAATCCTCTTGTATCTTCAAACCTCTTTAATTTCAGCTCATGATCTATTTCCATTAATAATTCTTTATAAGATACCCAGACATTTCTCATATTTGCTTTTTTTAAGGATATCCCCTCCAGTGGGTTTGAGCCACCAGGGTGTTTTTTGTTCTCATAAAATTTTACATTTTCCCCATACTTCACACACCGCTTCCCTTACTACATGATTCAGAAAAGCTTTATGAACTTTCAAAAAGCTTTCATAATGAATTCGGGGGGGGGGGGGGGGGGGGGAGGAAGGAAGTTCCTTTGTCCAGGTTGGCTTCCCCCTCCCTGTTGGCAGCCCCGATCCTCACCCCCTTCTGCCTTCCACTCCCAGGGCTGTTGCCTTCCTGGAGACGCTGGAGATGTCTGCCGAGACAGAGGCCATGTGGAAGACGCTGAGCCGCCTGGCTCTGGAGGCCAAGCAGCTGCACATTGCAGAGAGGTCTGTGGGGAGGGGGGGAGGGGCCTGCCTGGCCCCAGATTGCAGCTGGCAGCCTGGGGGCTGGTTGGGGGATTTCTCACGGCTCTCTGCCCCCTTGCACCAGAAAACGGCCTTGCTTAGTTCTACACGCCAACCAGGCGTCCCGGGACTCTGCTCATCCTCACCTCCAAAGGGAGCTGCACCTCTGCCCATGTCACCCACTCAGTCGTGTTTCTGTGAGGGGCAAGGATGGGCGAGCGGACCCCGCCCCACACCCTTCCCCATTGCTGCTGCTGCATGAGATTCAGGCTGCACAAACTGTCACATGACCCCCATGACAGCGTCTCTCTCTGCCCCCGCCCCCCCCCAGGTGTTTTGCTGCTCTGGGCCACGTCTCCAAGGCCCGCTTTCTCCACGAGACCAACGAGATTGCTGACCAAGTGGCCAAGGAATATGTGAGTGGGTCCCGGGGTGGGGGGGGTGGGCTTCCCCTTTTCGCCCCTCTGTGCTCCTGACCTGCTCCTCCCAAACCTCGCCTCCGTCCTGCAGCCCCCACAGCCCCTTTCCCTGCCAGGAGGTGCCTGTGCTGCCCACGGCAGAGCCCCCTCCCCCTCCCCCTGCCCTGGCGTCCCACCTGGCTGAGAGCTGCCCGCTCTCTTCTAGGGAGGGGACGGCACAGACTATTACCAGGTGCGTGTCCGCCTGGCCATGCTGGAGAAGAACTACAAGCTGGCGGAGATGATCTTCCTGGAGCAGGTGAGCCCAGACGTGGGCAGGGGGCGTTTGGGGGCAGCTCCAGAGTCCCCCCCCCCCTCATGCTGGGCTGTCTCCTCTCCTCTCTCTAGAACGCTGTGGAGGAAGCCATGGAGATGTATCAGGAGCTCCACATGTGGGACGAGTGCATCTCGGTGGCCGAGGCCAAGGTAGGGGGACAGGTGTTTGGGGAGGGGGCCACTGGGGAGCCGTCACAGCCAGGCCCCTTGTGTGCTGCTACCCTCCTTCCCTCTGCCCACAGGGCCACCCTGCGCTGGAGAAGCTGCGCCAGGGCTACTACGAGTGGCTGCTGCAGACCCAGCAGGAGGAGCGGGCGGCGGAGGTGCAGGAGGGCCAGGGGGACCTGCAGGCGGCCATCGGGCTCTACCTGAAAGCAGGGCTGCCAGCCAAGGCGGCGCGTCTGGCCACGGGCCGGGAGGAGCTGCTGGGCAACACCGACCTGGTCAACCGCATTGCCACGGCCCTCATCCGAGGGGACCTCTTTGAGCAGGTGAGGGCTGAGAGAAGCTGCATGGAGGGGAGACACGGGCGCCTGCAGACTCACTCCCTGCTCCACCCCGGAGCCCTTCTGGCAGGGGCGGAGGAAGGGGGTGCGGTGGGGGCGGGCGCCCCGGGTGTCACCACTGAGGGGGGTGACAAAATGCCAGGCAGCATTCACCACGGGGCCTGCAGTGCACCCGAGCCACGCGTCTCTCCTGGGAGTGATGTGTATGGCTTGGGTGCCGGCAGGCTTCGCGCTGCCCCAAATGGTCTGCCTGCCGCCGCCTCCTCGGTTGTAAGGCAGCGAGGGGAGGAGGCAGGCAGACTCCTCAGAAGGCATGCGGAGCGTCCTGCCCCGGCTGGCCCCACCCTCGCCCCTGGGCACAGGGCATGCGCACCACCCCAGCCCCTCGCTTGCTCACCTTCTTTCTAAAAGACCCACCTGTTGTTCCCTCCCCCCTCTGTCTCAGGCTGGGGAGCTCTTTGAGAAGATCCGGAACCCCCAGAGGGCCCTGGAGTGCTACCGCAAGGGCAGTTCCTTCCTGAAAGGTATTGCGGGGCCTCCCCTGGCCAGCTCCAGTGGGTGGGCGGGCATTTCATATATTTATTTAAAGTTGACCAACACCCTTTCCCCTGAACGAGGCAAAAGAAGCCAACAGGGTGCTTGGGCGCAGCTCCCCCTCCCTTGATCCCAAGGAGGAACATTGGGGGGTTTTCTCAGCAGTGGAGGCTGCTGGGTCTGGCCTGCGATTTGCAGCTGTGGCCCCTCCTGCCCAGGCTGGCTGCCCCGCTTTCCCCAGCCCTGGCTGCCTCTCTGCTCCCTGGCGTGCAAGTCCTGGGTCAGGCCCCACCCTGGCCCCAGGCTGCCTGCCCATGTCTCCGTCTCCCCCTCCCTGCAGCCGTGGAGTTGGCACGCTCTGTCTTCCCCGCTGAGGTGGTGAAGCTGGAGGAGGCCTGGGGGGACCACCTGGTGCAGCAGAAGCAGCTGGATGCTGCCATCAACCACTACATTGAGGCCAGGTACAAAGGCAGCTGGGGTGGGGGCACTCTGCCTGCCCGCCCTGCAGCCTTCCCCTTGCAGCTGGCAGGGCCTGGCCTGGGCTCCTCTCTCCTGCCATGGGAACCTGGCCCTAGGGAGAAGCCTGGCCTCATGCAGGTGATTCCTGCCTTGCGGGGGGGGGGGTGTGGACTGGGGGGCCCTTCCAATTCCTCGATTCCACGGTGCAGGTGCGCCATCAAGGCCATTGAGGCAGCCATTGGGGCACGGCAGTGGAAGAAGGCCATCTACATCCTGGAGACGCAGGACAAGAAGACGGCCAGCAAGTATTACCTCCGCGTCGCCCAGCACTATGCCGCTCTGCAGGAGTATGAGGTGAGAGCCTCCTCCCTAGCGCCCCGGGCAGCGGCAGCAGCTGTTCTGTGGGCAGGAGCCTGACAGGAACCTTCCTCCTCCTCCTCCTCCAGATAGCGGAGGATCTGTACGTCAAGGGAGACCACAGCAAGGAGGCCATTGACATGTACACGCAGGCGGGGCGCTGGGAGCAGGCGCACAAGGTGAGGGTTTGCGCTTGGGGGGCTCATCCCACTCGGAGGCTTCGGCTGCAGATGGCCATCCAAACCCACAGATCCACAGCCAGGCCTTCATGGCAGGCAGTGCAGGAGTCACAGATGGTGTCCTTTGGCTGTTCCTTGAGCTGCAGCTATTGAGGCCCTCTGGAATCATAGACTGGTAGAGTTGGAAGGGACCCCCAGAGTCATCTAGTCCAGCCCCCTGCAGGGCAGAAATCACAACAAAAGCACTGAGAGACCTTGCAGGGTCTCCCTCTATTCTGGTCTCTGGGAAGCAGAAGGAGAAGGAAGGGGTGGCATTTGGACTGGCTGGCCTTGTTTGCCCCAGTGGCGGGCATTCCTGGGGGGGTGCTCTTCTCTCCTGCGGGTGGGGGGGAGGGGGTCCCTCCTTCCTTCTGGCGCCTGCTCCCATCCCCGACTCTGCTTGCAGCTGGCGTCCAAGTTCATGCGGCCGGAGGACGTCTCTGTGCTGTACATCACGCAGGCCCAGGAGATGGAGCGTCAGGGCAAGTACAAGGAGGCCGAGAGGTGGGTGCTGCGCAGGCTCCTTGCTGGGGTGGGGGGCCCACATCTTTCTCCTCCTCCTCCTCGGGGGCCTCGCCCTCAGTGCCCAGCTCTGCCCTCCCCAGGCTCTTCATCACGGTGGACGAGCCGGACCTGGCTATCACCATGTACAAGAAGTGCAAGATGTACGACGAGATGATCCGCTTGCTGGGCAAGTACCACAAGGACCTGCTCAGCGATACTCACCTCCACCTGGGCAAGGTAGGTAGACGGCGGGGAGGGGGGCAAGGAGGAAGGAGGCTCAAGGGGCGTCACTGGCTTATTTGTGCCCCAGGAGCTGGAAGCTGAGGGGCGCCTGCAGGAGGCGGAATATCACTACCTGGAGGCCAAGGACTGGAAGGCGAGCGTCAACATGTACCGCGTCAACAGCATGTGGGATGAAGCCTACCGGGTAAGCAAGGGCAGCTCCCAGCATGCACTGCTCCACGGGGGCATTGGGCTGAGCCATCGCTCTGACCCAGAGCGGTCCAAACCGAGTGTCGCGACACGTTAGCGGGTCTGCTGCACTCACCAGTGGAGCTAAACGGGGGGGGGGGGGCGCTCTAGGCAGCAGGGGGGGGGGGGGGGGCACAGCCCCAGGGAGGCAAGGCCAAGCTGCGCCCGGCTGCCCTGTGGGCTGCTGGTGGTGGCGGCGGCTTTTCCTCTCCGCCTGTACTTGCACCGCGTGCCACCACTGGGCTGGGCGAGAGGGCAGGAGAGCGAGAGGGCTGAGGCCAGGGCTGGGCCACAATGGAGGCTGGGGAGGAGGTGGCTCTGGCACCGCTCTCCCAGCCTCATATGATGGCCAAGCAGTTCCACTCCTGGGTCATGCCTGACCGGGTGTGTCTGTGGGTGTGGAAGCAGCAGGGGGGAGAGGCAGCGGCTGCATATCTCCGCCCCCCCCCCTCTGCTGGGCTGTGTGTGGCACAATGGCCCGGCACCACCAGGCTAAGCACTCCCGGGCCAGGCTTGCCGCGGGGTGGAAGCGATGGAGGGGAGAAGCAGCAGCAGGGGCAGCATTCCTTTCCTGCTGCCCCTCTCCCCAGCTGTGCTCCCTCCGTGCCGCCCCCCGTGTGCGTTCACCCAGCCGTGCCTGTGCCCGTCCATCCCAGGTGGCAGTTGGTTGAGCTACGCCAGTGGCTGCGGTGTGTAGATGTGCCATGCGAAGGCTTGGCAAAATGATGTGTGTCTAGGAAGTGTGTCACCAACATGAAAAGTTTGGCTAGCTCTGCTCTAGCCTGTCCAAAGGGGGTGTTGGAGGCAAGTTGGTTCCCGTGCCCCTCCCCCCCCCCCCATGCCCTGTACAGGCTTACTCCCGGGGGGGATTTATTTATTACTATTGTTTGTTGAATGTGTTTACTGCCCTATGCCTGTATTTCTCAGGGTGGTTCACAGCGTAACTGAAGGATTGAGGGTTAATTTGTAGATTAATCCCTCCTATCCTGTGTGTGTGGGAGAAATACAAAAAGCCAATGGGCTGTGAAGCATTTTAGCAGAGTAAAACACTTAAAGGTTTTGCAGTTTGCTAAAGCTTAGGAATTAGGCAATTGCACCTTTCCCCCCCCTTTATTTGTGGTCTGCTGACCTCCATCTCTTCACCCCTGTTGCAGAGAATGAGCCATTCGCTTTTAGCAAGATAAACAAACAAACAAACAAAAAGGTTTACTTACTCAGCGCAGGCAGCAAATGCAGCAAAGCAGTATGCAGAAAAAAGAGCTGCAGCAAAGTACGTTTGCTTAGCTTGGAAGCGTGGTGAGAAGACAGTCTCCTGAGAGGCAGAAGGAAGTTAAAGGATTATCTTATTGGTTACAGAGTTCCTGCCCAAAGGAGGCAAGGAAAGTGGGTCACACAGAGGGTCCTCTCTGGGGAGTTTCAGAACTCTCTGTTCTCTCGCCCTCTGCTTGTCTAGCAAAACACAGTTGTGATTTGGCTGCAAACCCCACAGAGCGAGGCGGGTGGGAGGCCTTCCATCCTGCCTTGGGCAGTGAGTTGGGGGGCAGGAAGCTTGCTGACCCGTGGCTCCTTTCTACCCTGGTCCAAGACAGGTGGCCAAGGCTCACGGTGGGGCAAACTCCCACAAGCACGTGGCCTTCTTGTGGGCGAAGAGCCTTGGCGGGGAGGCCGCCGTGAAGCTCCTCAACAAGTTTGGGCTCCTGGAAATGGCCATTGACCATGCAGCCGACAACAAGTGAGTAAACAGCCTCAGCTGCGAGTCCCGCATTGGGGGTTGGGCTGGATGACCCTCAGGGGTCCCTTCCAGCCCTGTGATTCCAAGGCAAAAGGGCTTCAGTGCCGTCTTCTGCCCACATGCCCCTCATAGTTAGCTTTGCTGCAGCAGGCATGGCTGGGTGGGGCAGGGTCCTTCCAACACCCACCAGTGGCCCCCATGACCCTGTCCTCCCTGGGGCCGCCTCCCAGCAGGGGCCTGTGGGTGGTGGCTCCACTGCCCAGCCCCTTATCTTCTCCTTGCTCCTCTTCAGCATGTTTGACTTTGCCTTTGAGCTGGCCAGGCTCTCCCTGAAGCAGAAGCTGCCAGAGATCCACTTCAAATATGGCTCCTTCCTGGAAGACGAGGTAGGAGGAGGCCTTGCCTGGAAGGCGGGTGGGGAAGCTGCTCTCTTGGGCAGAGAAAGAGGCTAATCCACCCCCCTCTGCACACAGGGCAAGTTTGAGGAGGCTGAAGTCCAGTTTGTGAAGGCCGGGAAGCCCAAGGAGGCCGTTCTGATGTGAGTGCCGCCCCCGTCCCCCAAGACGCCTGGCTTGGCCACCTGGGAGGATGCCCCCTGTGGCTCCTCTCCCGGCCTCCTCTCCTTCCCACCCTGACCCTGTGTGCTCCCCCAGGTACGCCCATGCCCAGAACTGGGCAGCCGCTCAGCGAGTGGCCGAGGCGCACGACCCGGACAGCGTGGTCCTTGTGCTGGTCGGCCAGGCAGACGCCGCCTTCAAGCAGAAGGAGTTCCAGAAGGCCGAGGCACTGCTGCTGCGGGCTCAGCGCCTGGACCTGGCCGTGAAGCACTACAAGGTAGCGGGCATGGGGGGGCCTGGCTGCTCTGCCTGGGGAGGGTTCATGAGCCAGGCTCTGGGCCCTGGCAGAGGTCCTTTCTCGCAGGGCACCGTTGCTCTGGGGCAGCTGCCTTCCGAGGTGGCGCGTGGTGTCTCCCTCCTCCCCCGACGCTGAGGCCGGAGGGGATCCCGTGACCCTGCCCTGGCTCTCTCCCCCAGGAGGCTGCCATGTGGAGTGACGCTCTGCGTGTCTGCAAGGAGTTCCTGCCGGGGGACCTGGAGGCGCTGCAGGAGGAGTATGAGCAGGAGGTGGCCAAGAAGGGGCCCAGGCAAGCAAAGCCGGGGGGCGGGGAAGGGGGGCACGTGGCCTGGCTGCCCAGCTGTTCCCAGGGGCGCAGAATCATAGTTGGAAGGGACCCCCAGCCCCCGGCAGTGCAGGAATCTCAGCTAAAGGCCTGCACCCAGTTGCCGCTCTGGGATCCAGCGACTGCACGGCCCCCTCCTCCACCACTGAGGCTGCCTGATCCAGGATACCGCAGTGGCCCCCAACCCATGGGATGAGTGGCTGCCTGGGGAGGCTTTAGTTGCAGGCCCTGTGGTTCCGGGGGCTGGACTAGATGACCCTTGGGGGACCCTTCCAACTTGCCAGTTCTGGGAGTTCTTGTTTCCACCTAAGACATCTGTGTGACTCAAGGCGGCGTACAAAAATGTCAAGCCTCCAACACGGCAAGATTAAGAAGGGAGCCGAGGAGGGCATGGCAGAGAGCCTGCCCTGAAACCCCCTGAACCTGTCCAGGGCGAAGGCTCTTGAAGTCAGTGAAGAGCCGCCCTCCACAAGTCTGCTCTTTTGGGGGGGCCGGTTGCAGGGACCCCCGAGCGCTTCTCCTCCTCTCCCCCCCGTCCTTGGGCGTTGATTTGGGTGCTGTTGGCCGGCAGGGGCGTGGAGGGGATCCTGGAGCAGGCGAGAGAGTGGGAGCAGGCGGGCGAGTTTGCCCGGGCCGTGGATTGCTACCTGAAGGTGCGGGACCCCGGAAACAACCCCCTGATGGAGAAGTGCTGGATGAAGGTGCGTGTTGCTCTCGCTGCAGGATCCGTTCCCTGCTAGGCCCCACGGGGGCCTCTGGAGCCAGAGGGCTGTGCCCAACTCACCTGGGAAAGGGTGTCCTCTCCTTCGCCAGAGACTTTTAGCAGAGATTGGGCGCCTGTCTATCCGGGATGCTGTCACTGAGATCCCTGCGGTGCAGCAGGTTGGACTAGATGACCCTGGGGGCCCCTCCCAACCCACAGGTCTGTGATTGTGCCTCCCCCCTCCCTGCAGGCGGCTGAGCTGTCCATCAAGTTCCTTGGCCAGCCGCGGAGCATCGAGGTCATGCGGCTGGTGGGGCCCCAGCTGGTCAGCATTGGGAAGTTCAACGTGGTAAGGAAGGGCCAGGATCTGCAGGGGCTGGGCATCTCTTGGGGGAGGGGGCTGGGATGAACCATGGGGGGGCCTCCAGACTCCTGGCCCCGGCTGACCCCCCCACCTCTGCCCTCCGCTCTCCCAGGCAGCTGAGCTCTACCTCAACCTGGACCTCATCAAGGAAGCCATAGATGCCTTCATGGAGGGAGAGGAGTGGAACAAAGCCAAGCGGGTGGCCAAGGAGCTGGACCCCAGGTAGGGTGGGGGGGGGATCCCCCAGGAAAGCCCCTTCCCTCTAGGCCAGCCAGGGCCACTGAGGGGGGCCTCTGGGTCTTCCAGCTCAGGGTGTCTGACCTATTGCTGTTATTATTTATGAAATATTGGCCTATGGCCTTATGAACTGGGGGGTGTTGCACTGTTCACTATGTTATGTATTTTTGTGTTTTTAGTATTGTAAACCACCCTGAGGGCAGTATAGCAGTTTAATTTACTACTACTACTACTACCACCACAGTGGTACCTCAGGTTACAGACGCTTCAGGTGCAGACTCCGCTAACCCAGAAATATCACCTCGGGTTAAGAACTTTGCTTCAGGATGAGAACAGAAATCGTGCTCTGGCGGCGCAGCCACTGACTGTACTATTATTAATTGGTTGCTTTTTCTTGCCAAAGACAACTCAAAGTAACTTGCAGAGAACAAACAAAACCCCACATAAATACATTTAAATGAAAACAAGGCACACACCCCTTTGAAATAATACGTAAAAAACACCCTGCGAGAGGCCATAGATAGCTTAAGGCCACAGGGCTTGGAGAAGAGGATCGCTTTTGCCTGGCTCCTGAAGATCTGTAGTGAAGGTACCCAGTGAGGCTCCCTGGGGAGAGCATCCCACAATTGGGGAGCCACCACAGAAAAGGCCCCTTCTCACGGTGCCACCCTCTGGACCTCTCATGAGGAAGAAGGGCTTGGGTGACAGTCGCAGGGTCTGGGTTCATAGCCCTGAGCCGTTGAAGAGCTGCGCATGGGGTGGGGTGCCCAGCAGACCCCCTTGCTGCCCCTCTGTTCTTTACTGCCAAGAGCTGGGGGTGTCTGGATGGGTTCCTGCCTGCTCCTGAGGGCCCAGCCCTTCACTTTGGGGCCCAGAGGCTGGTTGGGCCCCAGGTTGCTGCAGGGGCCCTTCTCTGCCCGGTTGCGAGTGACGGCCCCTTCCCCTGCGGCAGGTACGAGGAGTACGTGGATCAACACTACAAGGAGTATCTGAAGGACCAGGGCAAGGTGGACTCGGTGAGATTGGGGGGGGGGTGATTGCAAACGCACAGCCAGCCCCTCTTGTTCCCTGGGGGGCTCTGCATCCCACACATTCAGGCTGCAAATGGCAGTGAGCTTTCTCCAAGGACCTCCTAAGGAACAGACCCCCCACATGCCCCCGGTGGTGGGTTTTGAGACCTGCCAAGGGAAGAGCTGCGTGGTTAACCGGCCAAGCCCAGGGTCAGGGCCTTTTGGGGGGTCTCCGTGCCAGAACAAAAGGTGGCAGCCTCTGGGTGGGCTTTGGGGAGGCTGCCCACCCACCAAGGCCCAGGCTGGTTTGGCCCATTGGGTCAGCGCGTCCTTTCCCCTCCGGCAGTTGGTGGGAGTTGATGTCATGGCTGCCCTCGACATGTACGTGGAGAGGGAGCAGTGGGAGAAGTGCCTGGAGACAGCTGCCAAGCAGGTATGGGGCAGGGACCCAAGGGGGTGGATGGGGGGGGCTTGCCTTGGTTTCTCCTGCAGCCAAGAGCTCCCACCCAGCAATACTGGCCGGTTTCTCCATCCGCTATTGTGGGGCAGGCAAGGTGCTGGGATGTGGGGCAAAGGCCCACAATCAAGGGGCTGGGAGTAGGCTCCCTCCTCTGGGCTGCGGGAGGCGCAACCTCTGGCCTCCGACTTCCCACACAGCAGCAGCTGGGAGCCTGGGTCACTTGCGGGGAGGGGTTGGCCAGTCTGCCCCTTCTCCCCACCCCCAGGAAAGGGGAAATGCTGAGCATGGGCCCCACCAGCCAAGAAGGGGCCTGGCCTCCGCCCCTCGGAGCCCACCGTGCGTCCCCCTCTCCCCCTTGCAGAACTACAAGGTGCTGCACAAGTACGTGGCCCTCTATGCCACCCACCTCATCCGCGAAGGCTGCTGGGACAAAGCTCTGAGCCTCTACGTCCAGCACGGCGCTCCCTCCAATGCCCAGGTAAGTGGAGACCCCCGGTGGGCTCTGCCTATGGGAAGCCTGGCCGGGCAGCCCTTGCCCTGTGCCCATGCCCATGCCAGGGTTGAGTCGCAAGAGGCACAGGCAAAATGAAGCCTGCCCAACCCACCCAATTGCAGGGCAGAGGGGGCTGGTGGCCCTGGGGCAGCCTTGCAGCATCCTTCTGGCTTCTCCTCTCGGTGGGGCAAAGGGGAGCTTGGCTGTGCCAGCCCAGGCTGCCGTGGTCAACGAAAGAAATCAAAATGACAGGTGGCTCCTGCAGCAGTGGGGCGGGCAAGGGGGCAGCCCCACCCAGGACAGGCGGTGCACCTGACCCCCAGAGCAGAGACCCTCCACCAGGTCAGGGTCCTGTCTCGGTTGAGCTGCCCCCGCTGCCCCTCTCGCTCCTTCCTTTCCCCTCAGAACTTCAACATTTACAAGCGGCTTTTTGTTGAGATGGTGAACGTGCCTGGCATGAACTGCGCAGAGGCATATCACAGCTGGGCCGACCTGCGAGACGTCCTCTTCAACCTGGTGAGAGGCTGGGATCTGGTTGGGGCCGGGGGGCAGATCCTGGGTCCCCCTCCCACTTTAAGGTTCTCCACTGTGTCTTCGCTTGGGCTGAACCGCCTTCCGGGCCAAAGGGGACCTCGGTAGGCCTGCCAGATGGAGGTTCCTCCTATGGGTGTGCTTCACTCTGTAGGGGGGAGCATCTGAAGCAGAAAATCCTGCACCAGAGTAATAGAAATAAGGAGTTGGAGAGGGACCCCCGAGGGTCATCTAGCCCAACCCCCTGCAATGCCCCCACTTTGGGCAAAAGATTCCTGCACGCCCGGGGTTGGACTAGATGACCCTTGTGGTCCCTTCCAACCCTGCAATTCCATGATTCTGGGAATACAGCAGCTGCAGTTGCTGCTTGCGTTTCTTGGCCCTCCCACTGGAGGCAGCAAAGGGGTCCTCCCCCCCCCCCCACTGCCCTGCCTTGTGTGCCAAGCTCAGTGGCCCCTTCTCCCTGCAGTGTGAGAATATTGTGAAGTCCAGCGAAGCAAACACGCCGGCGCACGAGGAGTTTGAGACCATGCTGGTGGTGGCGCACTACTATGCCACGCGGTCGGCCGCCCAGAGCATCAAGCAGCTGGTGAGAGAACAACAGGGGCCCAAAGAGCGGGGAGAAGGTCTTGCCCTCAGCCCGGATTTCTCCCATCCACGAAGAGAGGAAAGAGCCAGACTGTCAGCTGCTTCTCCTCCCATGAAAGGAGGTTCACATCCTGCGCCGCAGCTCTCCCCTGGCCCAGAATCCTTTGCTCCCGAGGGCCAGCGCCACCAGTTGGGTCCGGGGGACCTTCCAGGTGGGAGGCCAGTGGGGTGGGATCCGAGCGACGGGGAGGGAGGGTGACGACTGTCCCTTTGCCTCCAGGACACGGTGGCAGCCAAGCTCTCCATCGCCCTCTTGCGCCACACGGAGCTCATCCCCGCAGACAAGGCCTTCTATGAAGCCGGGTCGGCAGCCAAGGCAAGAGGCGGGGCAGGGGGCGCCTGGGTCCAGCGGGCAGCTGAAGCCAGGCGGGGGAAGAGGCTGGGGGCCCCTCCCGGGGATGGGGCTTTGGCCGGTCAGTCCCATCCTCCCCATCAGAGCCGGCCTCTCCTGGTCCCCTGGGCCTAAAGACCTCCCTCCAGAGCAGCCTCCAGGGCCTAGTGGCAGCACCCCAGCCGGAAAGGACCCTGGAGCAGCTGCAGCTCCATTCAACTCCTCCACCCTCACCTATTCGCCCCCAGCAGGTGGAGAGAATTTGTGTGCTGTGGTGGGATGAGGACCCCCGCCTGCCCCCGGCACCCCTATTCTTAGCCCCTGCTCCATCTCTGGGGTTTGGGCGGCTGCCTGAGTGCTGCTGCTCTGAGGTGGCTCTTTCCCTCGCCTTTGTCTGCCTGGCCCAGGAGCCTCTGATCCGGCTGCCAGGCAAGGGATGGGGTGGAGCCTGGGACCTCCAGCACAACCAGCGGGCAAGAGTGCTTTGGGCTGCCCCCAATATTCCCTCCGCCCTCCCGGCTGGCATCCCTCAGCTGACAGCATCAGGGGCAGGAGGGACAGCCAGAGCAGCCCCTCATGCCACCCGTCTCCCTGCAGGGCGTTGGGTGGGAGAACATGGCCTTCATCTTCCTGAACCACTTTCTGGACCTGTCGGACGTGAGTGTTTCCTTTGGAGGGGGCTGGGAAGGGGGCTGGGGGGGAGCCTTGGTCAGAAAAAGCCCTTCCTGTGTCTGCTTTGTCCAGGCGATTGAGGAGGGCTCTCTGGACGCCCTGGACCACTCTGACTTCCAGAACACAGACATCCCCTTTGAGGTGCCACTGCCTGCCAAGCAGCACGTCTCGGTGGGTGCCCAGCGACGGCCGGGGGGAGGGAAGGTGCTCCCTGGGGGGGACACAGAGGGAAAGGCAGCCCCGCACCCCACCCTGCCCTTGCCCTGCGGCCTGCCTGCATCTGAGAGGCCCTTGCACCCCCCCCCCCCATGGCAGGAGGAGCAGCGTGAGGAGACCCGTGACTGGGTCCTGACCGTCTCCATGGACCAGCGGCTGGAGCAGGTCCTGCCCCGCGACGAGCGCGACACCTACGAGGCCTCTCTGGTGGCAGCCAGCACCGGCGTGCGCTCCCTGCCCTGTCTGATCACAGGTGAGGGGGAACAGGACCCTCGCAGGGGAACCTGGGGGCCACCCAGCCCTGCGCCCTGCTCCGTGCATCCCGGCTGGCTGGCTGGGGTGGCCACTGCTGTGCCCCCGTCCTGTAAGAACATAAGAGGAGCCTGCTGAACCAGGCCATGGACCCACTTAGTCCAGCATCCTCTTCTCACAGGAGCCAAACAGATTCAAGCACAAGAGCAACACTCTCCCCTCCTGCAGTTTCCAAAAACTGGGATCAGATGCATCCCTGTCTCCAGCTGTGGAGGCAGAGCAGAGCCAGTGTGGCTGGGAGCCTTGGAGAGCCGTTTTCTCCTCCATGAATTGGCCCCGTCCTTTCAGAGCCGTTCAGCTTAGTGGCCACGGCTGCCTCCTGCAGGAGGGAGTTCCACACTTTAACTATGCTCCCTGTCCTGAGTCTAGCAATATTCAGCTTCACTGGGCATCCACAATTTCTGGTGTTGTGAGAGAGGGAGAAAAACTTTCCTCTGTCCCCCATGCCATGCATTATTTTATACCCAAATCATCTCTGCCTGCCTTCCATGCACAGAGAGATTAGCTGCTTGCAAGTGTGTTTCCTTGAGCCTCAGTCAGGTTCTGAGCCAGAGGGGGGGTCCACACCATCTCCATGCGCAGAGCCCAGGGGCAGCAGCTGTCCCTGCCCCAGCGGAGCTCCCAAGAGAGCTGCCTTTGTTGGGGGAGAGCTGTGCCCTGTCATGGCGCCTCCAGCCCAGCCTCCCCACCTGCTCTCATCTCCGTGCCCCTTGCCAGGCTACCCTGTGCTGCGGAACAAGGTGGAATTCAAGCGCCCCGGCAAAGAGGCCAACAAGGAGAGCTGGAACAAGTTCTTGATGGCGGTCAAGGTGAGAGGGAGAGGGATGTGGTGGGGGGCCCTCGAGAGGCTGGCCTGGTCCCTACCCTGCCCTGACTTTCCCGCCCTCTCCTGCAGATGTCCCACAACCCCTCCTGCCAGGACGTGCTCAAGTTCATCAACCAGTGGTGCGGGGGGCTGCCCGGCACCAACTTCTCCTTCCAGTGACACAGCCAGGACCTGACCCTGGAGCCTTCCTCCTTTCTAATTAAATGTTATCGTTTCTACATCTCTCTTGCCATCTTTCTAACCAGCTGAAGGGAAGGACTGGAAGCAGCCGAAGCAACTCTCAGAGGAAAAACACAGAGGGTTGGAGGGGTCACTCTGTCCGTCACCTGGAGAGAGTCCCATTCCTGCTGATCCTGGGGCTGGGCTGGGCAGGAATGTTGAAACCCCTTTGTCCATCCCAGCACCACTCTGAGGACTGAAACCACTCCCTCCCTTGCCAAAGGGACCATCTCCTCCATCTGTGTGCGTGTTGGTATACAAGGAGGGTGACCCTGTCTCTGGGCACAGATGGAGTGTTCTTCTCAGATAAGAAGCGCTGGGCCCAGTTGCAGTGGCCAACCTGAGGGAAGCCTGCAAGCCTTCTGCCCACTGGCACTTCCCAGCAGCTGGTTTTCAGCTGGTCTGGAGAATCATGCTTTTGGTGCCCCATCTACGGCTGGCATGTGACATTTCCCCCACCCCCCCGGCAAGGTTGGAAAGGGGTGGCCATGTCAGCCGCCTCTGGTCTGGGGCTTGTGGGGCAAGCAGCACTCAGAGCAGAGCAGCCCTAAAAGGAAGGTGGCAACTCTCATGCGGGTGCTCCAGGTACAGATAGGGGCCCTCTGGGGGCCTGGGAGGGTGAGCAGCTGGGGAGCATATGGCACTGCCAGAGCCCCAAGCGAGGGTGTTTGGGTCCCAGTGGGAGCAGCAGAGACGGGGGGGGGGGGGTTCATGTGAAGGAAAGGACTGTCCACTCTGAGTCTGTACAGTTTAATTCTGCCACAGCACTTGGATTCTGAATTCTCAAAGTCCAGTACAACTGGCTGGGTGGGGGCCGGAGGGGCCCAGCTCTGGTCAGAAGGCCTCCTGGTGTGTGGGAAGCCACGTTCTGCTGTGCAATGGCGTTTGAGGCCACCAAAACAAAGGGACAGGTGACTTTCCCTCAGGAGACACACCAATTCTCTCTAATCTGACACCCGTCTCTGTGCTGCTCTCCTTGGAGTGACGGCTGCAACATGCCCCTTCTCCATCTGGGCATTGGGGGGCAGTTTTGATGGCAAAGTAGGTGCAAGTGCTGCTCTTCACGGCACCAGGCTGGTCACAGAGTCTCTCTGCAGCTACTCCCAAGGAGCCCCAGCCACAGGAAGGATTGCAATGTGGGGAGCGGGGAATTAGTATGGAAGAAGCATCTCTCTCCCCCCCCCCCTTGCAAAGGGGTGCCAGTTGAGCCAGGAGAAGATTCCTGCCTGGCTAGTAAAGTAGCGCTCTCCTCTGCCTTGGTCAGACCCCACCTGGAGTCTTGTGTCCAGTTCTGGGCACCACAATTTGAGGATATTGACAAGCTGGATTGTGTGCAGAGGAGGGTGACCAAGATGATCAAGGGTCTGAAAACCAACCCGTATGAGGAATGGTGGAAGGAACTGGGGATGTTTAGCCTGAAAGAGGAGACTGAGAGGAGACATGAGAGCCGTCTTCAGATATCTGAACGGCTGTCACACATAGGATGCAGCAAGCTGCTTTTCTCCTGCTCTGGAGAGTAGGACCTGAACCCATGGCTTCCAGTTACAAGAAAGGAGATAATGACTAAACATCAGGAAGAACTTTCTGATGGTAAGAGCTGTTTGACAGTGGAGAATGGGCTACATTTGAAGGTGGTGGACTCTCCTTCCTTGGAAGTTTTAAGCAGAGGTTGGATAGCCATCCGTCAGGAATTCTTCAGCTGAGATTCCTGCAGTGTTGGACTAGACAACCCTTGGGGTCCCTTCCAACTCTCAGCACAGCCCATTGTCATGGGCCTCTTGCAGCAAAAGTGGGGCAGGCTCTTTCTCCCACCCCACCCCACTAAAGGCTGCACTCTTCTTGCATGTCAACCAGGAGCTGGTGATGAGGGTCTCTTCCGGAGCTTTCCTCTGCCGCCTCCTTTCCTGGGGCAGCCTCCTGAAGCTGGAAAAGGAGCCCAAAGAGAAGCTTTTCAACTGCCCAGGGGCCTGGGGCAAAGCAGGGAGCAAGAGGGCCGCCCTGGGTGGCCTCCAGGGGTTGCTCTGCAAGTGCCGGGGTGGGGAGGATGTGGGGAGAGGGAGAAAGGTGCCCTCTTACCAGTGCCACTTTGTAGGAGGAGGGGCCGTGGCCCGAGAGAGAGAAAGACGCCACGCAGCACCAGGCAGACAAGCCAGCCTCCACCGCTGCCATCACCAAGGAAGGGAGCCAGAGGGCCAGGGCCGTGTCCTGGGGAAGAAAGAGGCGGGCAGAGCAGGGTCAGCTGGGGAGCGGCCAAGATCTCAGAAGAAGAATTGGTCAAATCTTTTGAAACTGAAAACATACAATTACTTTCTATAGATATTTGTTATTTACTAGTAAGTTCGAGATGCAGACTTTAAGAAACGATTGGAATAAAGAATTGGACGCTCCTATACTGTTGGATAGTGGGAAAGTGTTTCAGTTTCTGTAGCAAAGATATCAATGGATCTTGAATTACGACTTATACAACAGAAAATAATATTGAACTCCATACAATTTTTATACAAAAGGACTGTCTAATGCAGCTTTTTGTTGAAGATGTAATAAAGATAGCGCTTCTTTGAAACATTTGTTCTTACTCCCTAAGTTTTGGGAGAAAGTGCTGGACTGTATCAATATGACTGTGCAGAAAAAAATGAAATTTTCAGAAGTATATATTCTTTTGAATTATATACCTGGTGTATGGAAGTTGACAAAAAGACAATTAAAACCCTATGACCAAAAGACTGGTATGGATGAACATGAAGAATAAATATCTGGTCCTCTTTAATCCAAGGAATGAAGACATGACAGTCCTTGCAAAAGATGGACAGATTGTGGAGAGATGCAGACTTTGGATAAATATATTGACATTTAGAATTAATTTATACATAATATAGCAGGTTATCCACAATCATATATGTATTAGGGCAATAACAGTACATTACATAGATAATACATGGAAGTGTAACATGCACATATATTCTTTTTATATTTTTCTTTGCACTTTTTATTCTTTTTCTCTCACTTTATTTTGTACAACTGAAATTTTCTTAATAGTTTTTACAAGTTTTGATATCTCTATTTTATTAATGCCAATTACTGTTAATTGCTTTTTAATTACTGCTCCCCCCCCCGGTGTTTTTAGCTATAAGCCACCTTCAATCTCTGCTAGGGGAAACTACGGGATGCAAATAAATACCAAGATAGTACCAGCAACTCACAAAGATGCGGGTGGTGTCGAAGGGACACTCGTCGGTCCTCACGGTGCGGGCGTCGGTCGCCAGAGCCGAGCGGTTGCAGCCGGCGAGCAGGAAGCGGCCTCCGTTGGCCACGGTGAGCGAGACGGCCAGCAGCAGCCCCGCGCAGCAGGCGCCCGACACCAGCGCGTTGAGCAGCGCCGCGGCCAGCAGCACCCAGCGCTGAGAAGGGAGGCAAGGGGTGAGCGAGCCCTGGGGGCCCCGAGCCCAGCCTGTGGCCCCCCGCCCAGGGCGCCCTTTCCACCGCCCAAGGAGCCGCGCGGCGCCTGGCCCCTCCTCCTCCTCCTCGCCGGGCGCACTCACCAGCCAAGGCGGGGAGCGGCTCCGCGACACCAGGATGGCCACGACGCCGGCGGCGATGCTCTGCGGGAGAGACGGGGAACACGCGGTGGCTCGGGGCTGCTCCTGCCCCCAAGGAGCTCGCCTGGCGGGGCCAGCGCCCCCCCCGGCCCGCCCCGCCGCCGCCCCTCACTCACCAGCAGCCCCGAGACCACCGCGATCACGTTGGCCACCGCGTACTCGGAGGTGATGGTGCGCGCCGGGCGCGCCACGTGGCGCAGGACGGAGCCGTGCACGATGGCGCCCAGCACCAGGTTCAGGTGGCCCAGCACCACCAGCGAGATGCCGCTGCGCACCAGGCGCCGCGCGCGGGGTCCCGCATCTGCGGAGGGGAAGGGGGGGGGAGGTAGAAAGAGGCGTGAGGAGGAGGAGGAGGAGGAGGAGGAAGAGCGCCGCTCGGGATCAGAGTCCCCCTGGGCTGCGCGGGATCCCCGCGCCAGCACGCGCAAAGGCGCGCGGCTTCCTCAAGGAGCTCCTGCGGCGGATATGGGGCGAGGCTGCAGCCACCTCGGAGCTGAAACTCCTCTTTTCGGGCGTGGGACTTGGAGGGTATTCGCTCTTGCTTGCCTGCGGGGAGAAAAGAGGGGCTCACCCATCCCGCTTCTCGCTCAGCCCCGGAGAGACCCGGCTGGCCCCGCAGCGCTGCGCTTCCGGCTCCTCCCGCAGGTGCGCGGGACCTTTGGCCCGCCAGGTGCGGCTCAGCTCCGGCTGCTGCCATCCCGGCCACGGAGCCAGCTTGCTGGGCCTGATGGGAGTTGTGGTTCAGCGACACCTGGAGGGCCAAAGGTCCCGCACACCTGGCCTGCCCGGGAAGCGGCAGGTGGCGCAGAAAAAGCCTTCCTTTCCTCCCAGTTTTTTATCAGCAGCAGCGGGAACGGGAAAGTGGGTCGACGAGGAAGCACCTGAGAAGCAGCGACCTCCTCAAGAACAGAACCGACCCCCGGTGCCAAGAGGCGGCCACTGCCCATCGCGAGGGAGGCCGCCAGCTGCTCTTCTGCTTGCAAGGCAGCCGCTGTGGCGCCGCAGAGCTGCAACCTGGCGGTGGCTGGAAGCGGCCAGCGTCGCTTCAAAGGCCGACTCTCTGCCACAGAGGCCGCTGCTGACCTCTTGGGTCTGCTGTGCTTTGGAGCAGAGCGGGGGTGTCCTCGGGGCTGGGCTGGGGAGCAAATATGGCCCCCAGGCCTCTTCCTGTGCCAGACTGGCTGCTGCTGCTGCATCCCTCTCCCCTCGCTGGCCAGCTCTGCTCCCACCGCCCCTGCTTCCCCCTGGCTGGAATGGGTCCTTGAGCTGCAATTCTTGTTCATTTATAAAAGTATTTCTGAACTGCTAGATCATAAAACATCAGGGCACTTTACTACTGCTATTATTATTATTATTATTATTATTATTATTGTGATGTTAGAACATGGAACAGTTATAAAATGATACAAAGAACATTGCAGATAATTGTGTGATTGCTAAGACTGTCAATATAAAAAGGGGCGTCTGCTGAGGGAGGATTCCTTTGCATTGCAGGGAGAGAGAGAGGACCCCAAATGCCTAGAGGCCAGTGGGGTCTCTGGGACATTGCAGGGACCAGTGAGAGAACCGACATCACCCTTGAATAATGTCTCTTGCTTGCTGGCTGGAGAAGGATGTCTGCAGAATCCTCTGACTTGCAAGGCTGAAAGGCAGCCAGCTGTACAAAAGCCACATCCATTGCCCTGCCCACCTTGGCCTTTAGCCCCGCCCAGGCCAGCATGTGGCCCCCAGGAGGCTGTCAATGACAGAATGCAGTTTCTGGTCTGAAACAGGTTCTCTCCTGCATTTGTCTGGCACCAGCCTGGCTGCAGGAGTTGCAGGAAAGAGGCAGACAAGATGGCATTCAACTGTCTTAGGGACTCCACTCTGGATCTGCATAAGGTCTACTCCTTAGGAACTTAAATTAAACAACAAATGAATTTCCTTCCCTTCTACCCACCAACAGTTCTGCCCAGGATGACAGGGGCCAGCTAGCTTCTATCACCCAGTGTCCACCTTTTTATTAAAAGAGGATAAAGGTTTTTGGGTGATCAAGGGAAGGCGGAACTGCTCAGCACCTCTGTCTTCACCCAAAAGGAAACTGATGCCCAACCTGGTGATAACAGAATACAGTGGTACCTCGGGTTAAGAACGTAATTCATTCTGGAGGTCCGTTCTTAACCTGAAACTGTTCTTAAGCTGATGTACCACTTTAGCTAATGGGGCCTCCCGCTGCCACCGCGTGATTTCTGTTCTCATCCTGAAGCAAAATTCTTAACCCGAGGTAATATTTCTGGGTTAGCAGAGTCTGTAATCTGAAGTGTCTGTTGTTAGGGTGTGAAACCTAAGACGCTGGCAAGTTAGCAATGTCATGTGACTTTAAGTAGTCAAGCTCGTTAAGTTGTTAAGTTGCTCAGTATATAAAGAGTGTTTGTTTTCTCTGCCTGTGGGGGCGTGAAGCAAAAATGTCTGAAAGCTCCGGAGGTGTTTCTGTTATCTTTCTGCAATAAACCTGTCTTTGGAAAGACAGGCTTCCCTGTGTTGTTATTTCTTTGCTGCTGAGACTTTGAAGCTTGTACTGCAACAAGAATCTCTGCACTGGACTTAATTAATGCTCTGCAAATAGAACTGTTGCTGGTTACGCAGCGGAAGCATTTACTGGACCAGTACACAGGCTCTCTTAGGTTATGGCTCCTTCTACGTTTCTACAGCTGTATTGTGTGCAGAGAAAGTGAAAGCAGCTTTCGGATGAGAGAAGACCGGCTTGGTCGTAAATCCAGCTCTTAAAGGAACTGAGAGGCTGCAGAAAGTTGAGAGAGCTGCGTAAGTGAAGATTTACAGCTTCATTAGCTGCAAAAGGCTAGCTTGACCTCCCGTTGTGTTTTTGTTTTGTTAATAAAAACAGAGGACGGTGGTAGGTTGCTAGTGAAGAGACGGAGGGAAAAAGTTTAAAAGGCTTCAGAGGAGGCTGGAGGCGTCTGAAAAGTGAGTAAAACAAATCCCAAGGGAAAAGAGAAGCAAGGGCACACAGAGGGAGTAGCAGCAGACCCCAAGAATGGCAGTGGAAAATTTTCAGGTTCCCTTTACAAAGTTGAACTCTGCTAATTACGTGCAGTGGTCTAAGAGGGCTCAAGTCTGGTTGGAAGCCAAAGAAGTGTGGGCTGACTATGTCCAGAGGCGAAAGCCGTTTGTGGCTGTTGCAGCAGATGCCACAGCAGAGCAACAGGCTGCTGCACATGCTCAGAACAGGGAACATGATAAAATGGACACTAAAGCTAGATGCATGTTGATGGTATCGATAGACGATTCCCAATTACCTCATGTGGAAAATTTAAGGTCTGCATTTGAAATTTGGGAAGCTCTTAGGCGAATTCACCATAGAGCCACGCCCGGAGAGAAGGTGAACATTATACGTGCTTTGTATGAGTTGAAACTGAAGCCAGGGGATAGTGTGGTTGAACACACGTCACAGATGACTGAGTATTTCAACCGACTGTCATCTCTAGGTGTGAATTTTCCTGAAAATATTAAAGTTTATACTCTGCTTAGCAGCCTGCATGCAGGGTTTGAAAACTTAGTACTAACTTTACAAGTTTTGCCAGAGGACCAGCTGAATATGAATTATGTGACTGGTAGATTGTGTGAGCAAGAATATCAACATCATCGAAAACGTATTGATAATTCAAATACCCCAAGGGTTGGATGTTCAGATAATTCCCAGCATGGGGGAACTAGCAGGCAGAGCTGTAAGGAAGCCTCACAAGTGTCTGCTATGGCCAGCAAGTCATGTTTTCGATGTGGCAGCAGGTTTCATTTGATAGCAAAGTGTCCAGAAAAGCAACAGGAATTTCAACAGTCCAAGGCCAGTTTCCGGAGCTACAGGGGAAGACGACGTGAGAACTACAAGAATCAACGATCCAGAGGGGGAGCAGGTGCTGATAAGGGACTATCTGCAATGGCAGCACAACAGAGTCCTAAAAGGAGCCAACAAACCTTGAAGTGGATGATTGACAGTGGAGCAAGTCACAGTTTAGTTCCAGCGACATCTAGTGGCAGCTTGATGAACTGCAAGACATTGCCAGTTGCAAAAACTGTGACTATAGCAGACAATAGTAAACGAGAAATGAACCTTAAAGGCACAATTTATGTTAATTGCTTGCAAACTAACCTTCCTGTTTTTGTTCTTCCAGGAATGAAGAATGGACTTTTGAGTGTGTCATGCCTGGTAAAAAGTGGTTTTAAGGTTGAGTTTGAAAATGATGTGTGCACCATTTCAAAACAGGGGAAGGAGCTAGTTAAAATTCCCTGTGAGGATGGGCTTTTTATTTTGGATGAAGAGCAGTTAGCAGCAGGTAGATGTTCAACAGGTGAAGCGCAAGCTAAGTGTGTAAATAAGGCTCCTCATACAGGTTGTGCACATCTACTACACAGAAGGTTAGCTCATATATGCTTTAAGTATGTAAGCAAGATGCCAGATTTAGCTGAGGAGTGTAACATTAAACCCTGTCCAAATTTTCTGGATTGTTGTGCTTGTAAACATGCTAAGGTTAAGACATGTAACTATCCTAGATCTGATAGAGTAAGCAAGAAACCCTTTGAACTTGTGCACACAGACGTGTGTGGCCCTATGCCAGTCAAATTGCTTGGAGGTGCGAGATTTATGCAAATTTTGGTGGATGATTTTTCAAGGGCTAGTTGGGTTTTCTTTCTGAAAGAAAAATCACAAGCAGCTTCCATCCTGATGGATTGGATTGAAGAAGTCGAATGTAAATTTGACACCAGGATACGTAAAATACAATCAGATCGTGGTGGGGAATATGTGAACCACACGCTGGAGACGTGGTTAAAAAGGAAAGGTATAGTTCATAGACTTACCAATCCCTATTCACCACAGGAGAATGCAGTTGCCGAAAGAAAATTTCGAACATTACAGGAAGCCATTGCTACTTTGCTGTTTGATTCTGGACTTCCACAGCGTTTTTGGGCTGAGGCTGCACTGTATGCGAATTATACTTTTAACAGAGTGTACAATAGCACAGTAGGCAACACTCCTTACTTCATGCTATTTGGGAAAAAACCAAAAATTGATCATTTAAGAGTTTTTGGATGTCGTGCTTATGTGCTGGTGCCTAGGGCACAACGTAGGAAAGGCGATCCTAGATCTAAAGAAATGTTTTTCTGTGGTTATCAAGCAAACACAAAAGGTTGGAGATTTGTGAATGTAGAAGGCAATCAAACGAAAATCACAATCAGCAGAAGTGCGGAATTTTGTGAACAGGATGGTTGGAATAAAATTCATGGAAATCCTGACATACTATTTGATGTGGTGAACAGTAACAATGAAACTCAGGCCCCAGGGCAGGAATTAGTTCCCGAACAGGCTGAGGAATTTGAGTCTGAGGACGAGGGTGAGAAATCGTCTAGTTCACCCAAGTCTGTAAAGTCAGAATCTTCTAGCTCTAAAAGTTCACCTGTACAGCAAGAGAGACGTGTAAAGTCAGAATCAGAAAGTTCTTCAACTACTAGTGACAAACAGGTGGCGACTAGTGATTCTGGGTCAGAGGGGGAAACTGAAGGAACATCGCAGGAACTGTTAAGGCGTTCCAAGCGTACCAACAAAGGTAAACCTCCTGAAAGGTACCAAGCTATTAGTGTTTGGGCTGGTTTGGCAAATTGCGAACCTGAAAGTTTTGAGGAGGTTGAGCAATTACCCCAGGAGGAGGCCAGTAGGTGGCGTGAGGCCATGCAAAAGGAGTTGAATTCTATGAAAGAACTGGGTGTGTTTTCCATCACCAAACTGCCAGAAGGTACCAAGGCAGTAAGTTGTAGGTGGGTGTACAGGATAAAGACAACAGCGATGGGGAAACCAGAGTACAAAGCAAGGCTTGTAGCTCGAGGTTTTACGCAAAGAAAGGGGTTACATTATTCCGAAGTCTATGCACCCACTTCAAGGAGTGAAACCCTACGGGCACTATTAGCAGTTGCTGCTCAGAAAGGGTTCAAAGTGAATCAATTTGATGTCTCTACAGCTTATCTTCATTCAGACTTGGCTGAAGAGCTCTATATGGAGCTACCGCCAGGATTGAAAGTTGGTAAATCAAATCAGGTATGGAAACTACATAAATCTATTTATGGACTCAAGCAATCTGCTCATAATTGGAATGAGTGTTTGAATGACGTTTTGGTAGGCATTGGTTTTAGCAGGAGCAAGGCTGACAATTGCTTATATTTCAGAGGTTCAGGAGATGCTCAAGAATCTTTGCTTGTTTATGTAGATGACCTGATTTATACTTCAAAGACACAAGAACAAGTAAAAAATCTAGCCAAAGAGTTAAATAAACACTTCAAAGTTAAGAATCTTGGTGATGTGAAGGTCTATCTTGGTGTTCAGATAGATAGGACCAAAAATGGCAGTTTTCTATTGAATCAAAAAGGCAAGATATTGCAAATGTTGAAAAAGTTTGGCATGACGGAGTGTGCAGGTGTTAGAACACCAATGGAAATGGGTTTTGTAAAAGACAATGAGTTCAAGGATAGTGCTGAATTCAAGCGTGCTGAAATCTTTCAGTCAGCACTGGGAAGCTTACTTCATCTTTCGCAATGGAGTAGACCAGATATTGCTTACGCTGTTAACTTACCGTATTTTTCGCTCTATAACACGCTCCCAACCATAACACGCACATAGTTTTTAGAGGAGGAAAACAAGAAAAAAAATATTCTAAACAAAACAGTGGATGTATGATTTTTGTGGTTCATGCTGTGGCCACAGACATGTGATCTAACGATGAGTTTGGGGTAGCCCAATGCAAAAATCCTGAGGATCCATGTGGATCCGTGCTTTGTAACCATGTGAATGAAGGAACTGTCAGTAATGTATGGTATCTCCAATACAGTGATGAAGGAAGAGGGGGGGAGCTCGCACTTGTCCTAGGCAAAGCAGCCAACTCCTATAGGCCTAGGTGCCTTCACCCCCTCCATTAAATATTTGAGGGAGCCATCCTCCCCCCATGCTGATGGGCATTGCCATTCATATAAGGTACCAGTGTGCATGCACTTTGTCTTGAGATCATTGCAGTCTGTGAGATGGGGCTTACCTGTACCTGCCCCCCCAATATTTTATTGAAATTGGAAGAGTGAGGGAGGGAGGGAGGGAGGGAAGAGAGATTGAGAGCTCACATTTGTCCTAGGCAAAGCAGCTAACTCCTATGGGCCTAGGTGCCTTCACCCCCCCATTAAATATTTGAGGGAGTCATCCCCCATCCCCCATTGTGGTATGTGAGTGGGGCTTACCTGGCTGTCTCCCCAATATTTTTGAAGATGGAAGAGGGAGGGAGGGAGGGAGGGAAGGAAGAGAGAGGGGGAACTCACATTTGTGCAGCTGCCTTGCCTCGAACCGAAGCAAAAAGAGGAGGAGATGCAGGGACATGAGCCTTGTAAGCTGCTTTGTTTGAATTTACCGGTGAGGTGCTGGGGGAGGGACGGAAGGGGATGCCCTCTTTGTCCCTCCTTCCAGCTCATTGTAAAGAAAGCAGAGTAAGAACCACTTACATGTGTGTAAGGGAGAGCCATAGAGCAGGCAGACACTGAGAAAAAGAGGCTGTCTCCCTTCTCCCACCTTGGCTTTTACAGCTGCAGGCAG
>JAXCMG010000255.1:124260-183770 GCA_034642415.1 Podarcis siculus
TCCCTTCTCCCACCTCGCTAAAAAGCCATAGAGCAGGCAGACAGGAGGGAGAGAGGCTGTCTCCCGACACTCAGCTGTTGCTCAGCTGTTGCCGGCTTCTCAGGGAGCCAAGCGGAGGAAAAGAGGCTGCCGAACAGCCAGCAAGAGCGGGTCCTCCTGCCTGCATTCGCTCCATAACACGCACACACATTTCCCTTTACTTTTTAAGGGGGAAAAACTGCGTGTTATGGTGCGAAAAGTACGGTACTCAGCAGAGAAGCTTCAAAACCTAGTGTAAATGCATGGAAAGGAATTCAAAGAGTGTTAAGATATTTACAATACACCAAAGATTTTTGCCTTGAATTATCTTCGGAAGGACAAGCACAGATTACTTGTTGGGCAGATAGTGATTGGGCAAATTTAAAGGATAGAAAATCAGTGTCTGGCTGTGTAATAAAATTTGGTAACTCTCTGATTGGGTGGAGATCCAAGAAACAGAACCTGGTTGCTTTGTCGTCAACAGAAGCTGAGTTCTGTGCCTTATCTGAGTTATGTAGAGATCTAGAATTTTACAAATGCTTGGCACAAGAGATGTATGAAAAGGCCATCACTCCAATCACTGTATGGGGTGATAATCAACCGTGTCTTAAGTTAGCACAAAATGGGCAGTTTAAAGGTCGTACAAAACATTTGGATATCCGCTTTCAAAATGTTTGTCAAACGGTAAAAGCAGGAATTGTTAAATTAAATTACTGTCCCAGTCATGAAAATCAAGCTGATGGTTTTACAAAACCGCTTGGGTTTCAGCGGCATGAAAACTTTTGTGAAGAAATGGGTCTGAAGTAATTTTGTTTTTGTATTGCCAGCGAGAGGGGGTGTTAGGGTGTGAAACCTAAGACGCTGGCAAGTTAGCAATGTCATGTGACTTTAAGTAGTCAAGCTCGTTAAGTTGTTAAGTTGCTCAGTATATAAAGAGTGTTTGTTTTCTCTGCCTGTGGGGCGTGAAGCAAAAATGTCTGAAAGCTCCGGAGGTGTTTCTGTTATTTTTCTGCAATAAACCTGTCTTTGGAAAGACAGGCTTCCCTGTGTCGTTATTTCTTTGCTGCTGAGACTTTGAAGCTTGTACTGCAACAAGAATCTCTGCACTGGACTTAATTAATGCTCTGCAAAGAGAACTGTTGCTGGTTACGCAGCGGAAGCATTTACTGGACCAGTACACAGGCTCTCTTATCTGTAACCTGAAGCATCTGTAACCCAAGGTACCACTGTAAACGATGCAAGGAGGGAGCTGCAGCCCAAGATAGGAAAAGAGGGGGAAAGGGAACATCAGGAGACTTCAAATGAATTCCAACCTCCAGGGCCTGGTGAGCTGCACCCAACGGTGCTGAAGAAACTTGCAGGTGTAATCTCAGAGCATCTGCCTTAGAACCTTGGAGAACAGGTAAGGTCCCTGGAGGTGGGCAAATGTCCCCATCTTCAAAAAGGGGGAGAAGATCCAGGCAACTACCGACCAGTCAGCTTGATACCAGGAAGGGTCCTAGAGCAGGTAAAGAAACAGTTGATTTGTGAGCCTGGAGAAGATTGAGGGGTTATGTCAGTAATCTTCAAATCTGCCTCTGAGGGTGGCTGATTCTCCTTGCTTGGAGGTTTGTAAGTAGAGGCTGGGTGGTCATCTGCCATGGATTTTTCATTTGATTCCAACTCTTATGTAAATATAGTAACATATGCACAGGGATAGTAATGCAGTAGGAGCCCTTCTGCAAATGACCATGGCAACATCTCAGTTAAAATGGTAGCAAAGTAGCCAGATGTGCCTATTTATAGCAGATGCTTTCACTTAGCTCCGTTTTATCAAGGGATCCATCAATTTATTGATGAAATATCACTTTTACCAGTAAAACCTGAGCTGAAATAGTATGGGGAGCAAGATGTTCTTGATAAAACCTTTCCCAATAGCCTGAAGAAGAAGAGGAGGAGTTTGGACTTGATATCCCGCCTTTCACTCCCCTTCAGGAGTCTCAAAGCGGCTCACATTCTCCTTTCCCTTCCTCTCCCACAACAAACACTCTGTGAGGTGAGTGAGGATGAGAGACTTCAGAGAAGTATGACTGGCCCAAGGTCACCCAGCAGCTGCATCTGGAGGAGCGGAGACGCGAACCCGGTTCCCCAGATTACGAGTCCACCGCTCTGAACCACTACACCCCACGGGCTGAGTCCTTTCTGCTAATCCCACAGATCCTATAAGTAGATAAAGCACCCTGAGACCCGTGGCTATAGGGCAATACATAAATTCAATTATTATTATTATTATTATTATTACTGTTTATTCTTATTATTTGCTGGAGACGCGGGCTCCCCTTCCTGCGCCCCTCCCGCTTCACGCGGAGCCCTCCAAGCCAGGTTCCTGGGGGTCCGTCCCCTCCGGCAGTGGGGGGGGCAGCTGAGAGGCCTCATCCCGCCCCGCCCTGCGCGGCCCGCGGGCGCCTCCCGTGGGAGCCGAGGGGCCGGACGCGCTTCCGGGGAGTCCGCACCGCGCACGCGCGCCGCCGCCCTGCCCCGCCCTCTCCTGCGCGCGCACGCGCACTCCGCTCCCCGTCGGCGTCCCGTCAGACGGACAGAGAGGCGAGAGGCGGTGCCAGTCCCGCGGCCAATCCGAGGGCGCTCCGGGGCTCGGCCCGCCCGCTCATTGGTCGACGTCGGGTCCCGGCCCGCCTCGGCTGGCGTCGCTCCGTCCGCAGCGCGGCTCCCTCTGCTGCCCGTCGGCCCTCGCTGGAGACCGGCCCTCGCCCGGTGAGTGGGCCCGGGGGGGCGGGGGGGCGGAGGGGGGGCTCCCCATTCCCGCCCCGCCCCGGTTGCCGAGGGGCCCCGCCCAGGCCCCGCCCCGCCCGCCCCTCCGGCTCCCGAGCGGCGCCTCACTTCCCTCCCGCCCCCCTCGGCGCAGGTCGCTCCTCTCGGTTCCCGGCGATGTCCGAAGGCGAAGCCAAGCAGGCCGGACACAACAGCGGAGGAGGAGCAGGAGGAGCAGGAGGAGGCTCCGACCCGAAGGCCGAGGCGGCGGCGGCGGCGGCGGCGTCTGGAGCGGCCGGCCCCGGGATGACCTCGCTGTCCCCTCCGCTGGCGGCGGCCTCGGCGGCGGCGCAGGAGGAGGAAGAGGAGGAGGAGAGCGAGGACGAGTCGGAGATCCTGGAGGAGTCGCCGTGCGGGCGGTGGCAGAAGCGCCGCGAGGAGGTGAGATCTTCTCCCCGGGAGCCTCCCCGGCGCGGCTCGGAAGCTGCCGGGAGCGGGGCGGGCCCCGGCAAGGCCCCGGGAGGAAGAAGCGGCCCCTGGGCAGCCCACCGAGGCTGCTGCCGTTGCCCCGTCGGCTTCGGGGAGCCGCAGAAACGGGAGCCACCCGGGAGCCACCCGGGAGGCGCAGCCGTCGGGCCTGCCCGGGCTGCCGTCCACAGTCGGGCTCCCTGGAGCTTCAAGGACAGGGATCTTTCCCAGCCCTCCCGGGAGATGCTGGGAGCTGCGCTTGAGACATGCTCCTTGCCCAGCATCGCATTTTGCTGCTCAGCTGCGGCTTTTCTGCTGTTTGACGGTGCAGTGGACCCTTCCCTCCTTGGGAGAGAGGCGGTGGACTCTCCTTCCTTGGAGGCTTTTAAGCAGAGCTTGGGTGGCCACCTGTCAGGGGTGTTTTAGTTGAGGTTCCTGCATTGTAGGGGGTTGGACTAGATGACCCTCGGGGTCCCTCCCAACTCCACGATTCTATTGTTCCCAAGTTTTCAGTAGTTGTGGGCTTGCAGGGGTAGGACTCTGCTCTTTGATTCTCTAAGTCGGGCAACTGTGTTTGTAGCACAAAGAAAGGATGGTATTATTATTGATTTATATACCATTTAATGCCTGGATGGCTTCTGAGTGATTTATAAAATTTACTGCTGAACATCGAGAGGATCTAGGTGTCTTAACTGATCATCATAAAAGGAACTGTAACAAACCAACGGCTCATCCAGTCCAGCATCCTGTCGTCCCCCCCAAGGGCCAACCAGATGCCCCAGTGGGAAGCCCACAAGCAGGACCTGGGGGGGGGGGGGAGGTGGAACATAGTTGGTGACTAGTGGAAAGAGCTGCACCAGACGCCTGCTCTGTTGCTCTGGAGGGCAGGGCAAGAAGCAATGCATGGGAATTGCAGGAGGGAAACAGATTTCAGTTCAACATTAGTAGAAAAGTTCCCAAGTGGAGGAGCTGCTTGACGGTGGAACAGAGGTGCCGGGGGGTGGGGGGGGGCTGGAGGCATCTGAGCAAAGTCTGGACCCCCATCCATCCATCAGGGATGCCGTGAGCAGGAGGTTGTGCAAGATGGCCTTCAGGGTCCATTCCAACTCTGATTATATTGGTTGATTTGTAAGAATATTTATAAACCAGTTCATAATCATAGGATGAAATAATTAAAACACCATAAAAATTATAAGTACTAAATTAATATTTTCAGCAAGCGACAAAATATTGGGATTTTATAAGAGTATTTTGTCAAAGGTTCCTTGCCTGCTTCATGTTTGTGTTGCTTCTTGGGGAGGGCGTGTCAGGCTGTTTGCAGATGAAGGGTCTCTAGAGTTGAGTCTGTCTTCTATTTCAGCCTCTGTTCTCTATAGATGCATCATCCTTTATTTTATACCCAGTTCAGCATTCTCCTGCTTTCTTTCAAGGTGGCTGTGGGCTTTTCCCCCAGGTGGGATATAACGACAGTAGAGATGGGCAACTGACACGACAAGTAAATTTTACGTAAGATTATGAATGTAAGCGCATAAGGAAGCATTCAGTATTTGGTATTAGAAACTGAGTTCCGATCTCAGTATTATGTGCAGATCTAGATCAGAGTTGCTTATGAATAAAAGAGCTCAATAAAAATTAGCAGCTGCAGATCTGGCCAGCTGAAACTCAAGCTAGAGCTTAAAATAAACAGAACTTCAAGGTCTGGGCCAACCCAAGTTTTCACCTGGCGCCAAAGCGAGAATAAAGACTACCGCAGGCAATCCTTTCTGGGAAAAGGAATTCCGAGAGAAGTGGTGGCTCTGAGGCTCAACTTACTGGTCAGGCAGGTTTATGTAGGAAAGATTAGGGGCTACAACTCCCCTTAGCACCAGCCAGCCAGGTTAAGCGACGGGGAGTTGCTCTCCAGGTACTGTGGAACTCTCACCTCCTGCCATCCGTCCCACAACACCTGGAAGGCCACGGGTTCCCCAGCCCTGCTGTAGGTGTCATGGTTTAAAACTGTTTAGAACATTTATAAGCTAAAAGCAACACCTTCAAATGTGCTCAGATTAGACCCAGGATTTGTACGTACGTAGCTCCTGGTGATATTCTCCATCCATCATCCCTTTTAACAATTCTGATGCTATATTCTGCAGTCCCTCAACTTCCTGAGCAATGTTCTAAGACAGCCTTGTACACAGCTGTGGTCTAAACCACTGAACCTCTTGGGCTTGCTGATCAGAAGGTTGGCAGTTGGAATCCATTCGACAGGGTGAGCTCCTGACTCTTTGTCCCAGCTCCTGCCAACCTAGCGGTTCAAAGGCACACCATGCAAGTAAATAAATAGGTACGGCTGTAGTGGGAAGGTAAACGGCGTTTTGGTGTGCTCTGGTTTCCATCACGGTGTCCCATTGCACCAGAAGCGGTTTGGTCCTGCTGGCCACATGACCCGGAAAGCTGTCTGTGGACAAAGCCCAGCTCCCTCGGCCTGAAAGCAGAGATGAGTGCCGCACCCCATGGTTGCCTTTGGCTGGACTTAACCGTCCAGGGGTCCTTTATCTTTACCTTACACAAAGCTCTTTTCTCTCTTCCCCTGAAGCTGGGTACGGCCAGGTGGTGCTCAGCGTGTGTGCATTTAATTCCAGCCACCCACCCAGTACTTCTCTCTTCAAGGAACATGGCACTGTTGTCTTGAGGGACTTTATCCTATTTTCATAGGTTGCCTGTGTGAGCTGTCCTTTCCCTAACCAGACCAATGCTGGAACATACCGGAAACTCCTGTTTGGGTGATGGCTTTAGTAGGCATTGGTAGAAATGGCACCAGCTGCATCTAGAAGCTTTGGGAGCCCTGACATGTGGTTGCAAAGGTGCTTTGCAGTTTCAGGATGTGGTTCCACACTCAGCTTCCATGCCCTTTCAGGAACTGAAAGGCTTGAAAGCTACGGCTGCCTCCTGCTTCCTTGGCTCATGTTCCAGAAGATGTTCCTTGCTTGGAAGGGACTTGTTGCTCACCCAGAGGCTGAATCGTCCTTTGGAAGATGGGGGGGGGGGGGCTTGGGAGGAGGCTGAGCCACAGTTCTACTTTTTGTGCTGGCCGGCTGAGGCTGAGAGTGGCAGGATGGTGACTGGTTTGACCAGCCAAGGCTGACTGACTGCTGGTCTTGGGGGCAGCTGACATGCCCGCTTTGCACAGGGCGTTCCTGGGTCTATCCTGGCTGTCTTGTGGTCTGGAGCCTTTGATAGAAAAGGCTCCTCTCCCAGGGAGCAGTTCAAAATGGTCATGCCTTTTACACTAAAATGTGACCAGGGGGATCTCCAGAAAGACTGGTCATCGCTAGCCTGGCCTGACTCCTCTTTGGCCTCTGTCAGAGTTGGTCCCGAAGCTGCAGGGCGAGCAGTTTGAGAGGCTGAGACCAACACAGGAGGCCTTGTTTGGCTTCCAAGGGGCTGTGCCTCTGGGTGGGGGGGGGATGACTGTGAGATTGGCCTTGGGTGGGGGAAGTGTGTGTGCCAGGAGAAGAGGCACCTTGGAGGGAGGACAAGGTGGGAAGGAATTCTGGGCAGACTCTCCTGGAAGCCTTGTCTGATGAGCCTTTTTGGGGTGCAAAGCGGCCTGGGAGCTTCCTTGGCCATGGGCTTGGGTTGCCCTCCTCCCCTCCCTTTCCCCAAATAGATCTGCCTGCCAGCAGCCCTGAGTCTGGGGGCCTGTTTTGCTTGGCTGCAGTTTGGCCCTCCCTCTTCTTGCAGCTGTTCCCATTCATTGTTCCTTTGCCCCTCCCTCCTTGGCTGGGCTGGGGGGGGGTTGGGGTTGCTAGACATCTCTGGGCAGATGGTGAGGAGCCTGCCTACCAGCCCCTTCGCATTCTGTGTCAACTCACTTTGGCTGACTCACTGCGGCTTGACCTGGTGAGGACTCAAGGAAGTGGCTGTGCCCCAGAAGAGGGCTGGGCCCTGGGGAGGAATGTGGCCCTGATGCAAGGCAGGCTGCTGCGTCATTTCTGTTGCAAGCTGGGGCAGGGAGGAAGCCAGGCTGGCTGGCTGGGCAGGGGCAAGGGAAGCAGGCCTGCTGGAAAGGAGGCAACATGGGCCCCAGAGGCAGGAGGTGCTCTGGCCTCCTGAATGGAAGGACCAGAGGAAAGATCCCTGCCCTCTTCTGCAACATCAGGAATGAGGTGTCTGGCTCTCCTGCCACTGCGTCACTCTGGTGATGGATGGGGAAAGCCCACCCAGGGAAACGGTCTCTGCGCACGGTTCCAGGCCTCGGAGGCAGCAAGAGGGGCAGGTGCCTTTCTGCACACTGGCTATAGAAGGAGGAGTATTAGGCAAACCATCAGCCAGACCAAGCTTGTTCCAGGTGTGGGTCCAGCCAAGCCTTGGGGTGCCCCCACCCCCCTGGCAGCCAGAGGCAGCTCTTGCCTTCTGCAGAGGAGGGGGGCAAGAGGAGGAGGAATCCTGGCCCATTCTTGCTCCCTTGCCTCTCCTCTGCTTGGGGAAGGGACCAGCATGGTGGCCTGAGGCCTCTTGCTCTTGCTGGTTTCTCCCATGCCACAGGGACGGGGGAGAAGGCAGGCAGGCTCATTGGAAGTGGCAGGGGGCAGGCCCAGCAGAGGTAAGCCCACCTTTCAAGGGATCCATGGGCATTGTAGACCTTTCAGCCGAACGTCTGTCCTGGCATAGCTGGGGGGAAATTTTGCAGTGTGAATTGTTCAGGCCAGAAGAACAAGAGGAATGACTTCCACAAAGTCTTGCCTTCCAGTCTTCTTGATTTGTTTCTCTTCAAATGTGTAGATCTACCTTTTTTGGCTGGAGGGCCATATTGGCCCAAGCCTCTGGGGGAACAAGTGCCCACAAACTTTTTGTTACCATAGTATCGTAACTTGGTAGTTGGTTTTTTTTTTTAAAGTGTTGCAGGGAGACAAAACCTCTGGCATCATGCCATCACATCCGGGGACCCATGGGAGGGGGTTGTTATCAGAGTCGTGGTTAATTGAGGCATTGCAGGCTTTGTGGTCCCCAAGGATCTCCACTGGGCTCAGTACTGTTTAAAATTATTCTGAATTTTCCAGGTTATTGCCATTATTTTATCATCAGCATCGGCATCAATTCAACTTACATCCCACTCTTTCTCTCAAAGGTGCCCAGGGTGACAAACACATCAATAGCAGTATCATTTAATTTAATTTAATTTAAAACAATTAAAAGCATTCCCCCCCAAACAGGGATTTCAGGAACAGCATTTCAGCCATCAAATGCTTGGGGAAGCAGGAGTGTTTTTAATTTCCTCCAGCGAGTCAGTGATGAGGGAGGCAGTCTCCATAAATGACCCATAATTGCTCATGGTGGTGAAATTCCAAGCATATTGTGAAGAGTAGCAAAAGTCTTTTCCTGTGTCGTAACAAATCTTTGAAATGGAATAGGATGTCAGGGAAGCTTTTACTGTTTGATGTTTTACTGTGTTTTTAATATTCTGTTGAGAGCCACCCAGAGTAGCTAGGGCAACCCAGTCAGATGAGTGTCATATAAATAATGAGATGAAGTGGGGGCGGGTGCCATTTCCTAATTAGTGGTCTACATTCTAGCTGAGCTTCTGTCATCATGGTGTTAAATAGCCACTGAGCACCTTGGGGAAACTTTGTCTTAACTGATCCCCACATTTTTAGGTTTCCCCCTTTAAAACTGTCTTGTGCTGACTTGGCAACCTTCTAGTCGTGTCTTGAAATTGATAAATGTCAATGAGATTGAGACTTTGCCCCAGATCCTGGGCATCACTCAGGATAAAGCCCAGGCTACCACCCCCCTCCAGTTGGTTCCAGGACTGACTTTCTCAACCACTGTCATTTAGGGCACGAGAGCTTTTTGACTCTTTGTGACATGAATCTCTGCTGTGATTTTCAGAGCAGCAAGACTGACTTGCCAGGAAGAAGTTTCTGGAGCAAATCTTTCTGGGCTGCTCCTGTCCTCAGGAGTTTCCCGACTCAGGCGTGGGGGTCTCTGCAGGCACCAGCACCTCGTCTCCACAGCTCCCTGAACCACTGCTTTTATTTTTGCCCCTCTCCATGCAGGTGAATCAGCGCAATGTTCCTGGGATTGACAGTGCTTACCTGGCGATGGACACAGAAGAAGGGGTGGAAGTGGTTTGGAATGAGGTCCAGTTCTCGGAGCGCAAAAATTTTAAGCTTCAGGAGGTTGGTGAGCCTGGGATGGGAAGGATAGGGAGTAGGTGGACATCGTGCTCAGGACGCCTGGGAGGTAGTGGCATAAATCCCAGCAGTGCAGAACCCTGTGGGAAGACTGGCTAGCCTCCCAGTGGGGGTGGGCCTGCTGCTGCCTGGCCAGCCCTTGGGGGTTCTCTCCCAGCACTGCATGCGTCTCTCCACGGCTGTGACCTGGGGTGAGCCAAAGGCCCTCCTCTTCCTGGGTTCTGCCATTCCTCTGCTTTGTCCCTCCAGGAGAAGGTCAAAGCTGTCTTTGACAACCTGATCCAGCTAGAACACCTGAACATTGTGAAGTTCCACAAGTACTGGGCAGATGTGAAGGAGAACAAGGCCAGGGTAAGTGGGGTGCCCCCTCAATGTCTTCCTGATGGGCTTGTGGAGAAGCAGCAGCAGTTGGTGACTTCCTTCTCCTTCCCAGGTGATCTTCATCACAGAGTACATGTCCTCTGGCAGCCTGAAGCAGTTTCTGAAGAAGACGAAGAAGAACCACAAGACCATGAATGAAAAGGTGACCCTCACTTCATTCTCCTCCCTCCTCCCTCTGCTCCTGGGTCCCAGGCCTCCTGCTGGGGCCATCCTGCCTTTGAGCACAGAGAAGCAGCTTTCTTTGGCCAACCCAGAGCCCCAGAAGGACAGGAGGCTGGGGAGGAACCAGGACGTGTCTGGCCTGTTCCTTCTGAGTGGCATGGAAGGAAGCAAGGAAACAAGGAAAGTGTTTGCCTGCTGCAGTCAAGCTACCTGTTGTGGGTGTTGCTTAGAGCCTCTTCCTTTTATCTGTCTTTAGGCCTGGAAGCGCTGGTGCACCCAGATCCTGTCTGCTCTCAGGTACATGCTTTGAATCCCTCAAAGGCCTTGGGAGCCTGGCTGCGCATGCCCCCTTTGGTTCTTCCGAGGCCAGGGTGGAGAGCGGTTGCTTCTGGTTCCCTCTAGCAGTTGTGGCAGGACTTGGCTTGCCGCTTTGCCTGCCTGCCTCCCCTCCTTCTCAAGCTGACTGAGGGTAGGAGAGTGATGGCTGTTGCTCTCTTGGGGAGTCCCTGGCAGCCTCAGGCACAAGGCCTTGGCTTTGCCCCTGGGAAAGTGGCCTTTTGTTGGGGGCGGTGAGTGCTGGTGCCAGCCTCTGGGGCTCACCATTCCTTGTGTTGCCGTTCCAGCTACCTTCACTCCTGCGATCCTCCCATCATTCACGGAAACTTGACTTGTGACACCATCTTCATCCAGCACAATGGGCTGATCAAGATCGGGTCAGGTAAGCCTCTCCTTCAGAGGCACAAGCCAGTGATCCAAAGAGTCACTGGAAAGGGAAGGAGCTCCCCAGGAGGCCCAGGGGCTTGGTGGGCTCCTGCCGCCCTGCTCACCTGGGATTCTGAGCCTCAGCTGGTGCCTCTCTCTGTAGCCTTCATGGCTGACTTCTGGAAACCTCCTGGAGAACTCTGCCACCTGGATACGTGTGGCCCTGAGCAGCTGCTGCTGCTGCTGCTGTTGCTGCTGCCACTGCCGCCACCACCACACCACCTTCTCAGGCTTTCCAGCCCCCAGCTTCCTCCCACCCCATGCTCTGTGCCTGGATAGGCTGCCCAGGTACCATGGGTGCCTGCGTCCCTCCAGGGCATGGGGCAGGAAACTGCTCCCAGGTGGCCTTTGGTCCCTCAGGGAGAAACCCTCCCTGCCAGCTGGGGGCTTGGACAGGCAGCCAGCCGGGGCTTTGAGGAAAGGGAAGGGCAGCTGGAGTGCTTTGCCAAGCTCCCTTTTGGATATCCCCAGCCCCCAAGAGCTCTGAGGAGGAAATGGGAGAGTTCCCCTTGGGTTTTTTCTGGGGCTCTCCCACTTCTGGGAAATCTCTGGATTCTCTTGAGAGCTCCTGGGACAGACTAGCCAGAACCCTCTTCTTGCCAAGGGCAGTTAGGTTGACTTTCCTGGCAGAAGACAAGGGCTGGGACTTGGCTGGCGACTGCAATTTCCTGGGCACTAGGAGAGACCTGTGGCGGTTAAATTGGTAGGAAACCCATCACAGTGTAGAGCTGCCAAGGGATGCAAGTGTTGGGGGGCAGTGTGTGTGTGTGTGTGTGTGTGTGTGTGTGTGGTGCATGGCAATGGACTGCTGGCCTCTGTGGTTTCAAGTCCTAAAACTCCTTTGAGAACAAAGCCCTTCAAAGGTGCCTGCAGTTCAGGGGCAGCCAGAATGTCACCCGGCTGAGTGCAGAGGCCTTGTCTGGTAAACTGCCTCTGAGGGTGGAGATTCTCTTCTGGACTTGGAAGGGCCTGTCCCACCACCACCACCCTGTGACTTTGCCTTTTCCTGGCTCCCCCCCCCACCCCCGAAGAAAGGAGTTCAGGGTGGTTGGGTTTTTTCCCAATGGAGTTTTGCATCACCCTTTTCTGTAAACAGCCCTGGGAATTTTTGCTGAAGGGCAGCATAGACCTTTCTAAAATAAACAAAGATGGCCTCCATGGTTTCCCCTTTTGTCCTCACAACAGCCCTGCGAGGGGCCCGCCTAGACTCATGTCCCTCCCCTTGTCACAGTGAGTTCCATATGTTGCGAGGCAGGGAAGGGTCCAGAGACCTGCCTCCCAGGGATGCTTTTGCCAAGACTGAGGAAGACCAGCCCTCCTGGTGGAACAAAGACTCTTCTGATGCAAACTGCAAGATTGACTGGCCTGCTTGCTCTGCGCTTGGGATGCCTTTGGCTGAGCGGTGGGCAGAGAGTTTTGTGGGGATGCCAAGATGCCAAGGGATGCCCAGTCTTCCCTGCTGCTGGATCTTTTCCTGCTGCTGCGCCTGCAGGGCCATTGCTTGGAGCCACTCGTCTCAGGATTCTGCCCCAGCGTAGAACAGACTTCAGAACCTTCTGGAGTCTTGGCCAAATTTTGAGCAGAGGTTCTTCCCCCCCCCCTCAAGAAAATAATGTGTGTTCAAGTTTTCAAGAATTGCAAAGATCACCACAGGACAAAGAGCTCACAACAGTACCATCCTCTTTTTTGCTTTGTACAAGTTTGGGTCTACAATATTTCATCCAGACAAGATCAGCCATAAGGAGCTATGAGCCAGTGACATCTTCTGGCCATCTCTAGTGGAAGAAACCCTCACTGCTTCCAAGAGAAGAGCCTTTCCTGGCATGCTTTGTGGGTGAGAGAGAGCATGGATGAGGCCCCTGAGGTGCTTGGGCAGGGAACTCACTCAGGCTAGAAGAGCCACGCTTGGGATTGGGGAACTCCAGGGCGGTGGCGGCTGGCAACCTTGCACAATGCCCAGGATCCCCCGGGCACAAGAGAGGGGGCTCTGCAGTTGAGCCAAGATGCAGGAAGACCAGGCTGCCACCGTCCCTGTGGCTCTGGATCATGGCCAAGCTTCCAGCCTGCCTCCACTCGGGAGCCAACGCCGCTTCTGCTTGACATCTCTGGCGGAGCTCGTCTCACTGGTGCTCCTGAAGCAGCTGAGTCCAGGGGGTGAAGCACCTGCTCTTTCAAACTCTCTTGCTCCCCGGGACATGGCAAGGGGCAGCAAGGGCTGTGATTTAGGAAAGCTTCACGGCACCATTTGCGCCTGCCAGCAGCGCCTTTGGGTGGATGGGTGCAGGGGCTGGAGCCCTGCTCTGCTGTTGTCTGTTGGGATGCTAGTAGCTGGTGTGGGAGGCCAGCAAATGCCCTTGGCTCTCCCCTCCGAGGCTCATTTGAGAAGAGGGAAGAGAAGGAAGCGCGGCTGTGGTGTGACTGGCATCTGTTGTGTGGATCTGGCCCTGAAGCAAACTCGGAGGCCTCCGCCTGCCCCATCCTCAACTGGGGCAGGTCTTGCTTCAGTCCCCATGGAACTGGGTGGCTCCTTTGGGTCCCTCCACCTGGGCATTGGCACGCTGGGCTGGGCACAGACGGCAGAGGGAGAGCCTCCCCCTCCTGCCACTCGCCACCTTTGGCTTCCTGGCTGCCACTTTCCCACAACCTCTTGATGAGCCCTTTTTGTACTTAGTGGGGAATTGAATGGGTGGTTGTCTTATGGGTTTGGTCTGGGGAGGAAATCAGGAGGTGGGCCAGGACTTTGCCCCGCCTTTTCCCCTTCCCTTGGGCTGGGAAGAGCTTCAGGGCCTGCAGTGCTGCTTGGGAGGCTCTGCCTGGCTTTGCCACCTCCTCCCCTAAGTCTGGGAGCAAGTGGATGGAGGCTTGGTTGTGGTGGTTGTCCCAGCACCTGAACCCTGACCTTAGGATCCCCCCTCTGTCCTCCGCATGCACCTTATTCAGAGACATTTCTCTCTCCCTTCATGCCTCCCCCAAAATCTGTTAAGATTCCCCACCCCCACCCCACCCCCAGAAGCCAAAAAATCTTTGGAAAAACCCAGAGCCCTTTTCTGCCTCTTTCCCTGCCTGTTTTCTCTTCCCTCCATCTCCACTCCCAGCCCCATTGATGATTCTGGGGTGGTGGGGAGCTTCTTGCAGCCCCGGTGGCTGGCAGTTTTGTCCAGGAGGTTCCCACTGCTCAGCCCCCCCTGAGGCTGCCTGTGAGGTGTGCAGAGGAGGCCCTGAAGCTGGGGGGGGGGGTCAGGGGGGCTAGTGAAAAGAGGGGAGACTGCTGGACTCCTGGACTGGAGAGGCCTCTGGGCTTGGCTGGGGGTCGCCAGGCACTCATGGCCTCCCTTCCTCTGGCAGCTGTGGAAGAGGAGCTGCCTTGGGGAGAGGACTTCAGGCCTCTGTTTCCCCATGACCCACTGGAAATCGGGGGGGGGGGGTGCTTGGAGCTGACCTGGGGGCAAGGGAGATGGGAAGGCAGCAAGGATCCTGCACTACTAAATCGCGTGCCCTGGGGAGGGACTTCAAGAGAAGTCCTCCCCTGCCCAAGCAGCGCCTGGGCCCTTCCCCCACCCCACTCCCTTGGCAGGGAGTCTCTGGTCTGCTCCTGGGCCCAAGTGGTGGCGGAGCCAGCAGCAGCTCCTGGCCCTGCTGGCCTGGTCAGCCCCTTTTCCAGATGCCCTGCTGGGGTGGCCAATGGGCAGCTTCTTGGGGGCTGAGCTCTGTCCTGGCAGGAGCAGGGAAGGGCCTTGTCCCAGGAGCCCCCCATCCTCCATCGCCTTCCGCTGTGGTTGGGTAGGCTAGGACCGCCTCTCCCTGCCCGGTTGTGGCGGCCGTGGGCGCTGTGGCTGCTGAGATGAAGGGCTGGCCCCTCGGCGCCCGCCATGTCTGGTTTTACTTCCTGCTTTTATGGGCTGCCTCTTTCTCTCTCTCTCGCCAACAGTCTTTCATAGGATTTTTGCTAATGGTGAGCAAATCTCTCTGCTCTGTGATGTGACTGTGACCTTTGGAGCATCTATCTATAGAGATATAGATACGAGAGCATCACTTTGTATATTGGCATATATGACGCTCGTTTTCCTCCCTGGTGAAGGCTGGCACCTGGGCTCTATGTAGCTCCACCCCAGTCCTGCCACCTGTTGGGGCTCCTCCTGGGGGGTGGGGGGGGCTGCCTTTCTGCTGCATGGCTGCCTCCTGCATGTGTCCTGGGCTGCTTATGCCTGTGGAGAAGCTGCTGCCGCCCTTGCAGCCTCCTCCTCCTCCGCTCATGGCCCGGGGGGGGGGGGGGTCCTGCTTGCTGTTTGCTTGTGGCTTCGCTGCCTCCTCCTCTAGCTCCCTGCGGCCGGCTGCTTGGCAATGGGTCGGACGTGTGTGGCGGAGCCTGACTCTTGGGAGCTGCGTGCCTGGTGTCGCCTGCGCAGGGGCCTGGAGGTGCTTGGGAGACCCTGGCGGAGCCTTGGAAGTGCTCAGGCCCTGCAGCTGCTCTGCTGCCGCCGCCCCCTCTTTTGCGGGGAGGCTTTGGGGAGCTGCCTGCGTCTCCTGCCTTAGTGGTAGGGAGGTCTGTCTTGGGAAGGGCCTTCTCTTGCTTCCACTGCCAGCAAGGAGAAGACACAGGGCTGGCGGAGAAGGCCAATGCCTGGCGCAAGATGAGCTGTGCCCTGCAGGCGGTGAGACGGGGGCCCTGGGGTATCCTCCCCGCCCCCCCGGCATGGCCAAGGACTGAAAGAGCCCTTCGCTTTGGGCAGGCAAGAAATCCTTGGGCACCTTGGTCCAGGCGAGCTCAGTGGAGCGGAGCAGGTGGAAGCTGGACGGGAGCAGGGCCGAGAGGAGAGGTGGCGCTCGTGGCGCAGAGGCGGCAGGTAACGCGAGGAGGAGGAGGGCGGCCAGGGCGCTGGCGCTGCTTGGGCTGCATGCAGGTGGCATGGAAGGGAGCCTGGGCCGGGAGCAGAGCTCAGCTTTTCTCAGGGCCCCAGTCTCTGGGGTGGGTGAGTTTGGGTGGTGTGCTCAGTGAGTCTCGGGCGTGGCTGTGTCTCTTGGCGAGGTTTTCATGGGCTGGGGATGAAATTCCAGGGTCTGTCAAAGGCCTTGCCCTGCCTAGTGGCAGAAGGAAGTCTGCAAAACCAAGCCCGCTTGCTTCCTGGGCGTACCACTGGACAGTGCATTTGATTTGGACACTTGAAGCACTAAGTCTGGCAAAGACATGGCAGCTACATTGGAGGGACCTCTTTGGGGCTGGGGGCGCCTGCTATGCATTCCCCCCCCGGTTCCTGGTGGGCCAGCCTTGCCCAGAAGGCGCTTTCCGGAGGAGCCAAGGTGGTGGAGCCAAGGGGGCTGGGTCTTCATCTGCCACAGAGAGAGAGAACACTGTCAGGGAAGGGAAGCCCAAACTTATTTGACTGCTTTAAGAAAGTGAAGTGCTTTGAGCTGGATCCCAAAGACGGTGGGCAGCAGGAAGATAGCTGCCAGCTGTGTTGGCAAAGGCTTGCCTGGGCAAAAGTGAGCCCAGCGCTCCAGGAAGCTGAAGGCCCTGCCGTTCCCTGCAAGAGGAAGGACAGAAGCTGCCCTCTTCCGAGTCGAGAGCCGCGTGGCCTTGTCTCTCTTGCCTGATGCCAGCAGCTCCGCCTTGCTTTGTTTGCCTGCCTGCCTGCCTGCCTGAGAGCCTCAACCGCAGGTGCTGCAACTTGAATGCCAGACTTTGTTCCTGAAAAGCATGTTCTCCCCCCCCCCCCCCACAGCAGAAGGAAGTCTTTCAGCAAGTTTCTCATTTTTGGCATGAGGGATAAAAACACCTTTCTGTGACTAGAATGCGCTTGCTGTGTATAGAAACTCTGCAGACGGATGGGATTACCACATACAATTATATTTGGTGGCATATTTCTGAAATTAAAAATATAGGTACCTTACATTTATTCTGATCAGGACAAGTGTGCCTGAGCTTTTGCTGGTTGAAAAACTGGGAGCGTCCAAACCATGGGTAGGCAAACTAAGGCCCGGGGGCCGGATCTGGCCCAATCGCCTTCTAAATCCGGCCCGCGGACAGTCCAGGAATCAACATGTTTTTACATGGGTAGAATGTGTCCTTTTATTTAAAATGCATCTCTGGGTTATTTGTGGGGCATAGGAATTCGTTCATTCCCTTCCCCTCCCCCCAAAAATATAGTCCGGCCCCCACAAGGTCTGAGGGACAGTGGACTGGCCCCCTGCTGAAAAAGTTTGCTGACCCTTGGTCCAAACCCTTGTGGTCATATCTGGCCCCCTGTGTAGAGGCTGAAATTAAAACTAACCAGGAAGTCAGAACCCCTTATAGACACCACAGTTCTAACACCTGGTGGAAACCGAAGGAGGAGAGGCCAGGATATCGTTCCATGGGTCAGAAGTGGAGTGGGAGATTTGGCTTTGGGGGGACAGGGGAAGCAGCAGGGCTGGGGAGTGCTTTTGTGGAGCTTTGGAGCGAAGTTTTAAGTAAAAAACAATTAAACATAAAAAACCAGCAGGTGGGAGGCTGGGGCAGTGGCTGAGAGGGGAAGGTCCATTCTGTCTGCTAAGGTGAAAAGCACCATTTTAGCTCAAGTCAGTCTTGAAAATGGAAAGCAGAGAACATGAATCCTGCTTTCCTGGCAGTGATCCAAGCGTAAAGAAAACGTTAAAGGGTGCCAGTCAGGAAGTGTTTGGCTTCAGTGTCTGGGAAATGACCTTTAAAACCACATCTGAATTGCGGGGTGTGTTTGTGTGTGTGTGTAAATTTGGGGCACTTCTAGCAGGCGCCTCTGGCCATTGAAACCACTAGGTTGGTAATTTGAGTTGTGTTGAGGTGGTCCTATGATGGTTTACTGCTTCCAGAAGGGAGTCTGGGGCACTTTTGGAGGACGGGAGAGCTTTGCAGCAAAGGAGGTGGTGGCAGCAGCAGCAGCAGCTAATGGAGCTCCAGCTTGCCTGAACTGAGCATTCCTGTCATGGAGTCTTCTCTGCCGTTCCAGGCCAAAATTGAGCTCCCATCTCATGTGCAGGCTACCAGGTCACAAGCTGGATTTTAGGGGTGCTTTGCCGCAGGCCATAGCTGGTCTAATCTTCCCTTCTAAGGCAGCAGCAGTTGTGTTAGAAAGTGGCTGGTGCAGCCTCTGGCTTTGGGTGCCAAGGAGGAGGAGGAGGGGGCTTGGTGCGTCTATCTCCTGCTCATCGCTGCTACCCTCAGGGTGCCCACCAAGTCCTGCCCTCTGTGTGGATCCCTGCTTTGGGGCCTGGGTCTGCGGCACCCTCGGCTCCAGGGCCACTGCCCCCTCCCCTTGGCATTTCTAAGGCAACTGGGCCGTTGGGATCTTTGCTCTTGGGTGGTGCCTCTTGAGTGAATGGATGGGGCAGCAGTGGAGGGGAGGCAGCCCTCTTTGCTGGGGAGACAGAGGCTGGTGCAAACCTGATCAAGTGGGAATCCCCCTCTCCATTGCTGGGCTTTCAGGAAAAGGCCTGAAGCCAGCCAGTGTGTGTGTGTGTGTGTGTGTGTGTGAGAGAGAGAGAGAGAGAGAGAGAGAGGTGAGGACTGTCTTGTCTGTACCCTTCCCTGTCATTCAGGTGTCTGTGTGTGGGTCAGTGTGGGTGACTGTGGAACACCAGCTGCTGCTGCTCAGGATCCCCCCCCCTTACTCTTCAGCCCCTTGTGCCTGCCTTAGTGCTGGCCCAGCTGACGCTTCTCTGCAGTGGAGACCCAGGAGCAGCAGAAAGGACTTCCTCTGCCTTCTTCCTCCAGCAGTGCTGCCTTGCCCACCCCCCACCCCCGGCTCCCATTGGGCTCATCTGCTTTCCCTGGTGGGGTTGCTTTGGCTGCTGGGGCTTGGAGCTCACCCAGGAAAGATGGAAGATCTGGAGGAGCATGTGGGCCTGCCTCCCCCCTTTTCTTCTGAGCTGCGCCTGCCCTTGTCTTGCGCTGGGACTGGACTGGGGTGGCAGCAGCTGTGCCTGAATGCCCTCTGCCCACCCCATGAGAGCAATTTGGGAGGGAGGAGGAGGCTCAGCCCCTGATTCCTTGCTGTTTTCCCCCCTCTTCCAGTGGCCCCAGACACCATCAACAACCACGTGAAGACATGTCGTGAGGAGCAGAAGAACCTGCACTTCTTTGCCCCGGAGTATGGCGGTAAGAAAGGCAGGAGAGCAACAGTTCATTGTTTGGGGGGGGGAGGGCTGAAGTGGCTCATCAAGGTTGGTGTAATTTTCCAAATTACACCAAGTTTCCATGTTTGGTTTCTGTTCAGAGTTCACACACCAGCTACACTGGGTGGCTTAGATACAGTCCAAGGCTAAATGCCCGGAGCATGACTCATCCACCCTTCCTTTCTCTAAGGCAGTGCTTTTCAGCCATGTTGTTGGACTACAACTCCCATCATCCCTGACCACTGGTCCTGCTGACTAGGGACAATGGGAGTTGTAGTCCAACAAGAGCTGGAGACCCACGGTTGAGAAGTGCTGCTCTAAGGAACGTGTATGGGCAGAGGCGGCTATAAAGCTGAGGTTGCATTCAGGAGCGTTGCCAGGAGTGTGAGCTCTTCCCCAAGGAGAGCTTTTGCTCAGTGCGAGGGATTGGTGGAGTAGCTGCAGGTTACATGCTGTGTGGTTCAGCACAGCAAGGCGAGCTAGCAGGGTCAAGTGCTAGTGGATTTCTCTTGTATCTTCACAAGGTCTACTTCTAAGACCAGAAGAACGGTATTCTAGTAGGTTAGCTCATGTACCAGCCTCTCTTAGAGGTTCATGTAGCTGAGGTGTTTATGCTTGTCTTGTGCCATAAGACAATAAGCACTTTAAACTGAACTGAGTGGGAAAGGAGGTTTCTTAACTGGGAGCTCTGGGAAAGGCTGGTTACTGGAAAACAGGAAAACTCTGCTAGAAGACTCCTGGATTCTGGAGCTGTGCATACTCTGCTGTTTGCCCTGGTCAAAGTGGGGCGTAGTATCAGCTACAAATGGTGGGTCCAAGCCTTAACAGGTTATGGGCCAATAACAACTAGTACCCTCCAACTGCCCAAGCCCGATGACTGAGTGGCTCTGAATGGCCATTGCCAGCCAGCCGGGGGGGTCCTGATTCCTGGTTTTGTGTTCCAGAAGTTGCACATGTGACGACCGCGGTGGATATCTACTCCTTTGGGATGTGTGCGCTGGAGGTAAGGCAAGAAGAGCTGTGAAGAGGGAGGGTTGGGGGGCATAGCTGCTTCCCCCCCCCAAACTTCGAATCCTTATGGGAAGGGACGGCGTGTTCGGCATCTCGACAGGGTTAGGAGTGCACAGTGCATCTCCTTGTGTCGTGGAGGGGGTGTCATTTGGTCTCTGTGATTTCTGAGAACTCCAGGAACAGAGGAGAGAGAGACCCATTTGGAAAGGAGAGAGCCAGTCCCCTTTCTCTCCCTCGCTGGGTGTGATGGCGGCTGGTGGAGCCCTTTGGTTCCTCCAGGATCGCAGCATGCCAACTGTGGGGCTAAGCCCCCAACTGAGCTGTGCTTCTGCTGTCCCTGCAGATGGCGGTGCTGGAGATCCAGGGCAATGGCGAATCCTCTTATGTGCCCCAGGAAGCGATCAACAATGCCATCCAGTTGCTGGAGGATCCCTTGCAGCGGGTGAGGTGCCCCTCCCCTCCCTCCCTCCCTCTCTCCTGGGACGGGCACAAGTCTCGGCCTTCACGCCTTCTCCTTCCTTTCCCTTCTTCCAGGAGTTCATCCAAAAGTGCCTGGAGCTGCAGCCCAGCAAGCGACCCACGGCCCGCGAGCTCCTCTTCCACCAAGCCCTCTTTGAAGTGCCCTCTCTGAAGCTCCTGGCAGCCCACTGCATTGTGGGCCATCAGCGTGAGTGGAGGCTGGGGGGGCCTAATCCCTTCCTCCAGAGGCAGAGAGCGGAAGCAGCCAAGGGCACTGACCCTTGCTGGGTCTGGCCTGGAACCTTTGGCCCTCTGTGCCTTCCCAGCTCCTGGCTAAAGTCCTCCTGGAGAGTTCTTTGGGGCAGGGTGGAAGGCTGCTGGGGTCTGGGGCTTTCTCAGCCCCGAGGGCCCTTTAAGCTGCTCTGACAGGTGGCCCTGGGTGGGTCCCCTCCTTCCATGCATCAGCCTGGCCCTCAGTTGGTGCTGTGATTTACATCTTGTGGTGCCGCATTCTGCTTGGGGAGCGGTGGCGGCCCCTACCCCCCATTCTGAAGGCAAGAAGTCCCTGGACCACTTTCTGGCAGAACCTGCAGTTTCAGAAAGGGGCTTGGGTTGCCACAGGGGAAATAACGTCCCCTAGGATTCATTCGTCCCTCACCCCACTCTATTTGCTTCTCTTCCTAGTGTTCCTCCTCCTCATTTTCCCTGAACTGAAAAGGCCCAATTATTTTCACATTCCGTTTTTAGAGAAGGTTCCCAGTATCTTGGTTGGCTTTTTCCACGCCCCTCTCCTGCCTTTATGGACAGGTGCTAGGATGTTGGCAATACGAAAATGCCTCGAAATTCAGTTGCTTTCGTAACACACTAGGCGTGGCCTTTTTCTTCCTGCCATCACTCACTGAGCCAGTGTTTTCCGCTGCAGCCCAAAGGCCACACCCCGTCTGTTCGGGTCCCATGGGGCATCTGCCCCAGAGGCCACTTGCTTCACTCTGACTTCCACTGCACTTCTTTCAGCCAGTTTGGAGAGATCCTTTGGGGGCTCTTTGCAAACCACTTGGGCTTCCTTTGTGCTGAATAATTTGCAAATTTGGCCACTTTTGATGGCTCAGATCATTTCTAGTCCAAGTCATAGAATTGGCCCCCGTACAGACCCTTGGACAGCCCCTCTCCTGCCTTCCATCAACTGCGAGAACCGTCTGCGCTTCCTGTCCTCTGTTAACCCACCACCTGCCCTTCATAGGAGGCAAGGAGTGTCCTTTGCCTTCCTTGCAGAGGCCGAGGGGATGTTTGAATTGTAGATGGGGAAGGGACCCTGAGGGTCATCTAGCCCAGCCCCCTGCAACATTCCTGAAAGACTCCTTTGCCTCCTGACAGACATGATCCCAGAGAATGCCCTTGAAGAAATGACCAAGAACTTGGACATGAGTGCAGTGTTGGCTGAGATCAACCATGCCGACCGCGAGGGCGTCCGCATGATGTGAGGCTTCTCTGAGGGGCTGGGAATGTGGGGAGGGGGAAGGCAAGCAGTGGGTGTCCCTCTGGCCCCTCCCCAAGGAGGCCAGGGAGGGGAGCAGACACCAGAGATTTTGCATTCAGCATTGAGATCCCCCTTTATCTAACTCTGTGCTTTCCCCACCGCACAGCTTCTCCCAGTCCCCAGCCCTGGAGCTAGACAAGTTTCTGGAGGATGTGAGGTGAGAATTTTCTTCCACCACCTTCTTGTGTGCCAGGGGGCCTCTCCTGGGCTGACCAGCCTGGACCCTTGTCTCCTTCCCTTCTCTTCCACCAAGTGGAAGGCCTGCAACTTTGCTGCCCACCTGGGGAACAGAGCCTGACCCTTCTCCCCCTCTAGGAACGGCATCTACCCCCTCACGGCCTTCGGCCTGCCCCGCCCTCATCAGCCACAGCAGGAGGTGGTGACGTCTCCCATTGCGCCCCCATCGGTCAAGACGCCCACGCCAGAGCCTGCGGAAGTGGAAACCCGCAAGGTGAGTTGCTGTCCTGCTCCACTCAGGTCCTGGAGCCTGGCCAGCAGGCACAGCCAGGACCTCCCACCCTACTCACTGCCTCCCCTTGCCTCCCGCAGGTGGTCCTCATGCAATGCAACATCGAGTCAGTCGAGGAAGGGGTGAAGCACCATGTATGTACCAACCTGGGCTGGGGGGGGGGGTGTCTCTTCCGCCACGCTGCCCTACTTGAAGGGGCCTGGGTTGGCTGTGCGCCAGAGCCCAGGGACTGACTTTGGTTTCTCTCTGCCCAGTTGACGCTGCTACTGAGGCTGGAAGACAAGCTGAACCGACACTTGAGCTGTGACCTGCTGCCCAGTAAGTCCCGCCCTCCCTCCCTCCCGGCTGGGCATTGCTGGGCAAGGGAAGCCCTCCTCCTCCTCCTGACTTTTGGCTGCCTCTTCTTCTCCCCCTCTCCCAGGTGACAATATCCAGGAGCTGGCGGCCGAACTGGTCCAGCTGGGATTCATCAGTGAGGTAGGATCCTGCCCACTGGCAGGCTGGGTGGGTGGGCTCAGCCCATGAGTGGGGTTCTCACTGGCCTCTCCTTCCCTCTGCCCCTTGCAGGCTGATCAGAGCCGGCTGAGCTGTTTACTTGAAGAGGCCTTCAGCAAGTTCTTCTACTCGCGGAACGGAGCGCTGGCGGCCGTCACCGTCTCCTCCTAAGGGCTGCCCCCATGCCAGCAGTGCCCGGGCGCTGCCTCCGCAAAGGGCCCCCTCCCCCCGCCAGGCCGCTGCTGCCACTGCTGCACAGAACCAGCTTGGCTGTGCCTCCTGCATGTGCCGCAGCCGCCAGGAGCCCTGCAGACAATCGCTGCCACCATCGGGAGGGGGGGGCAGGAGGGAGGGGGCAAGGCGGGGAAGGGGGGCTGTGTGCCTTGTCAGTATTATTTCCCCCCGGGGCCAGTGGCCTCCCTCTCCCCCCGGCTCAACGCATGGAGTTTTGTTTTGCTTGAATTGTACAGAGATTTTTTTTTGCACAGCACAGAGATGTCTGTCTTGTTATTTAAGGGGGTGGGAGGGAAGGAGGGAGGGGGGAAGAAGAGTAAGGTTGGCTCCTCCCCCTGCCCCTCCCCCTCTTTCACATGCTTTCCAGCCCCACAGGCACCCCCTTCCCTGGCAGCCTCACCCTCCTCTGGGCAGCTCCTTTTCTCCCCCTTGCTTGGCTGCCCTTCTTGCCCTGGGTTGTGCAGCAGAGGCACCTCCTCCTCCTGAGCCCTGGAGAAAGTGGGTGGGCAGGTGGGCACAGTGCCATGAATGTCACAGGTGCAAGAGGCAGCCAGCAGCTGGCCAGACACCCCCCCCCCAAGAGCTGGGTTCCCCTCCCTCCCTCCCCCCCTCCCCAACAGGGCTGGGGCCGGTTGCTCAGCGACGGGCACCCATTCCCATCTCCAGAGCTGAGGCTGCTCCAAGTGTTTGTTTCTGTTCCTATTTTTAATAAACTGTTTTGTAAATAAGCCACAGTGTCCTCATTGTCTCTGGTCTTTGGGGAGGGGACCAGCCTCCCAAGGGTAGTCAGCTCCTGCCTGCAGAGGGGGTGCTCTTCTTTCAAGCCCCCCTTTGAATACAGAGAGCCGCAGGGAGCAGCTTGCGCCTCATGCCTCTTCAAAGAAGTACTTGGGCTGGGCAAGGCTGGAGGAGCGGGGGGGGGGGGACCCCCAGCAGGCAGTGGAGGAGCCCTCCCTGGTGGACTCTTCTTCCCTTGCGGTTTTTAAATGGAGGTCAGATGGTCATCTGTCAGGGATTCTTCAGCTGTGATTCCTGCATTGCAGGGGGATGGACTAGATGAGCCTTAGGATCTTCCATCTCTATGAGCCCTTCTGCACTGAGGGTCAAATTCTCTCCTCCCCTCGTAGCCCTGGCAGCAAGGGGGCGGGCAGCAAGTGTGCTGCTGTGTGGAGAAGAGAAAAACCGCTCCTTGAGGCTGCATCTCAGGCAGACAGATGTTAGTCCTGTAGAGAAGGAGCTGCTGCTGCTGGAGTCCTGCATGTCTCTACTTTTTGAGCCCCCACTGGATGTTAAGGCCACAAAGCCAGAGAGGAGGAGGCCTGGAAGCCTGGGCAGGCAGCTGGTGGGCTTCAGAGATTTCCACTCGCCTTTTTGGCTGTTTCTGGCTAGAGAGCTTCTTCCACACAGTGACTGACACTGCTGGTGGCAAGGAGTTCCCTCGTTAGGAGCCAGAAAAAGGTAATGCTGCATACATATTTTTTTTATTAAAGCTTTTTTGATACAACAGGAGAAAGGTGGGGAGAAAAAAGAAGAAGAGGGGGGAGAATAAAACAAAAGGGGCTTCTGATTCTCCTGTCTGTTACATAAAAAAAATTCAAAACATTCATTTCATGACAACATCCAACTACCATAAACCAGTATTTTTCCAGTATTCAAACACAGATGTGTTTTCCTTTTTACACAAAAAGTCCAAAAGGGGTTCCCAGTTAAGGATATTGATAAATGTCAGCAAGTTTGTCTCAAACGTTTATCAACTTTGTCCAACAATTTCACCAACCATGACTCTATATAAAATGATAAATCTTTCCCTCTGCAGGTATAAGCATCTCTCCACTGTGAATATAATTTAATACATTATTGCATATCCATTGGTCGGCACCCAGTTCTGTCTCTTCAATTTCCACTTTGTATTTGCCATGTTTTCCACCTTATCTAGTATTGACTCTTCCATTTGTGTTTCCATTTTGCGTTTCTTCCAGTCTTTTCCAACAAACAATGCCAGAGATTTAATAGCTTTACCTCCTGGGATCACTCCAAATCGTAGATAGAACTCTCTTCTCAGTTCCACTGATGTCAGATTATCCAAATATCTCTTCATTTATAACTTTTTGTTTTCCAGAATCCCAGCTTTATCATTTAGTGGTTCTTCCACTTCATCAGTTGCTCCTTCTACTTTTGCCACAGTTTCATCTCTCGGTCCTGCCAGTTTTTTGTTCTCTAGGCAGGTTTCCCAAACTTGGGTCTCCAGATCTTTTTGGACTACAACTCTCATCCTCGCTAGCTGGTGGGAATTGGGGTCCGAAAAACACCTGCAGGCCCCCGTTTGGGAAACGCTGCTCTGGAGCTTCTGTATCATTTCCGATCTCTTTTTCCACTTCAATTGGCTCTCGCTTAATTCCCTTCCTCGTTTCATTCCTTGCTGATCTGATGTTACTTGTTGGGTTGAAATAACGACAGACAGGTAGTGAGTGTCATCTGGGAGGCATCTCCCGAACATGAGTCGGGGAGTCCCTTTTATTGAATATTACAGCATTGCACATATGTGCTCGTCGCTGATTGGTTAACACAAGTACAAAGCAAAGGGTTGCATATAGGCATTAATCATCGATAGATTAAAGGCTGGGAAAAGGAATACCGAACTAGACAGGCATGAAAACCTCCTAACTAAATTATAACCAATGATTAATATAATAGGACTTAAAACAATTACTAATGATTGATATAGGAAACTTAAAGGAGCATGGTAATCACATTCCGTAGATGTGATCAACTATGCATTAAGAACAGGTCAAAGTACAATGTTTTTCCTGAACTCAATGTGAACTGAACATTCTAAGGTGGTGAATGTCTTAGTATTAGAACGGTTTGTACAGCATCATGTGCAGAAGCGAAGCTTAGAAGCAAGACTTCCCAGCAGGCCACAGTTATGTGCAGAATCAGAGCATCCCATCATCTCCCCCTTTCTTTTTTATTTAAAGGTGAGTGGGACAAAAATGCTTCAGGATGCAGTTACTCCTTCTGCAAATAGGCGCCGAGGGGGGCCAGCAAAAGGCAGCGTTTTCCGGGGCGTCTTTGGGAATCTGCAGAGCATTTGTAGCGCGTCCGGCCTGTCCGGCCCTGGCTCGCCCTTCGCTCTGGGCTGGGCAGGGGCGAGCGGAGGAGTCCGAGGATGGAAAGCGGGACGCCGAAGGGAAAGGCCGGCCGGGAAGCGGGCCTGGGAAGCGCGCCGCTCCCTCCTTCCTTCCCGGAGGCGAGAGGCGGTCCCCGAGGAGGCTGGCCGGGCGCCCAGGGGCCCCTTCCTCCCTCCGCCTCGCCCATCCCGGCTCCGGACCCCTTCAGCGGGCGGCCGGGCGGCCTCACCGCCGTTGCCCGGCAACCAGCCGCTCCTGCGGACTCGATGGTGCCTGCGCTTCCCGTCATCCTTCGCGGCCGCCGCTCTGCCCGCGGACCTCGCTGAGCGCTTTCCGCTCCCTCACTTCCGGCGGCGGCTCTGTCGCCTCAGCTTCCGGCGCTCGTTGTTCCGCGCGGCGGCGGCGGCGGCGGCAACTCTCTGGTCCCCGTTTCCGGTTCCGCCTGCCGGTCTCCTTCCCTCGCTCGGTTCCTTTCGGCGCGCTCCCGCCCGCCGTCCCTCCCTTCTCCCGGCCCGGCGGGGCCCGCGCCTGCCCGAAGCCATGGGGGCCTACCTGTCGCAGCCCAGCACCGCCAAGAGCTCCGGGGACGGCGCCGGGGACGGGCCTCGCCCGCTGCGCTTCGGCTTCAGCGCCATGCAGGGCTGGCGGGTCTCCATGGAGGTGCGCCAGGGGGGCGGGACCGGGGCGGGAGGGAGGGAGGGGCGGGGAGGGAGCGGGCCCGGGACCCCGGGCAGCGCCTCCCGCTCACGGCCGCGGCCGCTTCTCTTTCAGGACGCCCACAACTGCATCCCGGACCTGGACGCCGAGACCGCGATGTTCTCCGTCTACGACGGCCATGGAGGTGAGCGCGGCCCCTGGGCTCGGGGGGCCGGACGGGAGCCCCGGGGAGGCGGCAGGGGGCGGGGTCCTCCCCCACCCCGGAGTCTCTTGGCGCCCCTCCCTACTCTGGACCGGCCACTCGGGGTCCCTCTGCCTTGATCCCAAGGGCCATCTGGTCCGATCCTCTGACGCCCCCCTCTCCTTTGCTCCAGGGGAAGAGGTCGCTCTGTACTGTGCCAAGTACCTCCCAGAAATCATCAAGGACCAGAAAGCATACAAAGAGGGCAAGCTGCAAAAGGTAAGGGGCAAAAGGGCCTTTCTCCAAGGAGCCGCTTCCCCCTCCCCAGGCTTCGGAGCTCAGGGCCAAAACAGGAAGCCCTTCGCAGCCCGTGGGGGCGCAGGTCTTCTGGCCAGGTTCCAGCCACGTCCTGTGCAGGGAGGGGAGCTTAGCGCCCAAAGCTGAGCCCCGGGGAAATGTTGCAAAGAGACGTTAGCACAGCCCTTTCTTGCAGCTCTGAAGCTAAACGGGGCCTCGCACTGGCAAATTTCAACAGGGGGGCATGGCCAGTTGCTGCTACTTGGATTTGGGGACTGTGATCCTTCTTGGAATTGTAGAATTGGAAGGGACCCCCAAGGGCCATCCAGTCCAACCCCTAACAATGCAGGAATCACAACGAAAGATGTGGCCGTCCAACCTTCCTTTGAAAATCTCCAATGAAGGAAAGTCTGTCTCCTTCCGGCAGATTCTGTTCCGCAATCAAACATTTCTTACGCTTATTATTATTATTATTATTATTATTATTATTTATACCCTGCCCATCTGGCTGGGTTTTCCCAGCCACCCTTGGCGGCTCCCAACAGCAGAAAAGTCTACCTAAGGTTTGAACAGAATCTCCTTCCTTGTCATTTGAATCCGTTGGCTTGGATCCTGCTCTCTGGAGCAGCAGCAGAAAACAAGCTTGCTCCATCTCTCAGGGGACAGCCCTTCTGGTATTTAAAGTGGCTCTCAAGTTACCTTTGCATTTCCTCTTCTGCAGGCTAAACATCCCCAACTCCATCAATCATTTCTCAGAAGGCCCTTGATTTTCGCATCTTTATTTCCCTGAATGTGATGTTAAATGGTCAAGTAACTGTTAGAAGAAGAATTCTTAGGGTGCTTCATTTCTGAGATATTCAGGGGTTGCTTGGTTATTTCTAACAGGCCTCAAGAGAATGGCAGAATTGCTTTGCCCAGTTGTCTCTTGTCTCCTAATTGGCTAGCTTGATGGCTTTAGGAAGCTCCCAAGCCGGGTTCAGCCTCCCCACCCCCAATTAGAGCAAAGGCTGGAACTTGAACTGGCCATTGTTCTGAGCTGAACCAAGTCTGTTCGCAGGACTCCTTATTACCAAGAGACTCAGGCAAAGGACAGAAGGCCCTCCTGTTTTGCTTGGTTCTGGTGCAGTGTTGGGTTGCCCCACTTGCAGGGGTTCGAGAGCACTGCTGGGACTGATGCCCTTTCTGTGCTGCTGTAGGCTCTTGAGGATGCCTTTCTGGCAATCGATGCGAAGCTGACAACTGAGGAGGTGATCAAGGAACTGTCGCTGATGGCAGGTCGACCCCGAGATGATGGGGATGAGAAGGAGGAAAAGGTGGCTGATGAAGATGATGGTGAGCAACAGAGGCAGTTCGTTCCCCAGACAGGGGTGTCCCCGGGGACTGAATCAGAACCAGAGGGGGCGGGGTGGGGGGCAAAGGATTCTCTTAGCTTTGTCCCGAAGAGACGTTTCTCCACTGGGAGAGGCAGAGAGGCAAACATTATCTTGTACACAGTGAGATTAGGCTTGCAGCACAAGAATGGGGAGACTTGGCTGGGGCTACTAGGCTACTAGCCTGATTTGGCTTCCTTGAGAGGCTGCAGCTGCCCAGAGTCATGGGCAAAGCAGCGCTGGTTTATTATAGGGAGTGGGCTTGAGGGGTATGAAAAGCTCTGTATGTTCAGAGAAACCAGGTGGGGCGGGGGTGTTATGGGGTTCCAAGGGACTCTGTGATGGATTGGCTGGGAGAACAGCTCCTCCTTTCCTTGTTTCTAGTGTAGGTTATGTGGCAGGATCCAGCAGAGTGGATTTCTGCTTGCACAACAAAAGTCTTCTCTCATGCATGTTCTTTTCAAAATGGGAACCTAGAACAGGAGTTTTAGAGGCGACACATGGAGAGGAAGTCCTTGCAGTAACAGAGAAGCTGGGCTTGATCCTGCCCTGGGCCTGGAAGCCATTTTCCTCCTGAATGGCAACTGGGCCAGGGAACAGTGACCCTGACACCCCCCATTTCCTTTCTCTCTGTCCCGGTTCAGTGGACAACGAGGAGGCTGCCTTGCTGCATGAGGAGGCCACCATGACCATTGAGGAGCTGCTCACGCGCTATGGCCAAAACTGCGTCAAGGGCAAGTTGGGGACCCCCAGCAAAGAGCCGGCCCAGGAAGAGACGCAGAAAGGGCGGAGCCTGAATGGGGAGGTGGACACAGAGGAGCTCCTGAGGCACCGCCAGGAGGAGGAGGAGGAGGAGGCAGCCAACGGCCAGGCATGCCCCAAGTCCTCCAGCGCCTGCCCTGGGCCAGACGCGGCTGGCGGGGGGGGATGCTGCCGCTCCTTCCCAGAAAAAGGCTGCTGAGGGAGGGGCAGCCTCCAGCACAGGCGAAGCAGAACCGTCCTGCTCCTCCGCAAGCAAGGCCCAGCGGGGGGCTAAGTCCAAGTTCTTTGAGGACAGTGAGGAGGAGGAAGAGGAGGAAGAAGAAGAGGAGGAGGAGGAAGAGGAAGAAGATGACAGCGAGGTACCCAATGTGGGTGGGTGGGTTGGCCACTTGAGCCCCACGGTCTTCCCATGTCTGGGCTGGCGAGAAAACCAGGCATCATTGTCCCGCAGGCCTCTTTGCTGCACTCAGCTTCAGCCTTAGAAATCAGGCAGCCGCGTTTTGCCACTGGCACAGAGCCAATTGTGCTCTCTGGATGCCAGGCGGGTCTTAGTCTGGATTGTTTTATTTGATGTTTTAATGTGTTGTAAACTGCTTTACGGTTGGTTCTTTCAAGTATAAAGCAGTATAGAAATGAAATCATAGAATTGTAGAGTTGGAAGGGAACACAAGACTCATGAGTAATAACACAGTCATATCTTGGATCTTGAATGTCCTGGAACTCAGACGTTTTGGCTCTCGATCGCTGCAAACCTGGAAGTGATTGTTCCGGTTTGTGAACATTCTTTTGGAACCCTAATGTCCGACGGGGCTTCCACGGGTTCTAATTGGCTGCAGGAGATTCCTGCAGCCAATCAAAAGCCGTGATTTGGGTTTTGAATGTTGAACAGACTTCCAGAATGGATTCCATTCGACTTCCAAGTTACGACTGTAATTTTAAAAACCTCATTATTAAAAAAAACCCAGTGCCTAGACATTGTACTGTGGTGACCATAACCCAGACTTTAGTTGCCATTTGGTTATCAGACTATATGGTGCTATGATCTAAACCACTGAGCCTCTTGGGCTTGCCGATTGGAAGGTTGGCAGTTTGAATCTGTGCAATGGGGTGAGCTCCCGTTGCTCTGTCCCAGCTCCTGCCAACCCAGCAGTTTGAAAGCGCACCAGTGCCAGTAGATAAATAGGTATTGCTGCACCCAGAAGATAAACGGCCTTTCCGTGCGCTCTGGTTTCCATCACGGGGTCCCGTTGCGCCAGAAGCAGTTTAGTCCTGCTGGCCACATGACACGGAAAGCTGTCTGCGGACCAACGCGAGCTCCCTCAGCCTGAAGCAAGATGAGCGCCACGCCCCTCATCGCCTTTGACTGGACTTCATTGTCCAGGGCTCCTTTACATTTACCTTATTAGATTATATGTAAGAGATTCCAAGAGTGCTCACTTCTTTTCTTGGGGGTGGGTGGGTTCGTGTTTCAACCAGGAATGCAGTGAGGATGAGGATGGTTACAGCAGCGAGGAGGCAGAAAACGAGGACGAAGACGACACCGAGGAAGCGGAGGAGGATGAGGACGAAGACATGATGCTCCCAGGCATGGAAGGCAAGGAGAAGGTCAGTCAGTGCCTGGGTGGGAGGAGGGGTCTCTGAGTCTCCCTCACTAGCCCAGAGGGGCCCTGCGGGCCTCAGGCCAGGTCTGCCTTGCGCTTGCTGAGCCCTGCCCTCTTGGTCTGCAGCCCGGCTCCGACAGCGGCACGACGGCGGTGGTGGCGCTTATCCGGGGCAAGCAGCTGATTGTGGCCAATGCCGGAGACTCTCGCTGCGTCGTGTCAGAGGGTGGCAAAGCCGTTGACATGTCCTACGACCACAAGCCGGAGGACGAGGTGGAGCTGGCCAGGATAAAGAACGCTGGTGGGAAAGTGACCATGGACGGCCGGGTGAATGGGGGCCTGAACCTCTCCAGAGCCATTGGTGAGCGGTTCAGCCGGCTGCCAGGCAGTCGCTTCCTCTCTGCCCCTTCCCTGCTAGGGAGAGCCCAGCGACCCTCCTTCCCCCGACCTGGAAGGCCCAGAGCTCCATCGTGGAGCCCTTTGCTCCGAGGGGCAGGCGAGGTCAAGGTTTGAATGGGAGGAAGAGGGCCTGTACCCCCCCACTACTTAGAATAACAGAATCTATCTAAGAGTTGGAAGGGACCCCCAAAGGCCATCCGGTCCAACCTCCTGCAATGTAGGAATCTCAGCGAAAGCATCCATGGCAGGTGGCAACCCATCCTCTCCTTAAAAACCTCCAAGAAAAGCGAGTTCACCACCTTCTGAGGGAGCCTGTTCCGCTGCTGGGCGCCTGTTGCCCTTGGAGAGTTCTTGCGGAAGGAGAAGGAGCGGCCCAAAGGCTCCACTCCCCTTCCTTGGAGCCCCCTCACCTATTTCTCTTCTCTGCAGGCGACCACTTCTACAAGCGCAACAAGAACCTTCCCCCAGAGGAGCAGATGATCTCTGCCCTGCCGGATATCAAGGTGCTGACAATCAACGAGGACCACGACTTCATGGTCATTGCCTGCGACGGCATCTGGTAGGTGTCCGAGGGAGGGCTGGGGGGGGGGGAGAGAGCTGCTGCCCTTGTTGCTGCCACTGGGCTTCCTCTCAGCTCCCTGGGGGCGGCTCACGCAGGATCCCAGAGTGGGCTGCATTGGTCCGAGAGCAGCCTGGCCTTCCTCCGGTTTCTGCCAACCTCCCTTTTTGCATCCGCTTCTGCCCAGGAACGTCATGAGCAGCCAGGAGGTGGTGGACTTTGTCCAGTCCAAGATCACCCAGAAACAGGAGAATGGAGAGCTGCGGTCCCTTTCGTCCATAGTGGAAGAGGTGAGTGACAGGCCGTACAAGCCATTTCCGCCCCCCCTTCCACGCTGTTGGGCTCAGACGCTCTTAAGAGGCAGGGGTGCCAAAATTATTAGGGATTGAATTTGTATCACAACCAAAGGACCACAGCAGGAGGACCAGAATTCTGGGTTGGGGCAGCTGAACCCAAACGCAGGGCCCTTGGCAGGGGCTGGGCTCCAGTAGTGCCAGCGGGCAGGAAATCCCACCCAGCTTGCTGTGTGAGGGGGCGCAGGGAAAGGAGACCAGGCCTGCACCCAAGCTTGTCTGAGGCCCCCAGCGGGGCTCTTTTCCATGAGACGCCCCCCCCCCCACCATGATGCCGTTGCCTAACCTGCAATGCATACAGACAGACATGGTCGTTTTGCCCATTAAGTCTGCAGTCGGCTGAGAGGCACGGGGTGTTCTTGGCATGGCAGCGTATGCCTGGCACATCCCTGGCTGGCGTCCCTTCTGAGGCCCAGGGCAAGAGTACCTCTGCATGGGGCTGAACCAGGTTTTGGGACCTCTAGGCCCAGCTGGGGGTGCCTGCCTGCTGCCTACCTTCAGGGCTGTTGTGTGTGCCTTTCAATCTCTCTGTCTCGCTCTCTGCCCAAAGAGGGACCTACCTCCTCCACCCATTTGAGGAGAGGTGCCCTTGTGCCCAGCACCAGGCTGCCTACACATCTTCTGCCAGCCGCACACCCAATGCCAGCTGGCTGCCTTGAGCATCTTTGACGCAGCTGCTGCTCCTGGCCAGGCCCTGCGAGACACAGCTGGCACATTGAGGTGACGCTGGGCCTCCCCTCTCTCTCTCTCTCTGCCAGCTCCTGGACCGCTGCCTGGCTCCAGACACGTCTGGTGACGGGACCGGCTGTGACAACATGACCTGCATCATCATCTCCTTCAAGCCTCGCCCCACCCCGGGGCCCCCAGCCGAGGGTGGCAAACGGAAACTGGAGAAGGAGGAGGAGGAGAGCGGCAGTGGCAGCACAGGGGCAGCGGCAGCAGCAGAGGCGGCAGAGGCAGCCCCCTCAGCCCCCACGGAAGAGAGCTGCAGCAAGAAGGCCAGGCAGGACTAGCAGCGCCCGCGTTGGGCTGGGAATCGCCTGAGCTCGCCCTGGACTCTTGTTTTCTAAGCGACGCTGAACTCTTGGTGCCAGAGTTAGGCCTTTTTTAGCCTTAGGGAGGCCCAGTTTGTCTGTGTCATTTGGAGGAGGGGGTTCCCGGGGGTCCCACTTGCTGTTCTTGGCAACCATTCCGAAGAGGGAATGGCGGGGGAGGTCCAGGGCCCCGAAGACGGCCCCCCCCCCCCCCCCCTCCCCCCGCAGCGTCTCTCCAAGTGGTTGTTGCCATTTCTGTGCCTGTGATGTTTCTGTTGGAGGGAAGCAGTTTTTCATTGTCGAGGTTTCTCAGCTGCCCCCTATTTAAGGCCTCTCGGGTTTTTTTTATTTGTGGGATTGGCGCCCACCCCCCTTCCCATGTTGGCCGCCAAGCCTCACTATCTTTCAACTGAGATTTTTCAAACTAAAATCCCAAAAACTGAAGAGTGGCTGTAGTGTCCTTTTGTGGGGTGGAAGGAACTGAGCCTTCCATGCGACGGAAGGAGTCCGTGTTCCCTCCCTGCTCCTTGCTTGCTCTCTCTTGAGGGGATGCTCATCAAATTAGCAGATGTCACCGAACTGGGAAGGGTAGCTAATGCTGCAGAAGACAGAATCAGAATTCAAAATGTCCTTAGCAAATTGGATAACTGGGCCCAAATTAACAAAATGAATTTCAATAGGGACAAATTTTGGGTTCTGCACTCAGGCAGGAAGAACCAGATACATAAATATAGGATGGAGGACACCTGGCTTACATGGGAAAAGGTTTTCGGAGTCTTGGTGGACCGCAAACTTAACCTGAGGCAACAGGGTGATGCAGCAGCAAAAAAGGCTAATGCTATACGAGGCTGCATCCAGTCTAGTGTCCAGATCAAGGGAAGTCATAGTCCCACTCTATTTTGCCTTGGTCAGACCACACTTGGACTACTGTGTTCAGTTCTGGGCACCATAATTTAAGGAGGATGTTAACAAGCTGGAACATGTGCAGAGGAGAGTGACCACGGTGATGATGATGATTTATTGAATTTATATACCGCCTGAGGGTCTCAGGGCAGTTCTGATCAAGGTTCTGGAAATCAAGCCTTATGAGGAAAGGTTGAGGGAGCTGGAGATGTTTCGCCTTGAAAAGAGGAGACTGAGAGGCGATATGAGAGCCACCATCTCAAGGGCTGTCATATGGAAGATGCATCAAGCTTGTTTTCTCCTGCTCTGGGGGTAGGACTCGAACCCATGGCTTCAAGTTTCAGGAGAGGAGATTCAGACACGGCATACAGAAAATCTTTCTGACAGTAAGAGATGTTCAGCAGTGGAATGGTCTCCCTCAGGAGGTGGTGGACTTTCCTTCCTGGGAGGTTTCTAAGCAGAGGTTGGATGGACACCTGTCAGGGATGCTTTTGTTGAGATTCCTGCATGGCAGGGGGCTGGACTAGATGAGCCTTGGGGATCCCATCCAGCTTTACAAAACTGTGATTAACAGGGCTTGGTTCATTTCAGACACTTCTCTCCTCTCACTGTGAAACAGCTTATAATCATTGAATTGTAGAGGTAGAACGGACCCCCAGGGAGATACAGTCCAACCCCCTGCAATGCAGGAGTCACAGCTGATGGTCACCCAACCTCTGCTGAAAAACCTCCCAAAAAGAGCTTTCCCAGTTGGTCTGCTTGCAAAAGGGGCTCCCAGATGCTGCACTTGCTTGCCTGGTGGCCATTCAACCAAGGGGGGCACTCTGCTCTCACCAGGGACAGAGAGACGGCTGGTGGCTGTGCAAACCACCAGATGATCCCAGGGCTGTGAGTGAGGTAGCAAGGCGGCTGGATCCTCTTCCCCCTCCCTCCAGCTGATCACCAGGGCCCTCTCCTTTGCAGTGGGGTCCTTTGGCAGGTACATCCTGAGCTTTTGAGGTGCCTGCCTGGCCCAGCCCAACAGGGATGGAGGAGCTGCACAAATCTCTGGCCTGGCATGAAGGCCGTGCAGACCTTGGCCTGGTCCTCTGCAGCCCCCATTCACCCTGCGTCCGGATGATGAACCAGCTTAGCACTCATCAGGAAACAGGGCTGCCCCACTGCTCCCTGGCTGCCTAGGCTTTAGCTGGAGGTCCCCGGTTCAATCCCTGCTGGCGTCTCCAGAAATATCATAGAATGTCTACAACTCGAGAGCTGCTACCAGTTGGTGTAGACAGTACCAAGCAGGAGGGACCAGTGGTCTGGCTTGGCATTGGGCAGGTTCCTATGCCAGTTCCACAGTTCAAGCCCTCATGGCCCCTTGGCTCACCTGACTTGAGAGAGAGACCCCAGACCCTGGTCTGGTCACCAAGAACACCGCTGGGCCGTGTAAACATAAGACAAGCCCTTCTGGATCAAGGCAGAGACCCATCGAGTGCAACCTCCTGTTCTCTCAGAGGCCAACCAGGGGCAAGCAGGACCTGAGCACCAACCCCATCTCCCCTCCTGGGGTTTTCAAAAAGGGATTCCAAAGCATTGCTGCCTCCAACCCTGAGGCAGGGCAGAGCCATCCTGACTCGGAGCCATCCCATTAATTGGCCTAATCCTCTTTCTAAGCCATCTAAGGCTAAGCCATCTAGGCATCTAAATGCAGCTTCTCTCTGGCAGGGGTTCTGCTCTTTGCCCACAACACACGGCCCAGGCTCCTCTGAACGATCCCTGCCTCTTGCGGTCGTTTCCAACTCTACAATCCTATTATTCCTCCTCCTGCACAGTCAGCTCCAAATCGTCTTTCTCGCTCAAGATGGAGAAACCCAGCCAGATGAGCGGGGTATTAGTATTATCATCATCACCATCCTCCCCCTCCCCCAAAGGTGCCTTTTCGTGACTCAGATGACAGCTACTGTCCCCCCGCGACTCAGTCCTCCCCCCCCCAGCTGTGCTCTGCAGGGTCCTCGAGGGGAGGGGGGGCGCTGCTCCCTCGCCCCTTGGGGAGGAAAGAGGAGGCCGGCTTCTCTGTGAGCTGCAAATTTATTGCCTCAAAGCACCAAAGTCCAGAGCCTGAAGTCGTTGACCGGTGAGGGGGGGGGCGCAAGTGCAGAAGGTGCGCAGGCAGGCAGGCAGGCAGGCAGGGGGTGGGTGGGGGGCATCTGCGCTGGCCAGTCCGGTGGGGGCGGCGGGGGGGTCCGCCTTTGCGGCAGCAGCAGCAGGCGGCGACCTGGGCGCGGGCGCGGCTCTCCGGGGAAGCGGCGTCACTCCGTCGTCACTCCGGCCAAACTGCAGCCGTCGCTGGTGTAGGTGAGCGAATCCGTGGAGAAGCTTTGGCCCGACGCGGCGCTGCAGAGGCTGTGCTCGTGGGCGGCCGGAGGCTCCGTCTCCACCTCCACCGCCACCTCCACCCTGTTCTGCCCGTCCCTGCGCGGGGCAGAGACCTGGGTCACTGGCGGTAGTGGCGTAAAAAAAGCCGGGGGCATAATTTTATAATAATGACACTTCTATCCCACGTTTCCCCTCTAAGGCTTAGATGGTTCTCCCCGCCGCATTTTATATCCAGAGCAACCCTGTGAGGGAGCTTGGGCCCGGCGCTCTAGCCACTAGACCGCACTGCCCCCGCCCCCTGGACTGACCTGCGGGAAGTGGCCTGAGCTGCTTCTTCGCTCCACGGGCTCTCCGGGCCCTTCGGGCAGGACTCCTCCAGCTGCCCGCTGCTCCGGCTGGGCAGGAAGGGGGCAGCCATGGCGGCGGCGGCGGCGGCAGCGGCGGCAGAAGAGCCCCCTCCCTCAGCCCCCATCGGCGTGGGCAGCGCAGCCAGCAGCTCGTTCACTGCAACAGGCAGAGGGAGGAAGAGAGGATTTGCTCGGAGGTGAGGGTCGGCTAATTTATATGGCACCTTAAATCAAAAGTTCTCCGGCTGGCTTTATAATGGCGCTACAGCAAAAGCAGCAGATAAATGCGCAACCAAATGAAAATGCTCCTGGTCCGGTTGGCACCTGCAGGCAAACGCCCGGCCCGGAGACAAGGATGACCGGCAGAGGGTCTCTGCCCCCAAAGCCCCTTCTATACCGCAGCCCCCCTACCGACTGAGAGCTCTCCGCCCACCGGTTAGGACGGAGCCTTGGCGGAGGCCAGGCCGCCCAGGACTCACGTACGTTTGGCGAGGTTCTCCAGCTCGACGGCGCTGAGCTCCCCGGCCTTCCTGCGGGCGCCTCCGCAGCCCCAGCGGTTCCGGCACAGCGAGAGCACCACGACCCCGTAGACGTAGGTGAGCATCAGGGGCACCCCGACGCCTGCGGGCAGAGAGGCTGGCGTGAGGCGCGGCCCAGCAGCAGCCGGTCCCGGAGCGGAGAAAGCCGCCTCCGTCCAGCTCCAGGCAAGGCGTCTCTCCCGGCCCTTCCTGGACCCGGCACCGTCTGCATGCAAGGCAGATGCTCCAGCGCGGAGCTACACCTCCTCCATGAAAATGAAGTAAGATTCTAGTCCTGATGGATCTAACAAGAAGAGCAGCTGCATTCAATAGCTCCATACCCTGTAAACTGACTGGCAGCAGCAACTGCTCTCCAGGGTTCCGGGTGGGGATTCTCAGCCCTTCCTGGAGACTGACCCCTCCGGGACCTTCTGGTTGCGAGGCGGGTGCTCTTCCCACTGAGCAGCAGCGCCCTCTGCGCCCCCTGGGGGCCCTTACCCACAGTGACGGCGGTGATGACGGGCGACACGAAGAGCGAGAGCAGGATGCTGCTGGCGACCGACAGGCACTGCTGGCAGCCGGAGAGCTTGCTCTTGCGCCCGTGGCTCAGCACCTGGCGGAGAGAGGAGGCGGCGGAGGGGCGGTGGGTCTCCTCGCTCGGGGCCCCTTCAGGCCGGCGCAGCAGGACGGGGACCCTCGCCCATCCTCCGCGAAGCCGCGGCCCCCTTACCTTCTTGCCCATGTAGATGGGGATGCCCAGCGTGATGACGGGCACGGCGATCCCCGCCACCAGCGAGATCACCATCGGGGCGCCCAGCACCATCCCCAGCTGCCACAGGACCTTCCGCGTGCGCGACCAGCGCTTCTTCCCCCAAAAGGTGCAGCCGGAAGGACTGGGGAGGAGGAGGAGACGACAAGGGGGGAGTCAGCAAGGGGGTGTCGAAGAGCGCCCACAGGAGCACCAGAGCGCCTCTTCTAGGGGGCCCCAACACCAGCTCCCCATTTCGCTTTTGGGGGCTCCGTCCAACTCGACACTTCTATGAGTCTATGAATTTTGCAAACCTCTCCCAGATCCCTTTGAAGATTGGAAGGGAGGCAGCCCAACTCACCTGCCCATCACGTGACATCCTAATGACAGCCATGTGATTGACAGGCGCCCATCCACCTGCCTTATTTTCGCCTCCCTCCCTCCTGATAATCCTCCCGCCCCTCCAGAACATCTTTTGCTCCGGCGGGACTTTGCTTCGTGGTCACCCTTGGCTGCGTTTCATAGAATCACGGAACTGTGGATTTCTAAAGGGCTCCCCGGGGTCATCCAGTCCAACCCGCTGCAATGCAGGCCTCGCATCCAAAGCATCCCTGCTCGGTTGGGAAACTGTTGCCCACCGAGCTGATTATTTTATTTGGGTTTAGGTTGCATTCCCTCCTGTCAATTTAGCAGGAGAGAGGGATGGAATATTTCACTGGATAAAAAGGTAAAGGACCCCTGGACGGCGAAGTCCAGTCAAATTCGACTCTGGGGTGCGGCGCTCAATTCCGCTTTCAGGCCGAGGGAGCCGGTCTTTGTCCGCAGACAGTTTTTCCAGGTCATGGGCCAGCAGGACCAAACCGCTTCACTACAAAAGCCCAGGGAGGCGCATGCAAACCCAGCCGAGCCGAGCTCCCTTCCTCCTTTTCGCGTCCGCTTCGACGGGGCTTCCTCCGGGCAAGCGGGGCGAGCGAGGAGGACGGCAGCCTTAGGGGCTTCTGCAGGCTCGGAGGGGCCAAGCCTGGTCCTGCTGCCCTTTCCCCCCCCCCCCCCCGTCGCACCTGAGGAAGTGGACGTCGGTGATCTCGCGCAGGCAGAGCCAGCAGAAGAGGCAGCCGCAGATGGTGCAGTTCATGCGGTTGCAGCTGCCGTCGTCCACCTTCATGATCAGCGCCCCGCAGCGCGGGCAGACCTTGATGGCGTCCTTGTCTGCGGGGAGAGAGGCGGCGGGTCGGGGCCGGGACCTTCTCCGGCCCGGGGGCCGAGGGGAGAGCGAGGGTCGGGGGCCAGGCCCAGAGAGAGGGGCGTCTAGGCGGGGAGAGGGCCCCCGAAGCCCCCTGCCCTTCCCACTGTGGGGGGCTGCTGGGGGCTGCGGCCTGCCGGCACCCCACTCCCTCCTCGAGAAGGGGGCTGCACTCACCCTGCGCGGTCCCCGGCGCCGCCGCCGCCCCGGGCTCCTCCTTCCGGATCAGCTGCAGGGAGAGCTCCATGGCGCCCAGGGGCGCTTGCTGGCTCCATTCTCGCCAGGCCTGCTCGCACGAGGCGTCGGGGTGCCAGGGCTGCCGGCAGTGGAAGCAGAACTCGGTGCGGCAGTCCGGGCGGGCGCAGACCAGGCGCGGACACTCGGCGCAGCCGTAGGCGATGACCGCGTAGCTGCAAGCAGAGGCGCTTTGAGAGAAAGGGGAGCCCGACAGGCGCGCCCCCAAGTCCGCCCCTGCTGGGAGCGGGAGGGCGAGGGGGGCTCAGAATGGGAGGCAGGCCTCGCCCTTCCTGGTCCTCCCCGCACATTTGCCCCTTACTGAGACCGGGCTCTCGCCTAACCAGATGGTGGTCCTTTCCTGACATGGCAGAGGAGGGGGAAGCAGTGAGCTCCACTCTCCACCCCCCCCCATAAGGAAGGCCCCGGGAGACGGCTGGCCGGAGCCGCTGCCTGTTACAGTCTGGGGGCCCCGATTCTGCAGCCGGGAATAACCAAACTCTGGTCTCTGGCCTCCAGGCACCAGAGGCTGGGGGGGGGGGGGGCGGCTCCCGGCCCGCTGCGCTTCTGATGTGCCTGGACGGTCTTCCTTCCCGAGACCTGTAGATCTTAATATTTCCACAATCCAATTCAGAACTACACGTGTTTCATCTTTATTGACGGGAAATGTGTGATGTTCTGAGCGGGGAGGGAGCGGGAAAACTTTTCTGTTTTCAGCTTCGCGGTTCCATCCTGGGAACAGACTGAGCTGCCCTTCGGCGGAGTCCGAGCCCCCAGCGGCCTCCCCCGCCAACCCTTCCTCCTCTGGGCTTGCAGGTTCTCTGCAAGGCGAAGCAGGAAGCACAGCTCCTCCTCACCCCACCCCGGGCCCAAGGGTGCTGGAGGAGGCTCCGGCATGGGCGTAGCCAAGGGGGGCAGCTCCCCCCCATATCAAGTAAAACAAGAGAAATACTTAACTAACTGAACAATCACGTTTGTTCTGCCCCCTCTAAGAAAAGTTCTGATCTCCCTAAAACCAGGTCCTGCTCGCCTATGGAGGGGGGGTCGCAGCATCGTCAGGCGGGAAAACAAAGTGAGCCGACTTGGGGGGCGCGGGCGGGCTGGACAGACGACCCGCAGGTGCCTTGAGCTCTGCAGGTGCGCCTTCCCGGCATCCAGGGGTCAAGGATTGGACCCTGCTCTTTCTGGGAGTCTCCCTGGGAAGACCCAGCCGAGCGGCCTTGAGCGCCCTCTGGTGGGAAGCAAGCGCACAACTGCAACCTCCTCAGCAGCCGCTTCTAGCGAGGCAGCTCTGGGTGGCCCCACCATCTCCCTCCGGGGGGGTCAGGCAGGGGAGGGTCTCCCAGGGCCGTCGGGGATTGGCCACCGGGCCCTTGGGCGCGCAAAGCCGGTCCTTTCCCGGAGCAATCGGGCCTTTATCCCACCCCCACCCTCGCCGCCCCGCCCTGCCCCGCGCCGGCCTAGCGCACCTGCAATCCGGGGCTGGGCACCAGCGCGTTCCCGGGTCGGCGACGAGCAGGCGGCGGAGCAGGTACTCCTCGTACTTGTCGCGCAAGGCGGGCTCCGGGCGCAGCAGCTGGTGCACCTCCGCGGGCTGGAGCGGGGCCGGGCAGTGCGGACAGGCCACCTGCACGCGGCTCTCGCTGATCTCGATGCGCAGGTACTGCTGCAGGCAGGTGAGGCAGGACAGGTGCGCGCACGACGAGAGCTCCGGGAAGGCCGCGGCGGGCTGGGGCAGCAGGCACAGAGGGCACTCGCGCAAGGCCCCCGACGCCTCGCCCTCCCCAGTCGGCGCTGGGATGGACGGGGCCCCCGCCGACGCCTCCTCGGCCGCGCTCAGCGCATCCTCCGGCCCCGGCGTCGGGGCGGGCTGCCCTCCGAAGAGGCCCGAGGCGCCCCGGGAGGGAGGCCCCGCCGGCGGCCGCTTCATGCTGCTGCTGCTGCTGCCGGGCGACGCTGCTGCTGCCCCCGAGACTCGGTCCCGCGGGCCGTCCGGGCGTCGGAGGGGCGCCCCGGGGCCCGGCTCTTCCCCATCCCCGCCAGCGCCCTCATAGGGGCCGGATCATCGCCTGCAGGCTCCGAGCGCCCTGCGGGTGGAAGGCAGCGAGCGCAAGCCGAGCCGGAGCGCCCCGCGCATCCGCGGCGCCAAACCGCGCGGCTAGGGCGGCGGCGGCCGTGCCGAGGTCTCCCGGGGAGGAGGGGACCCCGCTCTGGCAGCTCGGGCTTCCCCCGGGCCTCTGGTCCTCGGAACCGGCAGGGCTCCGGGGTCGCCGCCGCCGCCTTCCCGGCCTGGGTCTGCTCGGCGCTCAGCTGAGCATCCCCGCAGCTCCAGCGCCGCCGCCACCGCCGCCACCGCCGCCGCACAGCATCTTGGGAAGGTGCCCCCCCCCCGCTGCACCGGGAGACGCCGCTTGGCCAGAAGGGAGCGAGCGGGGCGCCCGGGAGACCGAGCCTTGGTCACTAGAGCCGGCGCAGGGCGAGGTCCGTGGCTCCCGGCTGGCAGGCAACGGCGGCCGGCGGCCGGCGGGCCGTGGGACCGGACTCCAGCGGACCGCAGGCCAAGGAACCTCCGGGTCGGGGTGCTGCCTGGAACGCAGAGGCGGCCGCGCCTTTAAAACGGGGACCGGCCTGAAAAGGCCCCCACGGAAGGCCGGTGAGAGGAGCCTCCCCGCCAGCGCCGCCCTTCCCACGGGAGCCGGGTGGAGCCCCCAGGGAAAGGAGCAGTCCACCCCCGAGGAGCAGCTGGGACAATGGGAGCGCTGGCCTGCTTCTGAGCTGCTTGTCTGTCCCCTGCTGGAAACGTAGCACTGGGGGTGGAGGGGATTGCCGCATCCACCTGCAGGCCTCCTCGGGCTCTTCCGAAGGCGGGGAGAGGCCTCAGGGCCCGACACCCAGGACTTGGGGTCCTTAGTGAAAAGGCCTTTTAGGGGAGCACCATTCTCCGTGCAAGAGGCATCGCCAGCCCCTGGGAGGCGGCCCTCTGCTGCAGCCCCTCCTGAAGCGGCAACAACCAAGGAGAGCCCCCAGGCAAGCTCTGTCCCACAGCTCTGACCACTGGGCAGTTCCCCCTCACGGTCAGCCAAAGCCGGCTTCCCTGCCCGCCCGTCCCGGCTGCCTCTAGCTATTTTATGTATTCAGCTGGAGTCGGTTTTGGGGGGAGCTGGGCATGTGTGGCAGCAGAAAACGGGTTTATTATCAAGCCTTTGAGTCCCATCCGGATGGACAACCGAGTTGCCTCTTCCTCCGCCCTGAAAGACTTGCTTTCCCAGGCCCCCCCCCGGGCCCCGCCCAGTTTGTCTTCCACTGTGGCTCCAGGTCGCAGGAGGACCCAAACTGGACATGGAACCCTTGTGCTTGTGTACATAATGGAAGGCAAGGGGATACCTAGGACCCCCTGCCCCCCCCACACAATGGGAAATGGAGCGAGGGGGAGCTATTGCCACCCCACACAAGGGGTTCACGTTTTGTTTTTAACTTTTGATCATGCAAAGTGAGAGCTTTGCCGCAAGAGCAGGCACCCTGCACTTCCTCCCCCCCCCCAAGGTTGATGTAAGAAACTCCCTTAAGAATCAGTGGCGAGACCCGGGATGCAGTAATCAGTGTGTGATGGGGCATCACCTCTGAAGCAAAGCAGCCTCCAAGAGGGGAGTGTGTGAAGACCCCATTCTTCTGGGGGCCCCTTTCATCCCCAAAGGTTCCCTTGGGTGCAGCTGCTGCGGTTCCTCGGTTGCTTCTCCCTGCCTAACAGGCTCCACCTGCAGCCACTTGACTTCAGTAGAGGACAGGACCAACAGCCCTTCCTTCACCCTTAGGCAGCAGTGAGGGATCACTGTCTTACTCACATCAAAGTCTTGCCAGGATTCAACATATGAGAATCAGGCAGGCAGGAATCCTTAAACATTAGAAATTCCCATTGTCCCGTTGAAACTGGAGATTGCTTTCTGAAGAAGAGCAAAGCAACATCTTTCCCCATCACAGATAGGAAAAAGGGCGTGTAGTGACAGGAAGAAGGAGAGATAATTTTTATATTGTTTCTCTTACTGCCACAAAAGTTTAGAGGATATGTGACTGTCTAGCCATCGTGCAATCTGTGATTTGGCTGCAGATCCTCCGACACACCTGACAATGCTTGTTTTCCCCCAAGCTGTTTCTAATGGTGGACTGCTTAATATAAACAGAAGTGTTTGGGGGCTAAATGTAGCGCCATCCAGGAAATTCGGGGAGTCCCATAGGTAACATGGAAGCTTGGAGGGTTTGAGGAAGGGAGCCCACAATTGTTATGACGCTGCTTCTCAAAACTATGGGTGCCCAATTTGTATACTTTGGGCAGAAGATGCCTGGCTGAGGCTCCGGAGGTGTGCCGTTTCCTTTTGGGCTTGCCGCTGTTCCTCTCCATCCCTCGCTGGGTCTTGGTCCAGGGATGCTCGCCGGGTCCCTCTGTCGGCAGCTTCTCTGCGGACTCAGCTCCACCATCTGTCGCTCCTTCCCTTTGTGTCCCCCAGTCAGGAGGGCGATGCTTCCTCACTGGCATGTGGGAGGGGGCTCCAAAGGGGTTTCAAACTGCGGGAGGCTTGCAGGTGCTGAGTTGCCGGGGTTACTTTCGGCTTCCATTCCACTGGGAGCGTGCAGGATCCCACCTAAAGACTGCAATCTTATGCACACTTACTAGGGAGCAAGTCCCACTGATGTGAATGGGCTTACTTCCGAATAAATATGTTTTGGCTTGAAATGCAAATTGTATGCGTTTTCTCTGCTGATGTTACACCAGCGTAAGATGGCCAGTTCTGCGGGGCCAGAGCATTGCCCGGGATTCTCCCGCGCCCTCCCGAAAGCAGACCTGGCTTAGAAAGAGAGAGAGCCAGGTCTTCACAGCTCTCATTGTTTCAGGATGGAGACCCATTTCTCCCTCTGGGGAGAGAAGACCCGGAAGGTCCTTCAACCGAGAATGAGATGGGCGATTCTCTTCTTGACCTCTGTGCTCTCAGCATCCAAGGGGCTGTGCAGGAGGAGGCGGGTTGCCGGGGGGGGGACATGCAAAGCCCCCCCTGCAGACCCCTTTATCCCCCCCATCAATGGGACAGCAGGAGCCCCGCCTTCTTTTGGGCCCCCACCCCCAACGCGGGTCCCCCAGGACTCCCAAACCCACGCCATGACGTCACCGAGGGGCGGATCAGCCCCGCCTCCCTCGCTTCCGGATTCCTGCGCGTGCGCGGGTGGAGGAGCATCCCTAGAGATAGAAGAGGGTAGAGTGATGAGAGCAGAGACGGGGCTCCCCGGCTCCGGTCTCTCCCTGGCAGAGGCTCTCGCCAGAGCCAAAGGAAGGGGCCGTCTCGCGGAGCTGCCGTCCAACCGGGGCTTGTTCTCCGGGGAAGCGGCGGCTGCTCCGCCTGGTTTGGACTTTAAATGCCCTGGCAGCGCTTGGAGCCCAAAAGACCAGGCTGACCTACAAGGACTGCAACCCCAGGCGGGCCTTGCGCGTAGAGTTGCAAGCTCAAAATGTGACCCGCCCGGGGAGGGAGGATGCCCCTGTTCAGCGGGCATAGCAACGGGGGCAGGAGGGGGCCTTTCCGTGGCGGCTTCCCCCGGTTGGGGAGGACCGGGCGCCGGACAGTCGATCCCCTCGGGCACGTGGAAAGTGACACATCGCTGATCCCCCATTCCTCCCTTCCTCTTCCGCCACGTGGTTCTCTCTCTCGCCGAGGCCGATCAGGCGGCGAGGCTGGACTCTGGAGCTTCATGGCGGAGCATCTCCCGGGAGCGGCTGTCAAGGCGGAGCCCGGCGCCACCTCCCGGCCCGGCCAGAAGCGGGCCCGGAAGCCGCCGCCCCAGGACGCCTCTCGCCTCCGCGCTGAGTCTGCGCTCTCGCGAGGGCAGGGACTGCGCCTCCCGTCATGCCGCGCGGCCGGGAGCGGAACCGGAAGCGCTCGCGTCTCTGGCCGCCCGCCCCGCGGATGGGCGGGAGGAGGCGGAGCGGGAGCGGCGGCGGGGGCGAGAGGCGGGGCGTCGCGGAGGAAGAGGCGGGGCGGCCCCGGAGCAGCGGCGCCCAGCGGCCCGGCGAGCGGGAGGCGCCCAGGGCTGGAGCCGCCCGACGCCGCCCCGCCAGCCCCGCCGCCGCCCCCGCCTGGGCCGGGCAAGATGCCCCGCCGGAAGCAGCGCCACCCGCAGCCCGTCAAAGGTCAGCCGGGCCGGGATCGGGGGGGCGGGTCGGGTCGAGGGAGCCTCTTCCTCCTCCGCTCGGACCGGGCGGCGGCGGCGGGGGGGGGGTCGGTCCTTTTCCGGGTTGGGGCGGGGCGGGCTCCCCGGGAACACCCCGCGCCCGTGTCTGACCGGGGCGCCCCGCCCGGCCCTCCTCCCCGTCTCGCTCTCTTGCAGTGGACGCGGCGGGCGCGGCGGTCGATCCTCCGGGCGAGGAGGGCCTGGCTCCGCCGGGCGCCTTCCTCTCGGAGCACGAGCTGGAGCTGGAGGACGAGGACGACGAGGAGGAGAGCGGCGCCGCCGGCCTCGCCTTCGAGAAGGACTCGGAAGGTGCGGGGGAAGCGGGCGGAGCGCAGCGCGGAATCGGGGGGGGCGGGGGGGCAGGGGGGCTGCGGGCCGAGGAAGGGCTCCCCCGGGGCTGCCAGAAAAGGGCTAGGGATCGCTCCCCTCTCCCGCCACCGTGGTAACCCCCTGTTGTGCCAGCAGGAAAGGGACGGGCCGAGGTGAGGATGCCCCCCCGCTGCCCCCCTGATGCCCCCTCCTTGTGTGCCGCAGACTCCCTTGGGGGGACGCCCGGACTCTCGTCCTATGTGCTGAGCGATGAGGAGTTCCCGCCGCTGTGCCAGGCCCAGGACAATGGCGAGGGGCCCTGCCAGGCTTGCCAACACTGCGGCCTGCCTGCCCCTGCCCCTGCTGCCTGCTGCCCGCCAGAGGAGGAAGAGCTGGAGGAGGAGGAGGAGGAGGAAGGTTCCGCTAAGGGGCGGGTGGTCTTCTCCTGCCAGCTGTGCCCCTTTGCCTCGCACTACTCCAGCCACCTCAAGCGCCACATGAAGACCCACAACGGGGAGAAGCCCTACCGCTGCCCGCACTGCCCCTACGCCTCGGCCCAGCTGGTCAACCTGACACGCCACCTGCGCACCCACACGGGAGAGAAGCCCTACCGTTGCCCCACCTGCCCCTTTGCCTGCAGCAGCCTCGGCAACCTCAAGAGGCACCAGCGGGTCCACGGCCAGGAGCGCCCACTGCGCTGTGGCTCCTGCACCTGCCGATGCGCCCGGGGCAACCCCCTGCGGCGCCACAGCCCTGGGGCGCAGGGGGAGTCGGAGGCGGAGATGGAGGGGCCAGCGGCTGCGGAGCAGGAGACAGGTATGTGGGGCAGGCCGGGGGGGTGGGGGTCCAACCCCTTGCAAAGCAGAAAGACTTCCTGACAGATAGCCGCCCAACAGCTGCTTAGCAATCTCCAGTGAAGGAGAGTCCGCACCCTTATTAATGAGCTGGTACCACTGCTGAACAGTTCTTGCTGTCAATAGTAATAATAAATAGTAATGATGTTATTGTTTTTACTCTGCCCATTTGGCTGGGTTTCCCCTGCCACTCTGGGCTGCTCCCAACAGAATATTAAAAACACGATAAGACATCAAACATGAAAAGCTTCCCTAAACAGGGCTGCCTTCAGATGCCTTCTAAAAGTGAGATAGTTGTTTATTTCCTTGACATCTGATGGAAGGGCGTTCCACAGGGCGGGCACCACCACTGAGATGGCACTCTGCCTGGTTCCCTGTAACCCTGCTTCCACAATGAGGGAACCGCCAGAAGGCCCTCGGCGCTGGACCTCAGTGTCCAGGCTGAATGATGGGGTGGAGACGCTCCTTCAGGTATAATGGGCTGAGGCCATTTAGGGCTTCAAAGGTCAGCGTCAACACTTTGAATTGTGCTCGTACCAGGAGACAATGTAGATACTTTAGCACTGGTGTTATATGGTCCTGGCAGCTGCTCCCAGTCACCAGTCTTGCTGCCGCATTCTGGATTAGTTTTAGCTTCCCAGTCCCACCTTGAGTGCATTGCAGTAGTCCAAGCAGGAGATAAGAGAGCACGCACCACTCTGGCAAGACAGTCTGCGGGCAGGGAGGGTCTCAGCCTGCGTACCAGATGGAGCTGGGAGACAGCTGTCAGGAAGCTCTTCCTAATGTTTAATGGGCATCTCCTTCCTTGTCCTTTGAATCAAAGAAAGGAGATTCTGACTGAATGTTGGGAATAACATTCAGACAGTAAGAGCTGTTTAGCTTTGGAATGAAAGGATATGGACAAGCGGGAAGAGAGACCAGGATGAGCAAGGAGTCTGGAAATCCATCCTTACGAGGAATGGTTGTGGGAGTTGGGTCTGTGTAGCCTGGAGAAGAGAGCCAGAGTTTGACCCCAGGAGGGGAGAAGGCTCTTGGCCACTGCGAGTACAGGAGGCTGGACTAGAGGGGCCCCTGGCCTGATCCAGCAGACTTTTCTTATGTTTTTATCAATCCTAGCAATGTAGAGCTGGAAGGGGGAGCTGAGGGTCATCTAGTGCAGGAATCTCAACTAAAGCATGCCTGACAGATGACCATGAGAAGCCTGGAAATGCTGTCCCCTGGAAGATGGAGCCAGGTTATTTTCTGCTGCTCCAGGGGGCAGGATCTGGAGCCTTGACTTCAAATGATCAGGGAGGAGATTCCAACTTAACATTGGGAAGAACTTTCTGGAGGTGAGGGCTGTTTGAGAGCGGAATGGGCTCCCTCATACGGTGCAGGACTCCTCTTCTGTGCTTGCAGGTCTTTTACCAGAGGTTGCTTGGCCATCTACCAGCAATTCCTTAGCAGCAGCAATTCCTACGTAAGGGATTGGACCAGGGGACCCTGGAAGTCTCTTGTGACTGATTTTCAGCCATTCCCAGCAAGGTAGTGGGGAACACTCTCCTCAGACCCCTCCTCAGCTAAATAAATAAACCAACAAAACCAACAAATCCCTTTTTCTGCTTCCCAAGATGGTGGCCTCCTCATTGGAAGGGATCTTCAGCCTAACCTCTACGGGGATTCCCTCGCCCAGCCCCCTTTGCCCCCCTCACTGCTCTTTCTCCTCCGCAGAGCCTCCGCTCTTGGCCCCGAGCTCCCCGTTCCTGAGGCCCGAGGACTCTGCGGCCGTCCTCCCGGAGCTGCTCTTCCCCTTCACGTGCCGGGCGTGCGGACTGGTCCTGGAGGCGGACGAGGGCCTGGGCGAGCCGGTGTGCGGGCGCTGCAGCCTGGCGGTGCTGGGGGCCGAGCAGTCCTCACCCAAGGGCTTCTCGTGCCAGCTGTGCCCCTTCGTCACCACCTACCCTAACCACCTGGCGCGGCACATGAAGACGCACAGCGGGGAGAAGCCCTTTGCCTGCGCCCTGTGTCCCTACGCCTCGGCCCACCTCGACAACCTCAAGCGCCATCAGCGGGTGCACACGGGAGAGAAGCCCTACAAGTGCCCGCTGTGCCCCTACGCCTGCGGCAACCTGGCCAACCTCAAGCGCCACGGCCGCATCCACTCGGGGGACAAGCCCTTCCGCTGCCGCCTCTGCTCCTACTCCTGCAACCAGAGCATGAACCTCAAGCGCCACATGCTGAGGCACACGGGAGAGAAGCCCTTCCAGTGCCGCATCTGCCCCTACACCACCGGCCACTGGGACAACTACAAGCGCCACCAGAAGGTGCACGGCCAGGGCCTGCCCGAGGAGGAGGGGGGCCCCAGCCTGGACAGCAGCCTGCCTTGAGGGCCCGCGGGGGGAGACCGCGGCACCCGCCACACCAAGGCACCCGTCTCCTCCCGGGTGCCTCTGCATAGGAATAGGCTCAGACGGCAGGAGGAGAACGAGGGGGCCTCTTCCACTCGCCAAACAAGCCCCCACCCCCAGGACTGGGGGAAGCAGCTGGAGGGACCTTTGTGGGGGGGGGGCAGTGCAGTTCGTGCCGGCAGCGGAGCACTGGGACCTCCTTGGCCAAAACGCAGCTGGGCACTGCCTGCTCCTGTGGATTGGGCCCTTTTCACATCACCTGGAAAAGATTGTATCTGTGGGGCAGCAGAACACTCCTCCCCCCCCCAAAAAAACCCCTCCGACTGAGGGCGGTTCTTGGTGCTTTCCTGTCCTCTCTGTGCCTCCTCCCCAGCCCCTTTTAACTGTGGTTGCTGCTTGAGTCTGTGTAATTTATATCGTGTCTTAATGCATTAAACTGTTTTCTTATCTTGCTTTATTTTGGCTGGGGGAGAGCAGCAGAACCGAAACTCACACGCGGCAACCGGCATTGCTGGGAGGTGGCTTCCCCCTCCCCCCCCCAGGAAGGAGGTGGTGTGGGGAGTCTCCCCCCCCTCCGTAAATAGCACAGCAGGGGCAGTTACCCTTTCTCTGTAAAGCAGGAGACATGCAGCTCACACAACTCTCTGCAATTCTATAGAACTTTGCAAAGACCAAACGTAAAACTTTTCTGTTCCACCAAGTGCCCCAGCTGCCACTGGGGTTGGAGCGATTGAGAAGAACGCTACAGGGATGTGGATTATCCTTTAGAAACAAATATACTTGTAGCTATTATTTTCTCTTTATTGAAAGGAGGGATATTGAGCAGGACTTTGGTTTTGAGACATCTTGCATTGCACCTGGACATGATTTTGGTATTGCATATTTTAAGGAAAGGCTGTTATTTAAAGAAACAGACCCTTGGTGGAATATAAATGCCCAATTCTTGTATCTGGTCTTTGCAAAGTTCTATAGGATTGCGGAGAGTTCTGTGAGCTCTTTCTTCCTTTCTCTGTATTCCTTTGTGTTGCGTAAAGCGGGAGAAGGCAGGAGGAGATGCAGACAGGACTTCCCAATCATGATCTATTTAATCATCGCCACAAACATTCGTTCGTGTTCATCTGTAAACAGCAGGGAGATTAAACGAGATTACAAGCCTAGCAGTTACACAGAAGTCTATTGGCCAGCGCCAGAGCTGCGTCGGATCGCTGTGCAAAATGTCCACTCTACCCTAATTTGGCGCGTATGGAGCTGAAGCCGCCAGCCGGCAACCCCACCCGCTGCCCGTCCCGGGGCCCGGGGGGGAGGCGAGGTGGGGGGGCGAAGAGCCGGCTGGGGTCGAGGCACATCGAGGTCAACCCGGGAGGTCGTACATTCCACATGGAGGCGGGGGGGGGGGCAGGCCGCTCACAGGTCCTCGTCGCCGATGCCCTCGAAGGCGTAGTTGCCGTGGAAATCGTTCGCCCCGATGTCGGTGGCGGAGCTGGAATGGCTGATGGCCCTCAGGCTGACCGAGCTGAGCTTGCTCTGGGGGAGGAAGGGGGGGAGTGAGAACAGGCAGCCCCTGGGACCTGGGGTTAGATGTCCCCTGGGGGCCCCTTCCACAAGTCAGGGGACGCGGGAGGGGGGCAAAGGGAGGCGCTACTCACCGCAACCTTCGTGAGGGAGTCCCGGCTGCCGTCGGGCGAATCCTGCTGGGACAGGCAGACATGTCAGAGGAGACCAAGCCCCCCACAGGGGCAGGCTGGGGCAGGGGTCTGGTGGGGTTAGGGGCTCCTTACCAGGAGAGGGGGGGACTTCACGGCTTGCTGGCTGTCGGAGCGCTGCAGGGCGCCATTGGCTCGCCGGCGAAACATCTGGTGGGGGAGAAAGACAGCAAAGTAGGTTAGTCTTGTGCCCCTCAAAAACAGGGTGGCTCTGTTTCCGCCCTGCTCCAACTGAGACAACCAGGAAAGCAGAGCAAGTTTGCCTCCCCCCCCCCGCCCTGCCCCCCAGGTCTGCTGGGGACCCAAACCTCACCTTGCGGATGCTGCCCCCAGACTTTTTCACCATCAGCTCATCCACCATCGACTGCAAGCAGATGCTCAGCATTATCGCCTGCAAGGGAGGGGGGTGGAGACCTTGTGACATTAGTCCCGTGTGCCACGCTGCCCCCGCCCCCCAGCAAGAGCCCCGGTTTTGCTGACCTCAGGCAGGAAATCCAGCCTCTTGCGCCATAATTTTGGGGCTGTGAGTCAGACTAGAATAAAATCCGATTTGCATTTTTCAAGAAGTGTTTGGAGTGCATTATTGGGCAGGCATGCTCTCAAGCGCAGAAGCGGGTATGGGGCAGGGCAAGGGGGTCCCATTGCGGGTGGAGGCAGCTGCCCCCCAGGGCCAAACCCTCCCGCCTCGCCGCTGGGCCTACCTGGGGGCTGGTGATGGTGACCCATTGCAGGCGGTCCTTGCTCATCAGGTACTCAAAAGCCAACTCCAGCTTTACCTCTGACTTGCTGCCCGCTGGGCCAGACGTCCCGTTGTGCACAGGGACCTGGAAAGGAGCAGGTGTGGGGGTGTGAAGCCTTTCTGCGCTTGCGGGGGGGGCAGGGGACACGACACACCCACAAATGGCCAGGGGAGAAAGAGGACTGAGAGGCAGCCACCTGCCCAACTGGCCTGATGGGCAACTGAAAGGGGCTCCGCGCATCACTCACCGAGGACGTGACCCTCCAGCAGCGCATGCGCGTCACTTTGAAGCTGCCCTCCTTGATCTGGTCGCTGGGCAGCTTGACCTGGAAGTTCAGCTCGCTGTTCCCGGCGCCCACAATGACGTGGCAGCCCTTCTCGGGGAAGTCCGTCACGCAGGGGTCAAACTTGAGATAGCCGTAATACTTGAGAGTCTGCGCCAGGCGGATGAACTGCGCCAAGGAAAGAGAGTGGGAATCTCAGCGTTGGAAGGGGTACTAAAGGGTCCTCCAGTCCAACCCTCCAAAACCCAGGCAGCGTTGGAGCCCCCCAAGCAGAGGAGCTGGGGGCTGGCAGCGCCCGACCCACGCAGGGTCCCAACCGACCTCCTTCTTGGAGACTTTCTCCTGCAGGGACTTCAGCTGGCGATGCTGCTCTTTGTTTGCCAGGATCCAGCCCCTCTCGATGTCGGCCACCGTCTGGAAGGGGACAGGAGAGTTGGAGGGGACACCAAGGGTCATCTAGCCCAACCCCACAGCCCAGCCAGGGTCCCAGAGCTCACCTGGGCATAGAGCAGGTTCAGCCCCACCCGCTGCTCCATCACGTCGTCGTCGTAGGCGGAGTCCCAATAGCTGTGGGGAAAAGAGGGAGCAGGTGCCGTTAGAGGGACTGTGCTGGCTGGGGGTCTGGCGTCCCCCCCCCCGGTGGCAGCGGCAGCCCCCTCACCTCTTGCGCAAAAGGATCTTGTACTCTGGGTTGCGGAGGCTGGTGACAGACACATAGGGCAGCTCAAACTCCTGCAGCTTCCGGATGACTGGGAAGAAAACCAACACAGAGCTGCAGCACAAGCACCCAGACCAGCTCCCCCCCCTTCCTGCCACCCCCCCAAATCCCCCCTCCTTTCCCTCCCCGATCCTGCTAAGTATAGCACACATAACAGCAGGGGGGGGGGCACTCACAGGAAAAGGCCCCGTCCTTGGCTTCTCGCACCAGGAAGAGGTGGAAGTAGCCTATCAGGTCCTCTGGCAGGTCCAGCTTGGAGGCCACGGCCTGCGGACAATGGGGAGCAATTGGGGGGGGGGGTCACCAAAAGCAGCTGCTTCCTCCCTCTTTCCCTCCCTCCCTCCCCTGGGGAAAAAGACCTGCCATCTTAAGAAAGGCAAAAAACACATTCGAGGCATTCAATTGCAATCTGCTTTCATGTTTTCACTTTGGTACGTCTTGTTAACTTCCTCTTGGTTTTGTTAATAAACCCCCTGCCCCCCCATTCCTTTCTGGACATGTCAATCGCACTCCCCCCCCCCAAAAAAGGACTGACCTCCAGGACATCCTCCGTCTGGTCCGAGGTGAGGAGGTTGACCTTGACGGTCTGTCCATTGGACAGCAGCACCTCCAGCTGCACCTCCTCTGTGGGGATCTGCTGCGTCTCCTGGGGGGGCACAAAGAGGGTCAGCGCCTGGTCCTTCACCCACCTGGCCCCTCCCCCCTGCCTCACCTGCCCCGACTCACCTGCTGAGCCTTGCGCAGGAAGCTGTTGAAGATCTCGCTGCCTCCCAGCAAGGGGTCCTGGCGCACTGTGGGGGCACAAGGAGGAGAGCCGTCAGTCCGGGGGGCTCCTTGCTGGGCCCCTCCCAGACCCTCAAGCCCACCTTCCCAGGGACTCACCTGCCTGCATGTATTTCTCTAGCTGCTCCCGCCGCTGCTCCACCTCCACGGGGGTGAGGGTGAAGATCTTCTTGGGGGGGAAGGCGGGCACCACGTTGGCCCCATACTCCTTCCGGAGCTGCAAGGAGGGAGAGCGTTTCTGCGCCCAGCCTGGCTCCAGAACAAGGGGGCCAGACCCCCCGGTGCCCCAAACATTGGGGGGGAAGCCTCCAGCCAACACCCATCGGCCTGTGCATGCAATACGTTGGAAGGGACCCCGAGGGTCATCCAGCCCCACCCCCGCAATGCCCCCCATACCTGTTCATGCAGGCCCAGCAGCTGGCTGTAGCGCACCTGGCAGTGCAAGACGCCGTTGACATGGATGTTGTAGGCCTGCCGGGGGAGAGAAGGGGGCAGGTCAGGGGCCAGGCGGGGCTCACCCCACGGACAGGCACGGGGGTGGGGTGGCAGAGCAACCGAAGGGGCAGCAAGCACGGCAGGGGGGCCCTGGACCCGCTCCCCCCCACCAGAAGGAGGCTTCGGGGGGCTGGAGCAGGAAAGTCCGTGGCCCCCTCCCCCAGCAGGAGCAGAAGGGGAGGACTCGGTGCCCAAGTGGCCGCTTGGCGCAGCTGGCACACCCCCCCCCCAGGCTGGCAGCCCGATGGGCCCTCTCCCTGCTCCGAAGGGGGTCCCGCTTGGAAATGGACGAGGGGGGGCGGGTGGCACTGGTGTGACTCTGCCCCGATAAGTGGCGCAGGACAGGAGGCCCTGAGCGTTGGGCCCCACACTAAGGCCCTCTGGCCCGGCTGTGGGTTTTTTGGGTGGGGGGAGCCCTCGGAGCCCTCGTCCCGCTACTTCCCCGGGAAAGAGAAGAGGGCAGCCGGCCAGCCCGGCAGCGGAGGCCGCCCCGTCGGGGCCCAAGCGGACTCCCCACCCACCCACCCGCGGCCCTTTGCAGGCCGGCGGCTCCAGGGGCGGCTGGGGGGGGGGACGGGCAGAGCGGGGCGTCCTCTCCGGGGGGCGTCGGCGTTTCCCTGCCTCCCTCCCTCCCGGGGGGCGTCCTCCTCCTCCTCCCCCCCCCCGTCCAGCCACGCACCACGTAGGCGGCGTTGGCGCCGTCCGCGGCGCGGCTCTCGGTCTCGGGGATGGAGAAGTGCATGGCCGCTCGCTCCGCCTCGCCCTCCGCTACCTCCGGCCCGGGCGCGGGCCCAGCTCCGCCGCCCCGACAGCCGCCGCCGCCGCCGCCATCTTGCGCAAGGAGAGGCGGGCCCCCGTCGGGGCGGGGCGCGGGGCGGGGCGGGGCGGCTCCTCCCCCTCGGGCTCGCCGCAGACCGGGCCCAGCGCCGCCCCCGACACCGCCCCTCCAAGCCCCGGGGGCCAAGGGCAGGAGGAGGGTCCGCCTCTCCCGCTGGACGGGGCCGCCGGGGGACTCCTAGCCCTCCGGTGGGAGGAGGGAGCCGCCCCCGTCAGGGGTCGCCGCCGACCGCGAGCAGCCCCGGGGTGCGGAGGGCTCGGGAGCCCGTCCGCTCCGTCTCGGCAGGAGGAGGCGGCTCCGCCCTCGACGGCATCCCCATTGCCTGACGCTGCCTAAGCAGCTGCGGAGAGGGGGGGGTCATCTCAGCCCCGCCGCCCCCGGGGGAGGCGGGCGGCACCGAGGGGGCGGGGCCTCGGGCCTGGCTCCTCCCCCTCCGCTCCTCGTCCGGCCCGCAGGGGGCGCTGCAGCATCCGGTGCCGTCGGAGAGAGGAGCCGGCGATGGCGGAGCGCAGCAGCGGCGGCGGCGAGGCCGGCGAGCGGCCCGGGCAGGTAGGGGCGCCGCCGTGGCCGGGGCCGGGGGGGGGGGAGCCGTCGTCGGGCTGCCTGTCTTTGACGCCCCGGCGGGGCTCTGCTCTCGTCTCCCCTGCAGGCGCCGTCGGGGCTTCCGAGCGCCGAGGAGAAGCTGCAGCAGCGGCGGGAGAAGAAGCTGCAGAAGAAGAAGAAGCAGCAGCGCCGCGACGCCGGGAAGGAGGACGAGGCCGGGCAGCCGCAGCAGCAGCAGGAGGCGGCGGCGGCGGAGGGCCCTCGAGGCCCCCTCCCCGTCGCGGAGCCCGGGCCGCCGCCGCCTCTAGCGCCAGGTCGGGGCACCGGAGGGCGGGGAGCGGGCGGCGGGCTGGCTCTCCCCCGGCCGCTCTCCGCTGACCCTCCGCCGCCTGCCCCTCCTCTCTCCCGCAGGAGCGGAGCCTCCCGCGCCGTCGGCGGGCATCGCGCCGGGCAAGAGCAAGGCGGAGCTGCGCGCGGAGCGGCGGGCCAAGCAGGAGGCCGAGCGGGCGCTCAAGCAGGCGCGCAAGGGCGAAGCGGGCCCGGCGCCCCCCGCCGCCGCCCCGCCGGGGCCCAAGGCGCGCCCGCCGCCCGGCGAGACCCAGCCAGGTAAGGCGGCGCCCCGACGGGGAGGGCGCCCGGGGAAAGCGGCCGCTGCCCGGTCCCGCCGAGCCTCTCACCGCCTCCCGGGCCTGGTCCTTCTCCGCAGGGCTGAAGCGGCTCCCGGAGCACGTGCAGGTGGATGATGCGGCGGCGCAGAAGAAGCTGGCCAAGAAGCTGGAGCGACAGCAGGTAGGCGGCTTCCTCCCGGGAAGAAGATGCGCAGCGGAGGGGGCACCACGGCCGCCTCCCCCCCTTTCCTCCCGCCCCTTTTATGTCCCCTTATCACCCCACAAGTTTTGCGCATTTGTAAGAACTTCACGGCTTAATCTGGCAGCGCCTGCCCTCTGGAACTCCCTGCCTCTTGATCTCAAGCAGGGGCCCTCACTGCAGTCCTTTAGCGCTACAATTTGGGGCCTGCTACAAACATTCTATTGGAGTTTGTCTAGAATGCTTAGGAAGCGATGTAAGTTTTAACTTTTTGTATACAGTATTTTAAAGTGTTGTTGTGTAGGAAAACCTTTAAAATGGCTTCCAGAAAGCTAAAACCAAAAAATCAAGAAGCTATTTTTTATTATTTCTTGATATTTATTAAATTCATATGCTGCTCTTCATCCTAGATCTCAGGGCAGTTTGCCGCATAAAAATACAAGATAAAAAGACAACAGACGTAATAAAAACAACCTCCGCTCCACTCCCCTCCCCCCACCCCCCTCCTGCAAACACCTGGCTGGTTAGTCAGCAATGCTCTTTGTAGTTAGTGCATCCATTTTATGAAAATGTAATAGTTAAAGTAACAGTAATAAAAATGCTGAGATCCAGGCCCATGGGGCGGAGGTGGAGGAGGCTGTTGTGGCTCAGGAAGGGGGGTGCTGGGCTTGGAGGCGAAGGGAAGGGAGATCTGGGATGGGGGGTCAATCCATCACCCCCTTCCCTTTGGCAGCTGATTCCACCGATGGGGCACAGGAAAGGGAGACGGCAACAAGTGAGAAGGTTTCCCAAGGGGCATGGAGGGCGGTGGGGCACTGCTGCTGCTTCCAGGGGGTGCAGAGGGTCTCGCCTCCTGCCCTCAGCCCCCCTTTTCTTCTTCTTCTTCCTCTTCCTTGCTGCAGGTGCCTCTGAGGCCGGATTACGGGGCCAAAGTCAGCCTCTTCTCCCACCTCCACCAGTACAGCCGCAAGAAGCTGCTGACACAGCAGATGAGGTGGGTGCCCTCCAGGGCGGATAAAAATCAATGCTTTAAAAAACAACAACAGTGATTTTTTTTTATTTTAATTGAATTTTTTAAAAAAATGTTTTTGGAGGAAAAAATCTTACTAAAGATAGTTTTCGATTTAAGTTACATTATACTCCAAAGGCTATTCATCAGGAAGTAAAGATTTGTTTTAAGCTTTTCATGTGTGCTAAAACTCAGTCTAAGGGGTTTTTTTAATAAAAAAAATGTTTAACCACATCAGTTAACAAACATAGATACATATGCTATAATGTTCTTATTTTAGTAAATAAATGGTTTAAATTGTTATTAAGGAAATGATTATTTTTCTCCTTCCAATAAAGTACAGCAGAAAAGTTTTCCAAATATAAACAGTTAACTTATTAAACCTCACAATAATTTCATAATTATCTGTCTATGTGTTTCTAATAGTATAACCTAATCAGTAATTTTTGATCACTACACTGAAAATTTATTATTCCAAAAATGAAACCTTCCTCTAGTTGTAAATGTTAAGATGATACCAGCAGGAATGAATCTTTCTGTAAAAAAATGATTTAAGTCTTACTGACTAGTGATTTAAATTGTTTTGATTTAAATCAAATCCACCCTGGTGCCCTCCTGGCAGCCGTCCGTCACACTCCGACCCCGGGAGATCCATGCTTCTCCTTCCTAGGAGGGCTCCGTTTCCCCCATCAGGGCTGTGGGGCTGCCCCCTTCATTTTATGCTGCTTCTTGCTGGCTTTTGCAGAGTTTGTGATGGGGCTGTTTGTAGATGGATGATGGGAAAAGGGAGGAGGAAGTTGGGGGACTGGTCCATCCAGCTCAGCCTCGCCCATGACAGCCGCCGTGGGACTGAGCCCAGGGGGTTGGGCAAGAAGGAGCCTTTCCCAGGGGGGACCTTGTGGGGTGCACAGCAGAGGGGAGTTCCTACTGCATTGGCACTTCTTAATATTGTTTATTTCCCAGGGTATATAATTAATTGGGTAGAGCATGTAATTAAATTCCCATATAAATGCACAGTGTCTCAGATGTATCTGCCCCGTCCTGCCCCATTAGGCTGCCTGCCCTCAGATGTCATCCTCAGCAATGGGGCACCCAGCCCGTCTCCCCATGGAAACACAGGAATAATGAGGGTACTACTACTAATAATTTATTATTTGTACCCCAGCCATCTGACTGGGTTGCGCCAGTCGCTCTGGGTGGCTTCCAACAAAAATACAAAGGGGAGAAAACCAACCACCACCAAACATTAAAAGCTTCCCATCAGAAGAAAGCCGTCAGAAGTCTACAAAAAGCTTTATAGTTGTTTAATTCTTTGGCATCTGCCAGGAGGGCATTCCACTGGGCAGGCACAACTCCTGGTTCCCTCTAAATTCACTTTTTGCAATGAGAGAATTACCAAAAAGGCTTTTCATTTTAGCATCTCTACTTTTCTCTTTTGTGGTATCTGAAAAAAAAAAGGGGGGGGGGAGAGAGAGACAGCAATAGCAACGCTGCTTCACAACCCACAACTTTTCCCCTTCAAAAAATGTGTTGAGGTTTTGTATGGCTTATCAGAAATGAATCTGTGAAGCGGGAAAAGTACCAGTTTGGCAGTGAGCACACAAACCACATGTGTTTTACTCCAGTTCCTTTATTATTGTTGTTGCTACTGCTGCTGCTGCTGCTGCTGCTGTTATTTCAGTTTATATACCACTATCCAAAGATCCCAGAGCGGTGTGCAACATTTAGAACATAATTTATATGCAGCGTAATAATAATAACAGAATGCACAGCGAAACAAAATACAATAATAACAACAGTCTCCCCCCCCCCAACTTTAACAAGTCATAGGTTATTTAATGGCCAGAGGCCTGGGTAAAGAGGAATGTTGGCTAAAGATGTTGTTGTTGTCAAGATTTATATTCTATATACTACCCTTCATCATAAGATCTCAGGTGGTTCACAGGATGCAATGATGGTGCCAGGTGAGCCTCTCTGGGGACAGCATCCCACCACAGAAAAGGCTTGTACTTTAGTGGGTGCTATAATAATAATAATAATAATAATAATAATAATAATAATAATAATAATAATAATAATAATA
>JAXCMG010000255.1:183780-227648 GCA_034642415.1 Podarcis siculus
TAATAATAATAATAATAATAATAATAATAATAATAATAATAATAATATTCTACCCTGCCCATCTGGCTGGGTCTCCCCAGCCACTCTGGGCAGCTTTCAACAGAACCTTAAAAAGAGAATAAAACTTCAAAAATTTAAAACTTCCATAAACAGGGCTGCCTTCAGATGGGAAGCCCTCACAAGCCAAAGTGTGGGGAGACAGGAAAGTGTGGCGCCCCACAGGCCGAGCTCAAAGCACTGAGCGAGTGCAGAGTCACAAGGGGTGTGGAGTTGGGTCGCCAAAGTCCTCTTCAGGGAGGGCAAGAGTGGAAAGCAAACCTGTTCAGTCCCTTCCTCGAAAGGTGTGGCGCCTGTGTGAAATGACTCGCGGTGCGTTTGTGTGTTCTTGTGCTCCCTGCAGCATCCCAGCCTCCGCCATCCACCCGGCGGTGGTGCGCCTCGGCCTCCAGTACTCTCAGGGCACCATCAATGGCTCCAACGCCCGCTGCATCGCCCTCTTGAGGGTCTTCAAACAGGTGGGTGGAAGGTTCTGGGTGGGGGTGCGCAAAGGTGGTTTGCTGCAAGGAAGCGCCAAGGGAGGCGCAGTGCAGCAGAGAAGCCTGACTTCACAGCCACACCCTGCCTGGCTGCCAGTCAGGGCTGGCATCGCACTCGCATCTCCCGGGTGAGCAGCCCAGGCAGTGGCAGCATCCTGGTGTCACTGGCATTTCCGGAGGCTCTTCAAGGGCAGCCCCAAGCAGAGGGCGTGCCAGCAGTCTAGTCTCAAGACAGGAGCTGGCCTTCCCAGAAAACAGGCGCAGCCTAAGTTGGCGCCCTGGCTCCTGTCTGGGTGGGCAATAGTAAAGCCAGGCTCCAGGGGGACCCCATCTGCAATATGGCAGTGCGGGAATTTTATTCTTGCTGTTGGCCTCCGTCTGTCTTCAGAGACAATGGAGTGTGCCTCCAGGGGTGAAGTCAAACTGCTGCATTGGAGGCAGTGAAGTGACCTCCCCGGGGTGCAAACCTGGGCAGCGTGTCTGGAGGTCCAGGGCTGCGCATAGAACAAGACCACCCCCCTTGATCTCACTGATGGGGTCCAAAGGAAAGCAGAGCGAGACATTTGGCACCAGCTTGGCTGCAGGAGTTGCGGGAATGAGGTGTACCGTGCGCCATGCAACCATCTTGGAGACTCCGCTTGGGTTTACTCCTGAGCAGGATGCGGCGGCGCTGTGGTCTAAACCACGGAGCCTCTTGGGCTTGCCAATCGAAAGGTCGGCGGTTTGAATAGTGAGCTCCTGTTGCTCTGTCTCAGCTCCTGCCATCCTAGCAGTTTGATAGCACACCAGCGCAAGTAGATAAATAGGTACCACTGTGGCGGGAAGGTAAATGGCGTTTATGTGCAATCTGGTTTCCATCACAGTGTCCTGTTGCGCCAGAAGCGGTTTGGTCCTGCTGGCCACATGATCCAGAAGGCTGTCTGTGGACAAACACCGACTCCCTTGGCTGGAAAGCGAGATGAGCGACATAACCCCATAGTCACCTTTGACTGGACTTCACCGTCCAGGGGTCCTTTACCTTTATACTCCTGAGCCTTTTCTTCCCCCAAATATGTCCTACAAATAGAGGTTTAGGATCTGAGTTTTCCTTCTCGTTATTGTTATTATTAATATATGTATATTAAATTTGTATGCTGTCTCTTCAAGGCAGTTCACAGCAAAAAAATTCAAGATTAAAATACAAAAAACAAACAAAACAAACTGATAATCCACCACTCCCTCCAACAACAACAAAAATATTATTATTAAATTTGTATCCCTGCCCCTCCGGTTTTCCTAATACTGGTGCTCAAGATCAGAGGTGTCCAGACAAGGCAGAATTAACCTATGGAAGCAGCGTTGGCAACTAGCCTTGGGGGCTTTGGAAGGGCTGGGTGGGATTAGGAGAGGTCTGTGGGTGGCCTCTGTCTCCCGTGCCCCTGCAGAGGTCAGTGGCCTCCCAGGAGAGGCGTCTGGCTGGCCCCTGGCGGAATCAGGGCGCTGGGTAACCTCGCTATCTCACGGCCGCTGCCCCTCTTGTCGTCCCGGCAGGTGATCGGGGACTACACCACCCCATCCAACGAGGAGCTCTCGCGGGACCTGGTGAACAAGCTGAAGCCCTACATCAGGTGATGGGGGGAGGGGCTGGCCCCCCTTGGGGAAAGAGAGGCAGGGGGGCAGGCAGCCCTGGGGGCCATGAGGCTGGGCTGATCGCTCCTTTCCTCCTGCAGCTTCCTGAACCAGTGCCGGCCCCTTTCTGCCAGCATGGGCAATGCCATCAAATTCCTCAAGAAGGAGATCTCTGCGCTGCCCGCCTCCATGCGCGAGGAGGAGGTGAGTCCAGCAGCGCCTGGGGGGGGGCAGGGGCCTGGGCTGGCCATGGGGTCCGTGGCAGGCACAAGAGAGGCACCGTCTCTCTGCCACGCTCCCTGGCGGGTTTGAGTGGCAGCGGAGCCCACCGCAAGCTGCCAGACGTCTCTGGGTTCATCCTTGGGGTGGTAGCCCCCTCGCTGTGCCAGCTTGGGAGGCCGAGGGCCTCTTGGTGTCCTCCGGGGGCACGCAGGGGGCTCTTCCCCTCTCGGAGATGGGCCAGAGAGCAGGGTGTGATCAGGCCCCCCTCCCGCGACAGGCCAAGCGGGACCTCCAAAAGGCCATTGACAGGTACGAGCGGGAGAAGATCGTCTTGGCGGCCGAAGCCATTTCCAAGTCTGCCTTAGAGAAGATCAACGACGGGGACGTCATCCTTATCTATGGATGGTACGGAGTCGAGGGTCCAGGGTGGGCACCCTGCTGTGAGTGGCAAGGGTCTTGTCGGCTGGGGAGCCGAAGTGTTGGGGGGGGCTGGCTCCTGGGAGGCCTGTTGGAGCCCAGCCTGCATCTCCCGCCCCTGGCTGGGCTGACTGGTGCCCTGTGAGCAGGGCCGTCTTACCCATAGGCACCAGGGGTGCGGGGCACCTGGGCGCCAGGCTCTCGGGGACGCTAGGCCAAGAGTCTGGGGCCCAAGAGTTGAGTCCGGGGAAGAGCCCGTCCGTCGGTCGGAGCGCTGTGGTGGGCTCTTCTACTGCGGCAGGCTGCACCGCAAGTTCAGGGGCGACTGAGCCAGCAAGACACTGAGACAGCCCTGCCCGTGAGAGGGGTTGTGAGAGCAGCGGAGGGTGGGAGGCGGCAGGAGCAGGAAGGCCCCTCCTCACCCCTTGCCCCCGTTTGCCTGGCAGCTCCTCCCTGGTGACGCGCATCCTCTGCGACGCCCACACCCAGTGCCGCTCTGCGGGCCGTGCCTTCCGCGTGGTGGTGGTGGACAGCCGCCCGCGGCTGGAGGGGCAGGAGACACTGCGCCGACTGGTCAAGCAGGGCATCTGCTGCAGCTACGTCCTCATCAACGCTGTCTCCTACGTCTTGCCCGAGGTGAGGAGGCGGCAGGGGAGCGGGCAAGTCCTTTCTGTTGGCAGACGGACTCTGCAAAGGCTTTGTGCCTCTGCCCTGGCCGAGTCTGGGCGGGGGCTTCCCCCTGGCACCCTCGCTGGGCGTGAAAGAGTGCCGAGATCCCCAGCTCCACTTCCTCCCCTGGCAGGTCTCCAAAGTGCTTCTGGGCGCGCATGCGCTGTTGGCCAACGGCTCTGTGATGTCGCGCATGGGCACCTCGCAGATCGCGCTGCTTTCGAAGGCCCACAACGTGCCAGTCCTGGTCTGCTGCGAGACCTACAAGTTCTGCGAGAGAGTCCAGACCGACTCCTTCGTCTCCAACGAGCTGGGTACGCTGCAGGTCCCTTGGGGGGTGGGGAGTCGGGGACCCGCTAACAAGGGAGGGAGCAGCAGGGAGATGCCCAGCTGGCACTTTTTGCTAATGCCATGAGAACACCCGTTTCCCTCCCCGCAGCCCTCTGTAAGTTGAGAGGCTCCTGGTGCACATACAGGGCACTCCCTCCCTCAGCTAGCAGGGGTGAGCGGAGTGGGGGGAGCCTGTAGGGCCCCGGGAAGCCCCTCCTGCCTCTGAGCTCAGGAAGCCGCCTCGTCCTCGAAGGTGAACAAGGAGATGCTGCCGAGCTCCTTCTGCCTGCCAAGCAGATGCTCTGCCATGGAGCCCAGGCCCTTGCACTCAGGCCCCAGAGCATGGCCTTGGGAGGGAGGGGGAACCCTAACCCTCCTCTGGCCGGGGGGCGGGGAATAATAATAACAATTATTATTATTATTATTAGGCAGCTTCCTCTGGGCGGCCTCCAATGGAATATTAAAATACAATAACCTATTAAACATTAAAAGCTTCCCTGAACAGGGCTGCCTTCAGATGTCTTCTAAAAGTCTGGTAGTTGTTCTTCTCTTTTACATCTGGTGGGAGGGCATTCCACAGGGCAGGTGCCACCACCGAGAAGGCCCTCTGCCTGGTTCCCTTTAACTTGGCTTCTTGCAATGACGGAACCGCCAGAAGGCCCTTGGAGCTGGACCTCAGTGTCCAGGGTGGACACGCTCCTTCAGATATACTGGACCGAGGCTGTTTAGGGCTTTCAAGGTCAGCACCAACACTTTGAATTGTGCTCGGAAATGTACTGACATCATCTCGCTGACCCCGGCTGTCCGCTGTGCCACTTGCAGATGACCCCGACGACCTGATTGGTGGGAAGCCAGGGAGGACCCCGCTGGCCGGCTGGCAGGAGAGCAAGTCTCTGCGCCTCCTCAACCTGGTCTACGACGTGACCCCCCTGGAGCTGGTGGACCTGGTCATTACGGACTTGGGGATGATCCCTTGCACCTCCGTCCCGGTTGTGCTGCGGGTCAAGAACGTGGAGCAGTAATGCCAGTGGGGTGGGGTCAATAAACCTGTGTGTGCCCTGCTCCCTGCCTCCGCTGTGTGTGTGCCTGAGCGCATGGACAGAACAGGACCACTGGAAGACCTTTCCGAAAGGCGGTTGTTGCCATGGATGCGTTTCAAAGTGGGGGGTCGACGCGGAGCCCAAACTCTGGGCTGGGATGCATGAAGGGGCTTTTCTGGTTCCCTCTGAACAGAGAGCCACCCTTTTCTCCCTCATCGGTTGGATAAGCCAGCTCTGTAGATCCAGCCTCATCAGCCTGGCACTGCTTCCCCACATTTCCACCTTGCTTTGACAATAGAGGGGCATGTCAGTGTTTGTAAAAAGAAAGCAAAAGGAGGAAAGGGTTCTGACCTCCCTTTGTCTCCTCAGCCTGGTCCTCGGACCCTTGTCGGCATAAAAGAGTCCACGAGAAAAGTATCCTTGCAGAGTTTTATTCTTAAAAGTCCTTGTGCAAAAAAGAGTAAACAACTATACACACCAACACTAACCAACCAACCCAAACACCAGCCTCAGCCTCAGCAACAAACTAACATTTCTCACTCTATATATACAACTTGGTGCAGGCCGCTGAGTCATGCTGACCCAGCTTGATTCGCATTAAAGAAACAGCGGCCATTTTAGCCGTGACAGGGCAAACCCTCCTGATAGACCCCAAGGTGGTGAGAAATCTTTTAAAGTAAGTATTATTATTTATTGAATTTCTATAGTGCCCTTCATCCGAAGATCACAGGGCAGTTCACAACATTAAAGGAAGTGCCAGTCACGGCAGAGCCTGATTCTGTTCAGATCCTGGTTGATTCCTGTGGCCCAAGGCTGCTCATTGATTTCTTTGCCCACTTTTGGGGCCACCTTCTTGGAACAAACCCAGGGCACTTTACAGAAAAATCAGTGTAAACATGAAAACACAGGACAAAAAACCCAGCAGCCCTATCACATTTAAAGCAGAGTATTGTCAGCTCGTCACGAAGGGCCTATCCAAATGTCCCCTTTTCTCTGGGCTTATTTTTCCTGCTAAATTTTTGTCCAGGAGTCCGTGTTCCCACCTGCTGGCTTGTGTCAGATTATAGGGGGGGGGGTGTGTCAGGGGAAGACCTCCAAAAGCCTGTGGTCTTCTGAGAGCGTGAATGAGCCTTCCTGGCCAAGGGTCAAGAAGGGCTGTATGTCATGGAGGCTTCAGCTAAGATTCCTGCCCTCCAGGGGGCTGGACTGGATGACCCTCGGGGTCCCTTCTGACTGTTACAGGAAAATCCGAGGGCTCCCTTGGACAAAACAAAGACACCAACCAGGATAACTTGGAGCAAAACAGCAGCCTGTAGGCTTGGCCTTTATTGAACTGATGCATCAGGGTGTTCCCCTCACTCGCAGGTGAGAGGAAAGACCCAGAAAAATAGTGTGCAAGGTCTTATAAAAACGTTTGAAATTCCCCTCCTCTAGGTCAAGCCCACCCCCAGAAACATCATGCATACATTACAGAAAGGAGGGGTTGAGGGAGGAGTTGGTGGTAACCTGAGTGTCTTGTCACCTGGCTGGTTCCTCCTTTCCCCCCTCCCATGAGTCACTTCCAGGAGACAAAGGGGAGTTTGCAGTTTCCTGCCCCCTGAGGGAAGATCTGATCATTGTCCTTTGTTTCAGTCCATGCTGAATCCACTCCCATATGCAAGTTCTTTGTGATCTTGATTGTCTTCTGTCTGGGATCATCTGGGCAGGGCTCCTGCAGATGTGCTGAGACAATGAAGGGATTTTGGCTGACCAGGGTCAAACCCCCCTCCCCTTTTGTTAGTTCTTGTCATATGGAGCAAAATAAAAATGGAACAGTGCAAATCCAATGCATGGTTGATTTTCTATGAATTTATATCAGAAATGTGGCATATGTAGTGTGTGTGTGTGTAGTTTGTACAAACAGAATGATTGGGGTGGGGGGGTTCCTGCTACAGTTCCCCCCTTCGGAGATAAGATTGCAAAGGTGGCTACTTTGCAATCCTTTTCTCCGCACAATTTAAGGTGGTAAATATTAACCTGCTATTCTCTGTGTGTCCATGTGAACGTGAAAGGGACTTGGATGTCATGCTTCTTAAGGATATTTGCATAGAAATATAATGGTGTAACAGTGCACATAGTTAGACATAGGATATCATGTAAAATTAATATTTTGTTGCTCAGTTACTTGTGGCATTCTAGTACCTTGGAAGAGATATTTTTTCGATAGTGGCGTATGCTTTACATTTAGCAGGAAGGTCCACTAATGACTGAAAAAAAAGGTCCACTAATGACTGAAAAGTCACCCCCCTTTGCTAGTTCTCGTCATGTGGAGTAAAATAAAAATGGAACAGTGCAAATCCAATGTATGGTTGATTTTCTATGAATTTATATCAGAAATGTGGCATATGTAGAGTGTGTGTGTGTGTGTGTGTGTGTGTGTGTGTGTGTGTGTGTGTGTGTGTGTGTGTGTGAAGTTTGTACAAACAGAATGATTGGGGTGGGGGGGGTTCCTGCAACAAGCCGAGCGGCTCCTTGCAGCCCCTTAAAAGCTGGGGGGCCTGTGGCCCCAATCAACGGGCCCGAGAGACCCACAGCTCGCTTGGCGTTGCCCTTGGGGCCTTTCGCGGGTCCGACGCGTGTCTCCGCGTTCCCACGCCCCTCGACCCGCCGCGGGAGGAACAAAGAAGCTGCGCGGGGCGCCTCGGCCGCCAGGGGGCGCTGCAGCCCCATTCCCAGCGAGACGCGCGGGGAAGTGACGTCGGCGGCCCCCGCGGAGGGGGCGGGGCTCGCGCGGTTCCGCTCGTCGCCGCTGCTGCGGCCGAAGGGGCGGCGGGACGGGAAGGCGAAGGCGGCTCCCGAGGCTGCGACGCCCGCGGCGAGCGGATGAACGAGGCGGGGAAGAGCCGCCGCCAACGCCGCCGGGAGAGCTTCCTTGTCGCGGGACGGAAGTGACGTCAGGGGCTTGCGGTCATCGCTGTGCGCCCGTGGCGGCCGCCATCTTGGCTGCTGGGGCCGCAGCTGCCGCTGCTGCTTCGGCCGGAGACCGGCTTCGGCGAGCGAGAGGTGAGGCGCGGGCCGGAGTCGCCCAGCGAGGGCCAGGACCAAGGCCGCCTCCGGGGGCGCCGGGCGGAGCGGACGGGCCTCGTTCTCGGCGGAAAGAGCGCTTGGCCCCGCCCCCTTCCTGAGGGGGGGCAGGTCTCCCGGCGGGGGGGGGAGGGGACCCCCGAGATGCGGCCCCCGATGCAAGTCTCTGGCGGGGGGGAAGCGGCCCTGGCCAGGCAGCAAGTCCAGGTCAGGGATCCCGCTGGATCCCCCAACACATCAGCTCTGGGCGCCAAAGCTGATCCTTGGCCAGTTCATAGAGAATCAGGGGATTATAGAGTTGGGAGGGACCCGGAGGATCATCTAGTCCAGCCCCCCGCGATGCTGGATTAGGCAGCTGTCCCTTGCAGAGATCGAACCTGCAGTCTTGGCGTTATCAGCACCAGCCTCTCCCCAGCTGAGCTACCCAGGCTGTCCAGCAGGGCATTAAACTCTCCAGATTAATCTGTGTCACTTGATCGATTGCCCACTTTAAGGGGTAATTAAGATAACAAAAACCATTCAGGTATCTCAGACGAATGAGTCAATCCGTATCTGGCAGAATAAAATAAAAGCAGGATACGTTAAGAGTGCATGTGCAACAGCCCGTCTTATTTTGCTATGTAACATAGCCAGTGGGGAGGTTTTCCCTTGTCTCTTGAGCTTCCCAGGTTTGCGACATTTATTTTTACAGTTGAGCTTCACCTGAGCCCCATGGATGCTCCAACCTGTTAGGGATGAGCAGGCTGCTGTGCCCCCTGAGGGGTCCAAATGGTGTGAGGAGCCTCCCTGAGTGCAGAAGGTTTCCTGTTGCTGAAGCAAAAGGCCCACAGCCCCCCCCCTTTCTGCTCACACAGTGATGGTGCATGGAGAGGACAGCCAACCCAAGAGACCAGAGCTCAAATTGCCACAACAAAGAAGCTCACTGGGTGAACCTGAGAGCCCGTGTGGTGTAGCGGTTAAGAGCGGTGGACTCGTGGTGAACCGGGTTCGCTTCCCCGCTCCTCCACATGCAGCTGCTGGATGACCTTGGGCCAGTCACACTTCTCTGAAGTCTCTCAGCCCCACTCACCCCACAGAGTGTTTGTTGTGGGGGAGGAAGGGAAAGGAGAATGTTAGCCGCTTTGAGACTCCTTCGGGTAGTGATAAAGCGGGATATCAAATCCAAACTCTTCTTCTCTTCTTCATTCACTGTCTCAGCCTAACCCACCTCACAGGGTGGTTGTGAAATTCATTTATTTATTCGTTTTATTTCTTAAAATTGTATGCCACCCTTCATTTGAAGATCTGAGGGTGGTTTTCTTACGGAGAAATTTCAAACATCATTTTATGAAACCCAAGGTAACTATAATAAAACGTTAGGTTTATACTAGTTATTTAGCTCACGTTACATTTCCACAGTTTTTCTAATACTGGAAAATTACCGTCTAGGTGCTGTATAGTTCATTATAGTAGTAACCTCGTACATAAAACCCTGATGTTGTGTGAACATGTTTTTGGCAAAAGGCAGCCCCCCAAAGCGTGTTCAAAATAAGTAGAATAATTTAGCCCCAATGACATTTATGTGAGCTCCTTGGAGGAAAACATGGGATCTAAATGCGATATAATTAAAACAGCGCCGTTGCTTTCATCTGCTTATTCGATCTGAGATGACTGTCCTCCCCACAGCTTTCCTTGTTCCTTTGCCTCTCTCTTTCACAGGCAGGTCCCAGTGCAAGATGGGAGTCGCACCTGCCTGAGTCACTGTGGTGCCTTCATGGAACCTTGCCCCACGCCAAGCTGTGCCATGGGGATAGCCAGGGAAGCCGCAGACCGAGCAGATGGATGTGCCAGCCGTATCCTTTGCATGGAGCCTTGCCGTAGAGACCCTTGCTGGGGCGGGCAGAACTATCCTGCCCCAGAAGCGCTGGCCTCGGCGGGAGCAGCATGTCTGAGCGAGGCGAGCACAGCAGCAGCAGCAATAGGCCCCCCTACGGAAAGCTGCCCGCAGGAAGAATGGCCCAAGCCCCAGAGTGCCCCCTGCAAGAAGAGCGGCCTAGAGACCAAAGGCAAGCTGCCTTCTACACAGCTGAAGGGGCAAGCGGAGGAGACAGGCGCTCGGGAAGCCCTTGGTACGTCTCTGGGGGCCAGTGGCTGGGATCCTGTAAACCACATGCAGAAGGAGACTCCCCAACCCCAAGGCCTCCAGGAAGCCGCTTCTGAGTGTCATGCAGGACCGGATTAAGACCTTTAGAGGCCCTAAGCACTTAGAAGATTTTGGTGCCCCCATATGTATTGAATTCAAAATATAAACAGTAATTAACCATAAAATAAAAAAATATTTTTGAAATGAAATGAAACTGAGAAAATGAACTCTCAGTGGAGTGATCTCTGACCAGCTAACCTGTGACCATTTCTATGGTGCCCACCTTCCCTTGAGGCCCTAAGCAGGGCTTATTTTGCTTAATCCAGACTTTGGGGATCCTCTGAAGGAGCTGCAAAATTAGGCACAGGCCCCTTGGGCAAGCAGGTCCTCCTTACTGAACATGCCTGGGAAATGGGGGGGGGTCTTCTTCCATTCTGCCATGCAGGGAGATAATCTGGTGCAGAAGGAGTGGGGTTCAAGTGGGGGGGGGATGAAGGGGCAGGTCCTGCCTTTATCTTAGGGAGGGTGATGCCTTTGGGGAGTTGTGGGAAGGAGGGAGTTGGGGCAGCATCACAGCACCTGAAATCTCTGCAGAAATGGTTCTGATGAGGAGGCTGATGAGATTCTGGGGGAGGATTTGGGTAGAACCTGTAACTCCGCAGGGACTGGGAGGAAGACCCTGAGGTCCCAGGTGAGCTGGGTGAGCAGCTGCTGGACGCCACAGTTAAGGACACAACCACACGCACACTCTGTGGTCACTGCCAGGGTCACAGTGTGGTGCAGAGGTTGGAGCATTGGGTAGGACTCGGGAGACCAGGGGTTGAATCCACGCTCAGCTGTGAAGCTCACTGAGTAACCTTGAGAGCCAGTCACTGCCCCTCGGCCTCACATACCTCACAAGGCTGTTGTGGGAATAAAATGAGTGGAGAACTGCCCCCGTGACCTTGAGCCCCTTGGAGGAAAAGGTGGGATATAAATGGAAGAAATAAATAAGTGCTGCAATGATTGTTTTTTGCGAGAGGAGGAGCTCCCATCGGCTTGACTGGGAGGACTTTTTTTGTTAACCCTAATTACAGTGCTAATGAGGTCTTTTTTGCTAGGGTTGCCGTGTGTGCGGAGAAGTTAATCCTTCTCTATCTGCGTGCTGCAGTCCTGACAAAATGACCCCTGTGGAGAAAGAGGCAGCCCTCCCTATAAAAATAAGTCCATCCCTCTGGCTCCATGTCCTCAGACCTGGCAGGCTTCAGTTGTGGGGAGCTGAGGCCGGAAGTGGGGAAGGGGAGGCAGGAGCTGGGAGGCCTCTTCCTCCTGGCATGGCAGCGGCTGCTTACCTAACCTGGCCCTTCCTTTTCCAAGCAGATGGACTCTGCTCTTCCCCAGAGGCAGCCTTGGTTCCTGCCAAAGAGCAGCCGGCAGCTCTCCCGTCCGCCCAGAAGCGCCCGCGTGGTCGCAGGCCCCGCAAGAAGAGAGGCGCCGCCGGCAGAGGCCCTGCCCACCAGGAGCCCCAGGGACCCCCCGAGGCCCCCGGGCCTTCGGAGAACGGCCCGCCCCTGCCTGTGAAAGTGCCAAAGAAGCGGGGGCGCAAGTCCAAGGCTGAGCTGCTCCTGAGGAAGCTGTCGCAGGGACTGGAGTGTCAGGCGCCAGAACCCCTCTGCCAACAGAAGCTGCTGGCCGGTGATGGAGGGCTGGACTGTCTGGAGACGACGCCCGGGGGGCGCCCAAAGCGGAGGGCGGCAAAAGTGTAAGCGAGAGGCGTTGGGCAGGGGAAGGAACTCGCTGGTAGTTCTTTGACTACTGAGCAGGAGTGGTGCTGCTTTCTTAGGCCCAGGGAGAAAGGAGGCAGCGATGGCCACTGGCTTGGAAGGCTTTAAAAGGGGATTGAATGTAAAGAGAGGCTGCTTGATCAGGCCTGTTGCATCCTGTTCTTACGGTGACCAAATGCCCCAAGGAACCTAGGAATCTAGATAGACTCCCTCTGGACCTGGAGGTTCTATAAGTACAGAAGAAAAAACTTCTGGATTAAGCCAGCGGCCTATCTAGTCCAGCATCCTGGTCTCACAGGCTGACCAGATGCAAGCAGGAGTTGAGCACAAGCGCCCCAGTCTCCCTTCCAGCGGCTTCCAGCCCCTGGCCTTCAGGAGCTTTGCTGCTTCCAACTGGAGGCAGAGCTGAGCCCCCGTGACTAGTAGCCATCGCTAGCCATGCATGGAATCATGGATTCATTCTCCTCTATAAATGGGTTTAATCCTCCTTTAAAGCCATCCCAGTTGGGGGAGGAGAAGGCCGTGAGCGGCTACTGGCTACCATGGTTGTGTTTTGCCTCCCCATCAGAAGCAGCAGCGTCTGAATCCCAGATTCTGGGAGTCACAGGTAGGCAGGGGGCTCCCCTGCTCCAGTCATGCTGGGGGGCTTATCTGTGGAGCATCAGGTTGGGCCCCCCTGAGAACAGGATGCTGGACTAAAGGAACCTTTAGGCTGATCCAGGAACCTCTCCTTCTGAGCAGGTCAGGATGTCCTAAGAGGTTTTCAGGAAGTGGGGAACGGGACTCCACAGGGGCCTCACCTGGTTGCAGGCAGAACACCCCCTCCCCCGACACCTGTGACCTCATGGCCTTGGGCCAAGCGGAGCCTGTTTTCTGCTGGGCTTTCAGTGGAAGCGGTCCTCTAGTTGTTGGTGTTTTGAGTCGAGTTCCTAGAGCAAAAACCAACTGGGAAAAGATTAAAGAAATCCTAGTCAACAAATTGACTGACTGCAGATATCTGCATGCAAGGCAAAGTTCTGCAGAAAGATGCAGAGAGGAGGGAGCTGGTGCTGGTACTGTGGCGTCTGTGTCACAATAACTGGACACAGGCACTTAAGAATATAAGAACGTGGGAAGAGCCCCGCTGGATCAGGCCAGTGGCCTTCCTGGCCCAGCATCCCCTTCTGACAGTGGCCAGGCAGATGCCCATTATGGGATGCAAGCAAGCAGGGCCCCAGTGCAAGAGGGCTGCAGTTTCAGGCAGCTGGGATTCAGAAGCATTGCTGCCTCTGACGGGGGGGGGGGGGGCAGAGCACAGCCATCCTGGCAGGAGCCACTTGTTCTCCATGAATTTGTCTAATCCTCTTTTAAAGCCATCCAAGTCACTAGTCCTCACTGCCTCTCATGGGAGCTTCCAGAATCTGTGTGGAACTTGGAGCTGCAGACCTTCTGCAAGCAACACTTTGGCTCAGAGGACGGGGAGGGGCTGGACCCAGGCGGGCTGTGTTTGGGGCCTGCCGCAGCCCCACCCTGTTCCCACCCTTCTTCAGTTCTGGCTCTTGCCCTGAAGATCAGGGGGGGTGTCTTGTGACCATTTGTCCCTGCTCCCTCCCCTTTGGCCCGCAGAGCCCTTCTGTACCTGCAGGAGCTGGCCGAAGAGTTGACCTCTGTGTACCAGCCGCCCGCTTGCAGCGAGCCCGTGGAGAACGCCCCGCGACCGGAGGAGCCCAGCCGGAAGCGACGAGGCCGGAAGCCCCAGAGCCAGAAGCGGGAGAGCGAGGAGGATGCGGATTTCAACCCCTCGGAGGAAGGGCTCTTGCAGGAGGAGGAGGAAGAGGAGGAGGAGGAAGAGGACAGTGACCTGCGGCTCAGCGAGGTCTCCGACTCTGACCTGGAGCCCGGCCTGCGTGGAGCAGCGGTGACTAAGCCGGGGGACGGGGAAGGAGCGCTCCTCTTGGTGGTCTGCTCAGAGGCCTCTGTCAATGGAGAGCAAGCCCGGCCCTTCTCTGGGGGCTGCTGGCTTGGGAGGGTGGGCTTCGTGGGCCTCTGTCCCTGACCCCCTCCTCCTTCTCCCCAGAGGCCCAAGAGCCACTGCCGAGGGTTTGCGTCCAACGGCTTACACAACTCCATCATGGCCCCCATCTGGAAGGCGCTCTCCATCACCCACCGCGTGTAAGTCTGGGGCTGGCTGCCCCACTATGCCTTGCTGCTGGGGGAACTGAAGCACAGGAATGGGGAGGGGGGAGGAAAGGGGAGGGTCCCTGCCTTGCAGTTGTTCTGCTGCTGCCACTGGGACAGAGCTCAGCTCCTTTACTGCATGGCCCTGCAGTACAGAAAGGAGCTGCGCTCATTGTACTGCCCTTCGATCGGAGCAGGGGGGGGGACTGTGCGCCTGAAACACTCAGGCTGGTGCGGGTTCCAGGGACTCCAGCTGGGACCCCGGAGAGCGAGGACTGTTGCGTCCCAAAAGCAAGGAAGGATTGTACTCTGATTAATAAAATACACATGAGGCTTGACCAGCAAGACTCTGGGAGGATTGCGTATAATAATAATTCCTGTCCACCCCTCGGCCCAGGTCGTTTTATTCACAAAAGAACTTTTTACATAGTGTCCATAAGAACCAATCAGATTTCCTCTGAGCATTTCAAAAAAACCCACGTGGGACAAAGTTAAAGTTAAAACTACAAAGAGCTAATTTGAGCATGCATGCATTCTGGGGTAAATAAAAGAGGACTAGAGGAATGCATTCAGCAACCCCAGAGGTCATAAACAAGCAGCAAACATGAGGGGAAGGATGGCAAGGAAAGTTAGGTATCTCTATCACCTCCTGTGTGAAACTCTATTTCCTGGCCCTAAGATTAACAAAACCAATGAAAAGTACATCAAATGAGTTACCTTCTACCTTTATGCCCCAGGATGCCCAGTGAACAACTGGCCTGTGTTTAGAATGCTGATAGGTGCCTGTCAGGCAGAGAAATAGGACAGAGACGCAGAGGTGTGGATTGATCAGAAATCATATCCAAATGGCTCAAACCCAGTCAACGCAATGCTTTCATTGCAGACACAAATGGCTTGCTCCATATTTTTTATAATTCGTCATAGCAATCCCACCTGATCACTACAGAGGACTGCCTGGGTTTGTTCCTGCTGAGGTTGCCGGGATGCCCTGGTGATGCTGTCGCCCTCTGGGCTGGCCCCATTCCCCGCTGCAGTTCTCTCTGACACCATGTGGCTGTGTTTGCTTGCAGGCGCGAGCAGCTCTACTCCCCCTGGGAGTTTCCAGAGTGGGTACCCTCTGCCCGGAAGTGGGTCTTCCTCTCGGAGAGGTGAGTGGCCTCCTGACAAAGGGGGGGGGGCAGGTGCCAGTAACTCTGAAGAACATCTGGACCCAGGTCGGCGGTTGCAATAATGGGGGGGGTGCATGCTGGGGAGAGAGCAGAGAGAGGGTGCCCTGCGTGACATGCCCTCTGGGCCCTTTGCCACTGCCGCCACCAGCAGCAGGAGGAGCCCCAAATCTCCACCAGTAAAGAGGGCGCTTTGCATGGGCAGCCCAGCCTCTTTCGAGAGCCCAAAGGGGTCAGGGTGTGTCAAAGAGATCCTTGGAGTGAGTTTCCCCTCTTTCCTCCTTCCTCTTCCAAAGCGAAGCTGAGGAATACCTCCCCAACGAGACCAAGTCCCCGCTCTTCTGCATCAAGCGCGAAGGCCTCCACGAAGAAAGCAGCGTCCTCTACCGGATCAACAGGTGCCGGTCACTTTATGTAAACGCCTCTCCCGCCTTTCAGCCGAGAGTCCATCTCGCAGTACTTGGAAGAGCCCAGGAACTGCCTGTGGGATTGGGCCAAGGCCCCAGGAGCCCAGCTCCCTGTTCTCAGCTGCCTGTGGGAAACCAGCTAGCAGGTTCTGAGCACAAGAGCAACTCACCCGTCCTGGGGCTTCCAAAGCCTGACTCTGGAGGCAGAGAAGTAGCCACTGAGAGCCCTCTCCCCCTCCGTGAATTTGCCCAATCCTCTTGGTGGCCCTCCCCGCCCTCCTTCAGGAAGGAGTTTCATCTGCCCTGGTTGAAGGGAGACTCCCGGCCTGTGAGCCCCTTGGCAAGATCCCCCTCCTCTTTCCCCTCTGGCAGGTTCAACGCCTTGCAGCCCCACGAGGAGCGCCTGGACGTCACCTTCTTTGTGGGGGGTCCCATCTGGGCCATGGAGTGGTGCCCCACCCCAGAAGGCGCCCTGGCCTCCCAGTATGCAGCCATCTACTGCAATCCCGGCATGGACGACCGGCACAGCTTGGCGGGGACCCACACGGGGCCAGCACTGCTCCAGCTCTGGGAGCTGGGGCCCCTCCAACAGGAGGCAGGGTGAGTGGGGAGCCCCCAGGCCCCCTGCAACGCTCCTTGGCCCTGCCTTCCCCTGGCTTCAGCCTCAGGGCAGCCTGGTGACCGCCCAGTGGAACTCAGCAGGGACATGTCCTGATCCTCAAGGACCCCTGGGCAGGCGAGGAAGGGCTGGCACCTGTGAGCTGGACCTCTCTGGTCCCCTGGCATGAAAGAGGGCACAGGTGGGGAGGGGGAGAGAGGAGCTGCCACAAGGAAGACAGAGCCAAAGTGTTTCCTGCTGCTCTGGAGGGGAGGATTCAAGTTCCCAGAAAGGAGATTGCGAGGAAACCTCAGGAAGCCTTCCTGCCAGTCTGAGCTGTTCAGCAGTGGACTGGGCTCCCTCCCTTGCTCAGCAGAGGTTGGGTGTCTGCCTGCCAGAGATGCTTTAGCTGTCCCCCCTTCGCTGCAGGGGGTTGGGCCAGATGACCCCTGGGGTCCCTTCTGTGACGTGGCCACGCTGCTATGCTGGGGTCTTAATGGCTGGGCTGCACCTGTGCTATGACCGCCTCCCCCCACCTCCTCTTCCCTTCCCAGGTCAGCCACCAAGCCAGGACTGGCCTATGGCATTGCCACCGACCACGGCTGCATCTGGGATATGAAGTTCTGCCCCAGCGGCGCCTGGGAGCCCCCTGCCACCCGCCACAAGGTACACCCGCTTCCCAGTGCACTTGAGAGAAACCACAGAGGCTGCTGGGGTGGGGGGGACAAGCTGGCAGAGCCGGCTGCTTGCTGGGCCCCACAGCGTGGCGTCTCCCAGCTCTCTCTCCTGTCGCCAACAGTCGCCCTCCCAGATGAGCCGCCTGGGGCTGCTGGCCGTGGCCGCCTCTGACGGCAAGGTGCTGCTGTACAGCCTGCCTCACGCAGAGGACCTGCGTGGCTCCCGGAGAGCCCAGGTAACAGGTAGGAAGAGCTGTGAAGGGACCCCTCCTCCCTGGGTCACGGGGAGGGCTGGGCGCCAGGGCTGTGCCAGTGTGGTTCCCTTGGCGGGTGGCAAGGAGCATCTATTTCTCTTTCTTTCTCCTCCCCCTTCCTTCCTTCTTTTCTCTCTCTTGCTCTCTCTCTTTTTCTCTTTCTCTCTTTCTTTCTCTGCCTCGCCTGGTGTTTTGCCAGCTCAGGGCTGTTTTATGGGGTGGCGGGAGAGAGTCTCTCACCCAAAACGTTCTGGCAGAGGCAGCTGGCCCCTCCCTGGTGGGGCGGGGGGGAGCAGCGGCCTGGGTGCTCAGCCAGCCGTATCAGCTAATGAGCCTTGTAATGATATCTGTCTGCAGGAGTGATGGATGAGGCTGCAGGCGGGCGGCCTTGGGGGTGCTCAGCCCTGCCTCTTCGGTGGGGGTAAAGGAGGTTCAGTCCCACCTCCCTCTCCAGACACGCCCTCCACAAGGCTCCACTGCTCAGGCCTCTACCTGGCAGTGCCTTCCAGGGCATCTCTGGCTGACAGCTGGCTCCCTGACGGAGGTGCAGCCAGCCAGCCTCGGCCCCCCCCCCCATCTCCATCTCCTGATCCAAGGAGGACCTTGGCGAAGGCGGCTGCTGCCCCAGCCCTAGAGTCCTCTTCCCCCCGGCCTGCGTCTCAGAGATCCCTCTGACATGGAGGCAATCCTTCTGAAGCAACTGCTCCACTGCCACCCTAAAAGCTATGGGGCAATTTCTCTGCCGGTGCCTTTAAAAAAGGGTCTCTTTTACAAGGCAGAGGCTACAGCCAGCCTCAGTCAGGAAATGAGGGTGCCGCCTGCAGATGGGCCCAGAGCACTGGGGTGGGGGGCCTTTGGCCTGAGCAGCCTGAGAATCCTAACCTTGCTTGCGTCAGGTAGGAGGGGGCGACCTGGCTTGGCTGAGGTGGGGGGTGGCGCTTTCTCTCACCCCACGGAGGCTGCTCCCGGCCTCACAGCATCTCTCCCTCCTCCTCCTAGGTGGGCCCTCCCCCCGGCACACCATCTGCAAGGTACGTCCTGCCAGCCCCACGGAGGATCTCTTGGAGCCGCATCCTGAGCCCTCCAAGCTGCCCATGTTCTGAGGGGCAGGGACAAAGGGGGGCTCCCTGAGCTTGCTCATTGGTCCGGCTGCAGCTCTGGAAAGGCTGAAGCCCCCTTTGCACGGGGGTTGGGGGAGTCAGTCCTGGAATCTTCCGCGTGCCAAGGCGTCCCTGTGTTTCCGTGGGGCTCCTTCTCTGGCCTCCCCCCCCCCGACTGCTCCTCCTCCTCCATCCCTGCAGGTCCAGTGCGTGGCCTCCCTGCAGGTGGGGGCCATCCAGGCCGGGAGCCCCTCCGAATGCGGACAGTGCCTCACCTTGGCCTGGATGCCGGCGAAGCCTCACCAACGCCTGGCGGCTGGGTTCTATGATGGTGAGAGGAGAAAGCTCTGCAGCTGAAACTTCCTAGTGCCAAGGAGGCTCAGGGGGGGGATGTGTCCCTCCCCACCCCCCTGGCTCAGGCTCCCAATCCCAGCCTCCTCCTCGGAAGGTGATGCACCCTCTGCCGCCTCTGGCAGTTGGATGACCGCCTGTCAGGGATGCTGGAGTTCTGATTCTTGCTTTCCGGCTGTTGGGCTGGATGACCCTTGAGCTCCCCTCCAATTCCACTCTTCTCTGCCTGTCCCCCCACCCTCTTCCAGGCACAGTGGCCCTCTGGAACCTGGCCAGCCGCTCCCTGCTGCAGCGAGTGCGTCAGCCGGACGGCTCCCTCAAGCTCTACCCCTTCCACGGCTTCCTGGCCCACGACCACGCCGTGCGCAACATCCAGTGGTGCAAAGCCAACAGGTGGGGACCGGGCTTAGCGGGGGGGGGGGGACTTCCTCCAGCCTCCTTCCCCTGGCTGCCTGGGGGGGAGACATCCAAAGGGACCACGCCCAGAGTGGGTTAACCCTGCCAGCGGTTGGGCCTTTCCAGGACCTCCATCGCTGAGCCGCCTCCCCCTTGCTTCCTCCAGCAACTTCATGGTGACGGCCGGGAACGACCGCAAGATCAAGTACTGGGACCTGCGGCGGCTGTACGAGCCAATCCAAAGCATCAAGCGCTTTCTGAGCACGGAGATCGCCTGGCTGCTGCCCTACAGCGGCATCACGGTGGCCCAGGACAACTGCTATGCCTCGTGAGTGCGGAGAGGGGAGGGCTGCCGGCCAGGACAGCTTCCCGAATCCTCAAGGGGGGAGAGGGCTGTGGCAGCTCAAATCCAGGGGACCTGCTGGGCCGCTGTGCTTTTCTGTGCGGGGCAGAGGGCGGCAGGGTGTGCTTGGCAGAGGGTGCCCTCGTTCTGAAGACCTGCTCCCCCAGGACAACCCAACCCCAGCAGGCGTCAGGCTGGCGGTGGGGAGGGGGCAGGAATTAAGAAGAGCTTTCTGACGATGAGGCCTGTTTGGCAGGGGAATGGTCTGCTTCCCGCCCCTGCCCTGCCCTGCCTCGCTCTTCACCCCACCCCCCCGTGCATTGCAGGTACGGCCTGTGTGGGATCCACTACCTGGACGCCGGCTACCTGGGCTTCCGGGCCTACTTTGTGGCCCCTCGGAAGGGCACCGTGTGGGTAAGCGGAGTCTCTGCCTCGTGCGTTGGAGGGCAACATTGGGCAACCTCAGGGCGCTGGGGGCCCTCTTATTTCTGGGGAGGGGGGAAGGAAGAAGGGGGTGGGCCCAGGTGATGTCCCTCCCTCCCTCTTCCAGAGCATCTCTGGATCCGACTGGCTCAACACGGTGGCTGCCGGAGACGTCACGGGGGAGCTGGTGGCGGCCATGATGCCTGACCTGTCCGTGAACCCGCACAACGTCAAGCGTCCGTCGGAGCGCCGATTTGTAGGTGTCACTGCCGCTGAGTGGGAGGGAGGGGGGTCCGCAAGTGACTCACAAGCTTTGCCTTCAGTCTGGCAGGGGAGATAGTGAGGCTTCCCCACCCGTTCATCCTCTAGATCTGGGGTGGAGGTCCCTGGGGATGAAGGGAGCTGCAGCCCCATGGATGTAGCCACAGAATAGTCCAGGCTGGATCCAGTGGGTGGTAGCAGCTGCATTGGCTGGAATCCCTCTGAGCAGGGGGGGCTTTCAGCCCCAATGCCCCCCCCCTTTAGCTCTGAAAAGTCTCTCTGTGTGTCACAGGGTCTCCCCTTCGAAGGCAGTGGTGGGCTTCTGTGTCCCCTGAGAGAAGGGCTGAGGTCCAAAGGAGCTCCAAGCCTTCATGACGTCCCTTTCCCCTGAGACGGGTTTGGGGGCAGGGCTCCTCAGTTGGTAGACCAGGAGACTCTCAGTCTTGGCCGTGGGTCCAAGCCTCACATTGAGCAAAAGCTTCCAGCCCTTCAGGTCCCTTCCAACGATGATTCCGTGAAGCGCTTTGAGTTTGAACCAAAAAGGTCTCCTTCCCCTCCAGACAGCAAAGTGGTCAGCTTCCTCCTTCAGCCTCTTCAGGGCCTGGGAAAGTGCCTGGAAAGGGGGCTCCTTTGGGGTGGGGGACAGATTCTGGAGCCTGGCAGTGCCCCTAGCCCTCTCCTCCTCATCTTCCACAGCCCGTCTACAAGGCCAGCCTGTTCCCCTGCGGCCTCCACAACCAGGAGGCGTCGACAGGAGCCCCCGGCGGAAGGCTCATGGCCCCCGTGGAGGGCAGGACGTACCAGGAGTCCGTGGCCCAGAACTACATCCTCTTCCGAGACACGGATCTGGTGAGGCCTCAGAGGAAGCGGGGGGCAAGGAAGGGGGAGGCAAGGGGCTACTTGAACCCCCCATGTCTTCCTGGAGGGGCAGCCTGGGTGTGCTGGGGGGTGGCAGGGTGTCCCCTCCCCCTGCCCCCCCAAGTGTCCAGGCTTTGTATCACTGATCCCCAGTGCGCTGCTGTTCTGTGGTGTGTTCCTGGCTGATAAGGCTCCTTCCCAAGCCCATCAATCGCTGGCTGTCAGCAGGAGGCCCCCATGGGATCTAGCTGCAGCCCCCCCCCCCCACTTGGCCTGGCCCCACCAACTCTCTCAGCCCCCCCCTTCCCTCTCCAGAGGAGCTTCAAGAACATCTTCAGGCGGAAAGGGAGGAAGAAGCCCCTCCCGGCGGAAGAGGAGAAGGAGGGGGATGGACTGGGGCGCCTGCAGCTGGAGGCCGTGCACAAGGTGAGCGGGGGGGGGGGGCGGGCTCTACCCCTCTGAACTCCAGAATGGATTACAGCGGTACCTCGGGTTACAGACGCTTCAGGTTACAGACTCCACTAACCCAGAAATAGTACCTTGGGTTAAGAACTTTGCTTCAGGATGAGAACAGAAATCGTGCTCCGGCGGTAGCAGGAGGCTCCATTAGCTAAAGTGGTGCTTCAGGTTAAGAACAGTTTCAGGTTAAGAACGGACCTCCGGAACGAATTAAGTCCGTAACCAGAGGTACCACTGTAGTGGGATCAGGCCGTTGGGCGCCCTGTGAATCCAGCTTCCTGTTCTCCCTGTGCCCCCAAGGGAAACCCACAAGCAGAATCTGGCACAAGAGCAACTCTGGCTTGTTTCCAACAACGGGCATTTGGAAGTGTCATGTACTGTCTCTGGCTTGCGGGGTCCCATAGCAGCATCAGAAGAACCAGCCACGGGGGGCCCAGCTAGTGCAGCATCCTGTCCTCCCAGTGCCCAGCCCAAGGCCTGGGGGAATCCCAAAGGCAGGGTCCAGGCAAGAGAGCGCTCTCCCGTCTTGGGGGTTCCAGCCACGGGGATTGGGGAGCCTTGCTGCCTCCAGCCATAAAGGCAGAGCAGAGCCATCCTGGCCAAGAGCCCCCCAGAGCCCTCTCCTCCATGAATGATGGCAGTTCCATGAATGATGGGAGTTCTGCAGTTTAACTGTGCTGTTTAAAGAAGGACTTTCTTTTATCTGTTTTGCATCTTCCAACCTTCTTCATGGGGAAACCCAGCCAGGTGGGTGGGGTGTAAATAATAATAAAATTATTGTGATAGCGCACCTGCAAGTTCTCGCATGGGGGGGGGGGGGGGAGGTTTTCCCTTGCCGCTTTCCCCAGTCCCCCCCGAGCTCGTGGCCTGGCTGCTCAGGCTCTTGGTCTCCCTGAGCCCCCTGGATCAGCCCAGGGGCAAGTCTGTCCCTCCTGAAGGGGGGGGCAGGGTCCGTCCCCCTTTGCGCTTCCCCGCCTGACGCCCTTCCTCTCCCGCAGGTGCGCTTCAGCCCCAACCTGGCCTGCCACACCTGGCTGCTGTCGGGGGGCCAGTCCGGCCTCGTCCGTCTGCACTGCCTCCAGGCCCTGGCCTCCCCCCCCCAGCCGCAAGCTCCTCCGCGAGTGCCAGGCCCAGTTCAGCGCCATGTTCGACACGGAGGAGCAGGCGGACAGCCCTGCAGCAGAGCCCCCGGGGGCACACCCCGCCGTCAGCTGAGCAACCCCCCCCCCAGCACCGGCAGAAATCGAGGAGGAGGAGGAGGAGGCGGGGATCTCGTTCGAGGCGCCCAGAGCCAAGAGGGCATCTTGCAGGGCACTGACGGACTGGCTGGATCCTGGTTGCATTGTGAGGACAGACATGGCCACGGAGGAGCCCAAGGAGGGGCCAGACCCCCGGGGGGCTTGTGGGTGCCTCCTTTCCCCTTGAGTGGGGCTGGGAGCGAGAAGCAGCCCCTGCCCCCCAACTGGACATCTCTCCATGACTGTGTGCTTTTGCCTCTGGGGCAGGGGGTGGGCGAGGGGTCTCTCCCAGCCTGCCCTATGTGTGACCCACAGCTCCAGGGCAGGGAGGGGGTTTCTGCCTCCCTTTGGCTGGCCCAGTGGAACAACCCTTTGCCTCCCTCTTGGGGGGGGCACAGCAGCCTTGCTCACATTGAGCTCATTCCTTGTCTTTAACTGTTGTTCTTATTAAAGTGACTTGTTTCAAAGGCCGGCTCTTTCTTCTGAGGACCCCTCCCCCAAAGCAGCTGCTGATTCTCCTGCCAGGAATCTGGCTTGGGATCTGCGCTGCTCAGTGCCAAGCTGGGGGAGAAGGTGGCGAACCCCCCTCCATTTTTAGGCAAGGGGTATCAGGGGTTCCTGAGCTGGCATTCCTGCGTTGCAGAGGGCTGGACTAGAGGACCCTTGGGGATCCCTTCCAACTGGAGGTAGGGGGCGCAGACACAGCTCCCCACCCCGCCCCCTCCTCCTCTGCCCCAAGGACTGGCAGACAGACTGGCAGGTTGGGCTGAGGCAGCTCACTTTATTGGAATCTCTGGGCACTCAGTTAAGACAACACTTGGACACTCGACACGGTCGAAACACACACACACAGACGTGAACTCCACAAGGTCACAGACACAAGGACACGTGAGTGTGGGGAGGGCGGGGTTGGCCCCCTCCATGGGGGGGATCTCCCAGCAGCAGCGCTTCCTAGTTGTCGCTGGGCTGGGGGGCTGGCCTCTCCATGTGGGCCCCTCGCCCAAAGCATCTGGCAGGCAGTGGAGGCGTTCCTGATCAGGAGGGCTGGGGAACTGGTTTCTCCCCCCCCCCCAGGGCAGCTCTGCAGAGGCCACAGTGGCTCCCCCCTCCATGGCTTGGTCCCCACTGGTGAGCAAGGAGTTTGCTTCCCTGCCATGGCGTCCTTTTTGACCTCCTGGCCTGGCCAAGCGGGGGAAGGATCTGCCCTCGTCTGTCATGGCTGCTTCAGTTGGGATTCCTGCACTGCAGGGGGTTGGACTGGATGACCCTGGGGGGACCCTCCCAATTCTGTACAGCTGTTTAAACTCATAGGCTGCTTTGCAGACTCGACTCCACGGCAGGGAGCTTGCTGGAAAGGGGACACACTCGTGCAAACACCGACGAATGGCAGGCCTCGCCTGGGGGGGCTGGGTTGCATTGCACACCAAAGACACTGAGGCAGGCAATGGGGTGGGCAGTAGCAGAGGGGCCCCCGTGCCTGCCTGGAATGTGACACGAAGAAGAACAGGATGCGCAGGGGCAGGTGCTCAGCGTCCTCTCCTCTCCGGCTGGGCAGCTGAGGCGGCCCTGGCGGTGGAGGTGGGCAGAGGAGACACGCCCCCCGCCACCCCTGCTGGCCCCGGGATTCCCAGCGCCTCCCGGCTGAGGTTGGCAGTTGGAGGGCACCAAGGGGGCAGCGCTGGGCTCAGTCCTGCGGGTCCTGGCACTGGCGGCAGCTGGCCATGTCGTCCAGGTAGCGCTCCACCTGGATGGTGCAGGAGACGAAGCCAAACTTGCTCTGCAGGACGGCTGTGGCCTCTTGCAGCACCGCCTCCATGTCGGCACCCAAGTCTGCAAGGGGAGAGACCCAGAAAGGGGTCAGCTGGGCAAAGGCTGCACCAGCCTCTGCCTGCCCTGCACACCCAAGGAGAGGCTTGGAGTTGGCAGGATCATCTAGCCCAGCATCCTGTTCTCACAGCGGCCAAATGCCTCTACGAACCTGGGAATCGAGATAGGCTGCCTCTGCACCTGGAGGCTCCATGAGAACGAAAGAAGAGCTTGCTGGATCAGGCCAGTGGCCCAGCCTCCTGTTCTCACAGTGGTCAATCAGATGCCCATCAAGGGAAACTACAGAACATCATGGGGGGGTGACCTGAAAACAGGCATTTCCCCCCATTGCCCCTGTATTATGAGATGCCCTTTGCTGTAGTGGTCTTCTAAAGACATCCTTTCCCCCCAGGCCTTTCCTGATCCATAAGATCGGGCCCTGTTATTTATTTATTTGTCAGTTCCCCAGATTCCTGATTTTATGCTGCTGTTTTACTGGTTCCATGTTGCATTTTTCTTTTAATGAAACTTTTTAAAGTGGTGCACCACTTGGAGTTTTTAAAATATTAAGTGGCTTATGAAATGCCTTTAAGTGAATAGATAACATTCCCAGCTATATCAAATTGATTTTTGTCCTGGATAGACGTGTTTTGCTTTTGAGGCATTTTAAACTCAGGGTAGCATCCCGAAATGTGGCCCCCCGCCTGCAGTCTGAGGTGGTACAGTCCCCTCCCCCATTGCCTGGGGCCTTTGCCCTCTCAGGGGCTGCTGGATTTCCTCGGGGGTCCCAGGCACTCAGAGGCAGGGTGGGGTGGGGGTTGCTCACCAATTGCCAGGTGCACAGCCACCACGTGATGGCTGAGGGTCAAGGCCCAGAGGTGGAGGTTGTGAGCCCCCTTCACGCCCTTGACGGACAGCAGCACTTCCTTCACGGCTTTGAACTCCACACCCCGCGGAGACCCTGGAAGAGAGGGAGGCAGGGTGGTAACAGACTTGTCCGGGGTCCCTCCAAACCCCCAGCTCCCACCCTTGGAGGAGCAGATGGTGGTGCCGTCTCCCTGGAGCAGAGCAAGGGAGGGGCACCTCCTGCTGGAGATGGTCGCTCAGTAGTATAGCGGGGTGTGGGGTCACCGGGGCACTTGCCCCAGGCAAAAAATTGTTAGGGAGTGCAAAATTTCAACACCCAGTGCCGCCTTAAAACAGCCATGTGCTTCCACAAATGGACTCAGATGAAAACGGCTTCTCCATGCGAACCAGAAAGTGAGCTCTCCAGACAACGCAAGACCCTGGGCTCTGTGGACTCCAAAGGCCAAAGGCCAAAGGCTACACATTATTCCTCTCACAGGCTCTGGCAACCCATGCTATGCCATGCGGCCACTGGCAGATAAGGCGGGTGCCAGGAGAGGTAAGCTGGGCTGCCAGTTGCAGGCTCCAGACCAGTGGTGGACCAACATTTTGGGGGGGCCTGAAGCTTGAACTGTCCTAGGGACCCCTTTGCAACCAGCAACAAGGTCTGGGTAGCCCCTGTCCTCTTCAGTGGGTCTGTTCCACAATTGATCACCCCACCTTTGCAAGATCGGTGCTACTGATCTTTTCAAGATCGGTGCTACTCTGGGATTGTTGAAATGCATGCAACAAAAAGTAATCAAATCATGCGAATCCAATTGGGTCTACAAGACCCAATGTTTTGAAGCAATGTGGACTCAAGTCCCTTCTGGGCTTCCTCTGGGATGAGGGGCCCTGAAGCTCCTGAGTTTCACAGCAGATCCGCCCCTGAGCAAGGCTGTCCATCAGGAACCCTGACCAGGAGCACACCTGTTTGGAGTGGAGGATGTGCGGCAAGGCCTTATTGGAGGGACATCTTGGAAGATGCAGCCCTGCATCCATGGCAGATCAGCAGCAGGATGACTCCCTGGCAGACTCCGCTAGGTCAGGGCTTGGCAAGTGGTCCCTTTGGAGGTTGCTGGAATACAACTCCCATCATCCCTGACTGGCTGGGCTGATGGAAGTTGGAGTTCAGCCACATCCAAAGGGTCAGGTGAGCTGCCCCAGTGCCAGCCTTGGCTGCATGAATCTCCTGTTGCAGAATCTTGGAGACAGATGCTCCCTGGGCGATTTGTCTTTACGCCTGGAGTCTAAAGGTGCCTCGTGCCAAGGCTGAGCCAGTCACTTGCAGAGGGACTTGGCCTCTGCCTCTTCCCCTCTGCCTTTCCCCTGCCCCTCCCCGTCCCTCCTGCTTCCCTGCTGGCTTTTGGGTGGTCTTGGGCACCCTTTGATGTTGGCTTTGCAACCAGTGCCCTGAGCATCCCCAGGCCTGGGGCAGGGAAGGGACAAGGAGGTCCGGCTGGAATTGCATCAGGATTTTATTCCTCAGACTTCCCTTAGCCGGCTAACAAGGTGGCCTCGTTTGACCCGAGAGGGTCGGGGTTGGAACTCACCTTCCATGAGCACCCGGAAGACGTCGCGGAGGATGGTCACAGTGGAGCCCACCACAAAGACCGAGAAGAGGAAAGTGCTGATGGGGTCTGCAATCTTGTACTGGGGCTGCAAAGCAGAGGAGGAGAGGCAGAGATAGACACAGACAAGATCCCTGCAGTGGCACAGAGGACAGAGGACCCCTAGGACAGATTTAGGGGGCAGCCCCATTCCCCAGGCAGAAATCCTTGCACGGATGTGACACGCTCCTCAGCGCTACTTTGGACCCAACCCGATTGTTGCTTTGGTACATAAAATTTGTTAATTAATTAAGTCTAATAAGGGGAGGGGGAGTAGCCTTCCAATATGCAGCTGCCTCGCTCTCTGTGGTTCCAGCCGGGGGAACTGGACCCAGCGAGTGGAAGCTGCAGGGAAGCCGGTTTGCCTGGACATTCAGGGGGAAGAGGACCTCTGGGGCCACAGACAGGCCTCCTGGGGAGTTGGCAGGGTGTACGTTAAGGGCTGGCTCCACCACCATTTGCCAGGACCAGGAAATATTTAAATAAGAACCCCCACGGTGCTCTGATTCTTAATTTGTGCTGCTTTTTTAATTTGGCAATTTAAACTAATCTACTACATTGTTTGTATTTGATGCACTGTCCCTCTTAATTGCAATGGGTGCTGGTCAATGCAAAAAAAGGAAAATCTCTTTAGCTGTTATTCCTAGATGACCCTTGGGGGTCCCTTCCAACTCTACCATTCTATGATTCCATGGGAACAGAGAGTGCTTCAGGGAGGGAGGCTCTGGGTCCCCATCCAGAGCAGGATGCCTGGTCCCCCTACCTTGAAGTAGATGACGGTTGCAGCCACGAAGACCCCGATGCTCTGGAGCAGGTCGCCCACCACGTGCACAAAGGCGGCCCGGACGCTGGTGTTGCTGTGGGTGGGCACCGCAGGCGCACCACAGGGGCTCTCCCCAATCCGCTCGTAGCCCCCCGTGCTCACCCCGTGGCTGTGGGGGGAGCCCGACTGGTGCAGAAGGTAGGCCATGCTGCAGAGAGGGGTGGCAAGAGCTATGAGCCAAGGCTTTGGGGTGGGGGCCACACCTTTCTCCTCCCAGGGCAAGGCAACCATTGGGGTCCCACTCCAGACCCTCCAAGTGTTTTCCAGGGACATCCCTGATTTAGAGAAGCCGTCCTGGTTTCTGATTTGATCCTGGAATGTCCCACTTTTCCTTAGGATGTCCCTATTTCCACTGGAGAAATGTTGGGGGTTATGGAGTTATCTGACCCCCAAGCCATCTGAAGCCAATCCTGTATAGGGAAAGGTGTTTTTAATGGTTAATGTTCTGTTATGATTTTATATATGTTGGAAGCTGCCCAGAGTGGCTGGGGCAACCCAGTAAGATGTGTGGCATACAAATACTAAAATTATCATTATGGAATAGGACGTCCCTATTTTCATCAGAGAAATGTTGGAGGGTCTGCCATTCACCTCAGCTCTTGGGCCCTGCTTCTGGGCAGAATGCTGCCGTCTGCAAAGATCTTAAGGGCTGCCATGTGGACGACGGAGTGAGCCTGTTTCCCCCTGCTCTGAAGGGGAGGACTCGAACCCATGGCTTCAAGTGACAAGAATGGAGATTCTGACTCAACATCCGGAAGAACTTTCTAACAGTAAGAGCTGTTCAGCCATGGAACGGACTCCCTCAGGAGAGGGTGGACTCTCTGCCTTGGAGGCTTTTAAGCAGAGGTTGGAGGCCATCTGTCAGGGATGCTTTAGCGGAGATTCCTGCATTGCAGGGGGTTGGACTAGATGACCCCTGGAGTCCCTTCCAACTCTCCCATTCTGTGATACTATGGAGGTTTGTGAGCAGCGGTTGGCTGGCTACCTGACAGGGATTCCTTAGCTGTGATTGCTGCATGGTGTGGGCTTGGGCTGTAATTAAATGAACTGACCAGAGGCAGCCCCTGGCAATGGGAGTGTGCTGTGTCTGAGCATCTGTCCTCCGCCTCCCTCAATGCCCCACGCCAGGCCTCACATGATGTTCACGCCCACAGCGCAGGCCGAGGTGCCCAGCATGGCAGAGGCTTCGATCTCGTAGTCATTGCTGATGATGCGGGCCGAGGCCAGGTAGACCAGCACTCCTGTGACGATCCAGATGGAGAGGACCGAGGCCAAGGCGCCCAGCGTCTCTGGGGGGTGGAGTTGGGGGGGAGAGGGAGATGCCAGTCAGGGGTGCCTTGTCAAAGTAGCCCTGTGCCCTCCCTCCAAGTTGGGGAGCACCAAGGCCAGCTCTGGGCCTTTTCCCTGAGGCTGCCTGGAACCCGAACCCAGATCAGAAGGTTGGGAGATGTTCCTGGGTCTCTCGGACCTGCCCACTTGTCCCCAAGGCCAGTTCCCAGAGGAGTCCTTTGCCCTGTCCCGAGAAGACGAGAAGGCTGGCATTGGGCAAGGGAGACCTGCTGCTGCCAAATCTCCACTTAGCCCGCAGGTTCATGACTTAGCCCACCTCTCATTCTCACCCTAGCCTACCCCACAAGCTTGGCGGGAAGCTGAAACACGGCTCCAAGGTCTGTTGAATAAAGAGCAGGGTGGGGAACGTTTGGCCCAACAGGTGTTTCTGAACTACAACTCCCATCAGCCCTAGCAAGCAGGGCTGGTAGCCAGAGGTGGGTGGGATTCGTAGTTTGGCAACGCCTGGAGGGTTCCCTGCAGCCAGAATAGGACACGATTGACTCCTGCAGGGAGTTCTTTTGGCTCCCCAAAAAATGGGCAGCAGGGAGGAAGAAGATGGGTGGGGGGCAGGAGGGGAAATGGACCCCCCCCCCAAGCAGGATCAGAGAAGAGGCACAGAAAGGCTATGGGGCAGCCAAGTCAAGCCCTGGCAGCAGGGAAGGCCCCTTGGAGAGCCTGGGGGTCTTTCACTTTGTGGGGAAGCCATCAAAAAAGCCCTTTGATCTCTTTCAAGTGCTGAAGAGGCCATTTGAATCCATTTCTTCTTCTCTTTCATCCTCCATCAGTCTTCCCTCCACCCATTTGCCTTCTGCCTTTTTCAGGGAACAATTTCTGAGCCTCTCTGGCTCCTGGGCTGCCTGGCTCTATTCTGCCACCACTTCAGAAGGAAGCAAGAAGGGAAGGAGGGAGTCACCCCCAGTGGCGTAGCGTGGGGGGTGCAGGGGGGGCCGGCCGCACCGGGCGCAACATCTGGGGTTAGGGCAAATCCATGGGTTAGGGGGCGCAAATCCATGGGTTAGGGGGCGCAAATTACTTGCCTTGCCCCGGGTGCTGACAACCCACGCTACGCCACTGGTCACCCCCCCAGGAGCCTTTGAACTGTAATGGGAGAAGCATCTCGCTGCTGCTGCTGCTGCCGCCGCCGCACCCCAAATGGGGCACCCAGAGGCCAGTCGGCTTGGCAGGCCCTCCAAAGGCTTCCTTTCCGCACTGCCTGAGGAAGGCTTTCCTGCTTTTTCTGGGACGCAGTGCAATTGCTGAGAGCCACCAGCCGGCCTCTTGGGCTGAAGACTGTGGTGGCGAAGGGGCAGTGGGAGAAGCGGGTGAGGCAGAAGCAGCAGCAGTGACCCTCATGCCCCTGCGGGACTGGCGGGGTGGGGCCCCGGGTGGAGGATCTGGAGGTACCTGAGCGGTGCCAGCCGAAGCTCATGATCTTGGTGGCGGGGCGCGTGGAGACCCAGAGGGAGAAGAGGCTGACGCCCATGCTGCCCATGTCCGTCAGCAGGTGGGCTGCGTCTGTCATGATGGCCAGGCTGTGAGCCAAGTACCCACCTGAAAGGCAAGCAGAGCTGTGTTGTGGAGGGAGGGGTGAAGGACTGGGGGGGGGGGAAGGCCCTGACTCTAACCAGGATACCCTCTCAGCCCCTTTCATGCAGACTTCCTGGGTCTTTGTAAGGATGAGCTGAGTCTAGTGCTGCTGCCGTGATTTATCTCCTCTGCCCTTTGAGGGTTTTTTTGCCATGTCAATCGCTTTGCTGTCAACTGATTCCTGCTCATTATCTTAATGAACACATTGAAAGAGACCCCGGAAAGTCAGCAAAGAACTGCAAAACAGATAACATAAATGTGAATCAAATGAAAATTGAAACATCCTCTCTCAGCCACAAAGTGTAGGAATGGATTTAGGCACTAGGAAAGGGTATATATATAGTTAGTTGTTTTTCTTCTTTGCTCACATGAGTGAGATCAGCAGAGTACCACCCTTTGCAGCTTTAAACATGGAAGCTAAGGCATATTTGATTTAACCTTCTAGAAACAATAATTGAGGATGTTTAAGACAGGCTGGAGTTTCCTGGTCTTAACCCCTGAAAAACAACAATCACACCAACATTGTTTTGTGAAGAAGTAAAAGTAGTATTTACTTACATAATCTAAGTCTTGAGGCAGCCATTACAGTAGCAAAATGAAGGCAGGTTTCTAACTACTATCTAAGTTACAAAAGTATAAAATGTAAATTCAAAAATGGTGCGTGTGTGTGGTCAGCTTGAAGAAAGAGAAGGCTTCCCAGGCAGGAAAGAAGCATGCCAAGACAGACAAAGGAAGTGATCTCACAGAGTTCTCTCTAGCAAATTTTACGGGGAAAGCTCTGTGAGCCTCAGCCCCTTCATGTGCCCGTCTGGCAAAACATAACTTGTTGTCATGACTGCAATAATATCCCAGAGGAAGCTCCCTGGGTGTCTGGCCCTTTGTCTCTCAGATGACCCCATCCACCTGGAAGGAGAAAAGCAGGTGGCCATTTGCGCTCCCACCCAACAGGTGTGTCGTCCTTCTTCCTTGAAGAAAGAAGAGAACCCCCAGGGCATCCCAGAGAGCTTTTCTGCGGCTCTGACCCTCTCTCGGGTCAATGGAGGTGCCTGCCACTGACTTGGTGGTCCATGAACCTCCCTCCCAGAACCGCTTCCCAGCCCCACTGACCTATGACCTCTCCGATCATGAAGAGGAAGCAGACCCCGCAGGCGATGCTGAGCTTCCGCTGAGCCTGGAGCTTCAGCTGGCTCTGGCTGGGGGAGCAGGGCCCCTGGTGGCAGTGGGGGGCCAGGCGGCGCTCCATCTCCAGGCCCCCGGGCACTTCCGCATGCCCGTTCTCCAGGGGGAGGCTGGGGAAGGCATCCTGGGTGCCTGCAAACAGACTGAGAGAAGGCCGGAACATGAGGGAGGGGCAGCCCCTCAGTCCTGCTCAACCCCCACAAAATACACACGCAGAGAATTAGCCCCCTCCTTCCTCATGCCACCCACGGCTGCCTTGTAGAGTCACTCCCCCCCCCCATTTAACATCTTTCATTTTTATGTAAAGCATACAACCCAATAAAATATGAAACCAACGGGAACAAACACCCGACACGAACCAGAACAAATCACAGACTGGGTGTCTACCCACAAACTAAAGCGAAGGAGTTAGAAGTAATTTTGCAGATTCAGGATAAAAATTAATAGCAGTGTAGAGTTGGGTATGTTTAGCCGGGGAAAGAGGAGGCTAGGAGGTGACCTGAGCCGTCTTCAGATATCTAAAGATGGAGCGAGTTTATTTTCTCCTGCTCTGGAAGGGACAACCCATGTCAAGGGATTCCAATTTCAAGAAAGCCATTTCTGACTGAACAGTAGGAAGAACTTTCTAACGGTCAGAGCTGTTTGACCAGGGCTTGGAAGGCGGTGGACTCTCCCTTCTTGGCTGCCGGTCAGGGAGTCTTTTGCTGCGATTCTTGCATTGCAACTGATTGGACTAGATGACCCTTCAAACTATATACGTAATTCTATGATCCCATGATATCAGAATGGGGTGCGGGTGGCGCTGTAGGTTAAACCACAGAGCCTAGGACTTGCTGATCAGAAGGTCGGTAGTTCGAATCCCTGCGACGGGGTGAGCTCGGTCCCAGCTCCTGCCTACCTAGCAGTTCGAAAGCACATCATGTGCAAGTAGATAAATAGGTACCACTGGCAGGAAGGTAAACGACATTTCCATGCGCTGCTGTGGTTCGCCAGAAGCGGCTTAGTCCTGCTGGCCACATGACCCGGAAGCTGTACGCTGGCTCCCTCGGCCAGTAAAGCGAGATGAGCGCCGCAACCCCAGAGTCGGCCATGGCTGGACCTAATGATCAGGGGTCCCTTTACCTTTATTATATCAGAAAGTGGAGGACTCTCCTTCCTTGGAGGGCCATCTGCCTGAGACTCTCTAGCTGTGATTCCTGCACTGCAATGCAGAGTCACTAGGAAAGGGATGTAAAAGAGACACCCAAATGCCAGTGCTGGTCTCCTGGCTTTCCTAAGGGAGCAAATGCATCTTGATCTGTCAAGGTCTCTGTTTTAATCCACCCAGGGGATCCTGGGCAGTGGGCGCATTGCAGGCTGCACAGGGAAGCCACGCAGGTCAATACCAAGCCCTGAATGAAGGGCATTTTCTTGCAGAAGAATGCTCCTCTTCTGGGTTTGGCCTCCCCTGTCGTGCCCCCTCACACCCCTTTGGAGCAAGACGAGGTCTTTTGTCAGAGCCTGGCCTGATCAGAAAGCTGCATGTCAAGTGCTCCCAAGAGCCTCGCTGGGGAGGGAATTAATAGCCAAGCTGGCTCTGTGACTATGGATTGTCTCCTGGGGCTGCGGGGAGATTTAATAATCTTCCGCCTGGCAGGAACTGGAGAACTGTGATGCCCCTGGACAGGTTTGGCCACGGTGGCTGCCTTGCTGCCAGAAGGACCCATTTGGGGAGCCAGCTGGGCCCAGGAGCCGAGTTCGCGGGTGCTGGGCTTGCAGGAAGGAGGCAGCCCAGAAAGCCAGAGGGCAGAATCCTGGAACGGGAGAGAATCGGCTGGGCCATATTCTTATGAAAACCTGCTTTTCTCCAAATAAGGAGACTAAAAAGAGGAAGGTCAGAAATGCTGATCTGTTAGCAACAGGTCTCAGTGTAGAGAAGCCATGGCCGGCTGGCGGAGAATCTCCCCCTCTTCTGGATGGCATGGAAACCTGCACTTGAGTCGTCCTTTGAAATATCTCAAGGGCCCCCCAGTGGGGTTCAGGCAAGGGGCTTTCAGTTCAGTGGGTGGGTGCGCACGCCAGACACAAACGTGACTGGTACAGCGTCCATTTCTCCCACTGCCCCTGATGACTTTCTGTCTGCTGCATCAAGGGAGTTCCCTTTGCTCGTCCCGATTTCCCAGGAACAGTCCTAGACTTACACAAGCTGTCCCGGTTTCTGGTTTGATTCTGGAATGTCTTACTTTTCCTTAGGACATCCCTATTTTCATCAGAGAAATGTGGAGGATATGGAGTTCTGCTGCCCCGAAGCCAAGGAGAGAAGGAACTATAAAGTTGTTTTTAAAAAAATGTTTTATTATGTTTTACTATGTTTTTACATATGTTGGAATCCACCCAGAATGGCTGGGGCAACCCAGTCAGGCGGGCAGGGATTATTATGATTAATAATAATAATAGATGCCCCTATTTTCATCGGAGAAATGTTGGTGGGTATGGAATGACTGCCGTGAAAAACTCAGAAAGAATTATCCTCCATGCGTGTCCGTCTCCGTCCCCCCCCCCCGAGTTTGCAGGCCTTTCTCTCCTCGATTATCTCCCCCCGGGGGCCCCCCCGGCGGCCCCCCCCCCCCCCCGCAGAGCAGTACCACGTGGTCCCCTCCGCCCCCTCCCACCCACGGACGGCTGCTGCTGCTCTTCTCTCCATCACTTGCCCCCGCAAAATCCTTTCTCCTTCTCCCCCCGCAAAGACTGTCTCCCGCAGGCGGCAGAGAGAAAGGAGCAGGGCCCCGATCCAGGGAGCGCAGCTCATGCAGTCCAGACATTGGGCGGGGGGGCTTTTTCTTCTCGTCTATACGCACAAGCTGGAGCAAGAGACCCCCGTCAAGAACATGCGTGTCCGTGTTTCGAGTTTGTGTGAACGCGCGTGTTTTCCTTTCTGCGGCTCAGAGGCCCCCTTGCTGAATTCAGACCGACTGGACGGCGACCTTGGGCTGAGACAGGAGCTCCAGAGCCGGGGCTGGAGCTATTGCCGGGGCCATCCCGCTGCTCTTCCGGGGCAACCCCCAGGACATCGCAGCCGGTCTTGGAGGGAGGAAGCCGCGCCGGGGTGGCGGGGTTCTCTCCCTCGGCCGGGATGCGCAAGGAGTCCGTGGCGGAGCCCTCGAGGCTGTGGGAGGAACAGGAAGGGAGAACGGGCGGGGATCCCGTCGAGGCCTCGAGAGGAAAAAGCGATGGGGAGCGAGAGAGCGGTGCCCCCACCCCACTCGAAGTTGGGGGTGCCCCCAGCCAGGAAAAGCGAAGGAGGCGCAGGCAGACCAAAGGAAGCCTAGGGCACGGAAGCACGACCCCCGAAGGCCAGAAATGGGCGGGGGGGGGGGGGGACATAAAAAGAGCCTGGATCAGACCAACGGCCCATGAGCCCCAGTACCCTCTTCTCACAGTGGCCCCCCAGGTAAGAAGGGGAGGATGGGAAACCCGCAAGCGGGCCCCGGGCCCAAAAGCTGCGCTCTCCCGTCCAGGTGAAGCAGCAGCGGGTATTCCGAAGCACCGCGGCCTCCAAGTCCAACCCGGCAACTTCTCCTCGCTCCAGACCCTGAATAATTGGGGCTGCCCTCTTCTGAACCTTTTCCAACTCAGCAATATCCTTTTCGAGGGGAGGCAGCCAGAGCAGGACCCCAGTCTTCCCACTCGCCTTTTTCAGCACCTTGGGCTGGCATCTCCACTGAGCTCTCCTGGGACCCCAAAATATGTGTGTGTGTGTGTGTGTGTGTGTGTGTGTGTGTGTGTGTGAAATCATCATCATTTATTTTGTCCTGACATACATCATTTTACACTTGTTTCCACTGAAATGCATTTGACATTTTAACGCCCACTCGCTTTGTTGGGATAAATCCTTTTAGAGCTCTTCACAATCTCTTTTGGTTTTCAGGACCCGGAGAAATTCGGTATCCTCAGCGAAGGGAACATGCACAGGTCCCAAGAGGATCCGGGACGACTCCAATTTCTCCATCCCTCCATTGTTCCTGCTACTGAATCCATTCCTGATCTACGCGAGAAATATCCTCTTACTCCCTGACTGCTGAGCTTACTCAGGAGTCATGGGCGAGGTAGAGTGTCGAGATCCCACGTGCACTTTGTCAACTGGATCTCCTCTATCAGCTTCTTGTCACTCTCAACCAATAGGTTGGTGAGAGCGGGCTTGTCCTTGCGGAAGCCACGCTGACAGCCTCAGCAGGGCTTGTTCTTCTCTTTGTGTGGTTATTTCATCTTTAACAACAGAATTCATCCCCTGCGCACTCCAAGCATTGCCCCCCCCCCCCCAAAAAAAACAAAAAAGCTAAAAAACCCAGAAAGAACAGGGGGGGGGGGGAGAAAAGGGAGGAAATATCCTAACAGTTTTCCTTGCCCCCCCCACCCCCCCTTTTTTGTTTCACCCTTGCCCCCCCCCCCCCACGACTTCCTCTTACTCAGTTTCCCTGTTGGAGGATATTTCACACTTTCCCCTGGATTTACTCACACTGAGTTTAGGGATACAAGAACTCTCGCTTTATGGTGGGAAATACTAACTTGACGGGGAAAACTCTCATTTTAACTAAGGAGAAGCAAGGAGCCCGGCTCCCTCTTGCATCTCAGAGGCTGAGAGATCCACCCTAGAGGTCTCCTCCCAGGATGGAGAAGGAGAACATGAGCCCTGAGGAGTAGCGGTCTAGCACCTGGTGGGAGGTCAGCACACGTTAAAAGGCAGTCTTGGAAGCAGGGCAGGTCCCCTCTCGAGCTGTTCTTCCCCATGCAGCCCCAATGCAAGGCGAGTCCTGCGCCCCAGCCCTTCCCACAGGCAGCCAACCTCGCAGGGCAGAGTGTCAACATTCCCACACAAAATAGCAGCTGGAGCTTGGTCCGAGCGTGTTGGCTGAAACCGTGACAGGCAGGCATTCGTCAGGGGTTGCCGCAACGCTTCCAGGGCTCCAGGCAGGCTGGGCTGGATTCCAGGGGAGGCGGCCTCCCCCCCCCCCCCAGGCAGCCTCTCAGCCTCCAGGCACCTGTCCTTGCCGTTGACCTCAGTGACCTTCAAGGCGCCTTTCCTTGGCCAGGCTGCTCTGGAGGACGGCGGGGGGGGGCTGGGTTAGGGGCTGTCTGCACAGGGATGGGGAGCCTGCCCTCCATGTGTGCGCCCCCCCCAGCTCCTCAAATGCAAGCCCCGGAAAACGAGGCAGTCACGCTCCCCCCGCGCAGATTTCGCCAGCCCACCGCTCAGCTGTCCCTCCCTGGCACCCGGCAGAGCCTTCTGGAGGCAGATGGGGCCACCGAAAACAAGCTGGCGCGGGCCAAGGAGGCAGGCTCGACGGCACAGGAAGCGCCTCGTGGGCTGGCAGCGAGGGCCAGGCATCCGCCACCCCCTCCTGGGGGGGCTCTTTCCAGCCACAGCTGCCCTGCTCCCCCCAAGATGCAACGGCATCACTAGCGGCTGACCGCCGGCCCGTCCATGAGGCGCCCTCTCGGACAGGCGAAAGGCCGACGGGCCTCCTCAGCGATGCTCGGAGAGAGCCTGTTTCTCCCCCTCGGGCAGTGAGGCTTGGCTGACTGGCTGCCCCCCCGAGCGGGCCCTGGAGCTGCGAGGTTTCCAGCATGCTGCGCAGGCAAGGCGACCCCGACGTGGGTCTTGGGGGGGGGGGCAGAGAGGGGTTCTCCGGCTGCTAACTCTATTGAGAGACTCCCTGCCTTTGGTGCAGCAGCCCAGACGTGACGGATGATGAGGGAGGGGTGTCAATGCAGTCGCCGCAAGTAAAGGCTCCTGGGGGCTCTCCGGGAGCAGGGAGCGCCCACCTCGGGCGAGGGGCGAGAGGGACTCCCGCCTTCCCCACCCCCCCAGTAAGAGCTGAAACGCTCGACACCGGCAGCAGAGCGAAGGCATAAGCGAAAAATGCCCCGCAAGGAACTGGGAAGGAGACACCCCCACCTCCACGATTCCCGCTTCCCCCCCCTTTTGCGCCTCCCCCTCCCGCCGCTCACGTCCCACTGCCGTGGAATTCCCCATGAGCCGTCGGGGGGGGGGGCAGGAATCCAAGGATGCCCTGGAAGGAGGAGGTGGAGGAGCGCCACAAGGGGACCCCCTCTGGCCGACCCCCTCGCAACAAACAGGAAATTCCCCAGAAAATGCGGGGATTCCCGAGCAGGGGAGGCAAGGCGGGGAACCTGCGGGGTGGGGCCCCGGGGACTGGGCAGGGAGGGGGAAGAGGCGGCGGGGGTCCCTGGCTGTCCGGGGAGTGCGGGCGACCAAACGCCACTTCGCTCGGCAGGAGCGTGGAAGATTTAAAACCTCAGGCCGCTTGTGCGGAAAAAGGCAGCCGGGGGCCATCTCAGCGGGGTCTTCAAGTGGGTCAGGGGGGCGCCTGGCTGAGGATCCCGGGGGAGGAGAGGAAGGGGCTTCTGCGCGTGGGGAGGCGTGGGGACCCCCTTACCTCTTGAGGCGGACGCTGCTGGAGCTGCTGCTACTGCGGCTGCCCACCAGGCGAGCGCTCTCCGAGGGGTCCCTGCCGTCACCCGAGGGGGGCTCCATCGCGTCCAGAAAAGGAGAAACCCCCTGGCTGCGGCGCTCGGGCCTCGGCCTCAGGCAGAGGCGCGCCGGGCACTCTCCATGTGCTCTCAGGAGACTCCGCGTCCTGTTGCTGCAGCCGCCGCTGCCGGCGCCGTCGAGAGGTCCAAGCAGAGGCAACCCCCGGTGGGCGGGCGGGCGGGCGGGCGGAGGAAGCCCCGCCCCTTAGCCACAGGCCCCGCCCCCTGCGGGCCGCGGGAAGATGCGCCTTCGGACGCCCCTGCCTCGCCTCTTCACTGCCGCGCCGTCGTGGCGCCCGGAAGGAGGCAGGCGCAGCGCCCAGCGCAGGAGATGCCCGATTCCGCCGGGCCTCCCGAGACGCTGCGCCCTGCTGCTTCGCCTGCACCCCCGGAGGTGGGGAGGCGCCTTGGCGGTCCTCCGGCTCGGCGCTCGGTTGTGGCTGGGCGTCGAACCCGGGGAGAGCTCCCCAGGCCCGCGGGGGTGGCCCGCAGCTCGAAAGGCGCTTCGCTGGCGATGCCTCCCCGGCCCAGCCAAGAAGAACGGGGCCGGACCGCAGCCCCCGTCCGTCGGCGGGGCGGAGCTGCGGGAAGAGACCGGCGAGAGACGCCGCCTGGACGGGCGCGCGGGAGGCGCCGCGGGGCTGAGTCGGAGCGCCTTCTTCGCCTCGCAGGATCGATACTGATGGCTATGCAATGAAACGGTGATGGAGGTGATGATGGGGGGCCAAAGAAAAGGGTCTCTCCTCCCAAGGGGACGGGCAGGGACCATTGGAGATCTGCTGCCGGAGAAGGGATCTCAGGAGAGCAGATCCATTGTGTGGCAGGCGGGATTGCTCCCTCCAGCGCAGGGGGAAGAGGCAGCCGGATTTGGGCCTAACTCGGTCCCCCAATTCGGGGCCCCGGCAGCCCCCCCCCCGCACAATGACCCCCCAACAGAGAGTCTCAGCCCGTGGACCGGCGGTGCCCATCAGGCTCCCCCACTTTCTCCCTATCTTACCCGACAAGGAGGCGGCAGCTGCCTCGATCCAGGGCTTGGCTCGTTTTCGCTCGATCCCCGGCGCGCTTCTTCCCGCCCAGGAAACGGAGCTTGCTCTGCCCTCTTCCAGGGGTTTCGCGGCGGGAGAAGCCGAGCCAGCCTCGCCCCGCTCCTCCCGAGAAGGCTCCGGGGTTAGAAAAATGCGGTCGCCCGTCCGAATCCGTTTCTCCCGGGCCAAACCCTCTGCGCGGCCCAATTTCGTTTCTTTGTTTTTCTCTGTGAGGCGTCAGGGAAGCCGGAGGGAGGAAGGGACAGGAGACCGCAGGGGAGGCGCGTCCTTTGGATGCCTGCACACCTGAAGCCCCTCACCGGGAGGGGGCAAAAGAAGTCTGCAGTCCAGTGCCCGGGCGGGGGGGGGGCAATGCGGCTGCCCCCCCAATCTTCCCGTCCATCTTGAGGCTCCGCAGAAATGAGGACGCCTCTCGACATCTTTCCGTGGGGCGGTGGAGACGGACTTTTCTAAGGGGGCGGCTGGATTTTTTATTGGAACCGGTGCTGGGGTTTTGCCCAAGGAGGGGCGAAGGAGGCGCCTCCTTCCCGGCCTTCCTTTATGGGGCCCGTGTGCGTTTTGCTCCAAAGTGGCGACCCCAAAGGAGGCCTATGCGCCGCGGGACGTTCCTACCGGCGCCGTTGGCCGTCTGGACGCCTTCCTGGAGAAGAAAGGCCGCGGGAAAAAAGCCCCGAGAGGCGGGTTCCCGGCGCTGCTAGACGGCGCCGCGGACTCCCAGCCTCCTTTCCAGTTCGGTGCGCGGAATGTCGCTGCGGCGCCCCGCAGGACGCAAAGGAAAGAGGGTGGGGGGCTGCGAACCGGTGCCAAGGCCCGGGCGGGGGTCTCTCTCTCCGCCCCTCCGTCGGGGAGACCAGGCAGTCCTGCATTCCGGAGGAGGAGCAGGGCAGGAGGGACGGGTCGCCGCCGGTGGGCAGACAGAGGCGGAGGGCGGCCCTTGCCTTTGTCTTCTGAAGCCGTAATGTTTTAAAAACAAGAGCCCGCTCTGCCACGAGGAGCTGTCCTTGTCGCAAATGAAAACACCACTTGGTGTTCAATCTTATTTTTTGTGGGGTGCCACACCCGTGGAGCGAGGCTCCGAGCGGCCGTGCGGTGCTTGCTTGGCGCTGCTCCCAGTTACACTTTCCCCCGTCTCGATTATGGACCCTCGGATAATGCGCTTGAGGTTTACCTGCGAAGGTGAGGAATTTGACGCAACGGATGGGAAGCTGGTCCCTGGTGCCCTTCAGAATCGACCCCCCCCCCTTTTATCTCACACAAACCTTCTCACCTTCAAGCCCTTTCGCTACGCTGTAGGAAACGGGATCAATGCGCATCAACATGTTGGTTTTGTTTTATAGTTTTTGTAAAAGGCTCTGCGGTTTGCTCTTTAAACAGTCAAGCGGTATATAAATCTTAGGAAATAAATAAGAGGGATTTCAAAATGCGAGGAGACGGGGAGAGATGCTTCTCCGTGGGCCGAGGAAGTGGGAAGAGGACCCGCCTGCACCTGGCGCAGGAACCCCGAAAGCGAGGGGACTCTCCGGCTGCCCAGATTCTTCCCGAAGTCCCCTGGCTGCTGCTCCGCCTTTTTCTTCGGAGTTAATAGTATTAATATTTCCAGATGGGAAGTAACCATTACGATTTGGCTGAAGCGTCGTCTATTAAGAAAATCCAGGGATCCAATGTATCTGTGTGGAGCTTTTCATTGATGCTGAAAAACAATAAAATTCGATTATATCTAGATATCTCTTCGAGTGATCTTGTCGTCCCAGTCGCGAGTCTCCGGTCTTTGAGTCGCTGGCCGGACGCCCGCTCTCGAAGGGCTCCTCTCCAGATCCAAACCCACCAACATGGGGGCATCTGCCCCCCCATCAAGTAAAACAATAGAAATATTTAACTAACTGACCAATTAAGCCGGTTCTGCTCCCCCCAACAAAAATCCTGGCTACCCGCTCTCTCCTCTTTCTCACACTGCAGGATCTGATAAACTCCTATCATGTCGCCTCTGACTCCCCTTTCCCCTAAGCTAAAGAGTCCCAAACGCGGCAAATCTCTCCATGACCCCCTGGAACATTTTGATTGCTCTTTTCTGAGTCTTTTCCGGGTCTCCGATATCCTCTTTGAAGTGAGGCGACCAGAACTGCGCACAGCACCCAGCGTGTCCACACCACAGACTGGTATAAAGGGCATTGTAGCACAATATCTGATTTCCAATTCCTTTCCTCGCGATCCTGAGCAGGGCGCTGGACTTTTTCACAGCTGCTAAGCAAGTGTCCTTCCTCGGCCCCCACCGCCAGGTCAGACTCTGTATAGATGAAATTAAGCATATCAAATTTAATTAATAATTTTGTTTTTTACTCCGACATGCAACACTTTACACTTGTTTATACTGAATTGCTTTGGACTTTTTAACGCCCGTTCGCTCAGTTTGGAAAGGTCCTTTCGGAGCTGTTCTGGACGTGTTTATTTCAGGACCCTGAACAATCTGGTGATTTCAGCAAAGTTAAAATGCGCAGGTTCCTATAGCGTTGCCCTTTCTCCATCGCATTCTCCATTTATTTCTGCTCGCTTGTTCCTGCGACTTAACCCATTCCTGGCCCGCACGAGGATGAGCTCTGCCCTGAGCTTGCGGGGGGGGGGGCACTTTAAGGAGACGCCCGTGCGCTGCAAACGGAGCCGTGTTTCGGGACGGGAGAGTCTAAAGCCACCGCCGAACTGCAATGCTGTCAGCGGACTACCTCACAGGGCTGTCCTGGGGGAAGATTTCCCAGCCACATACCCTCCATCTGCCGTTTCTCCCAGCCTGCAATGTCCCTCCTCCGCTTCGCCAACGCGTAAAACCAAAATGCAGACCAAGAAAAAGGCGCTAGAAACCATTTCATTATATACTTACCTGTATGTACACTTTGCCTTCACAACAACCTTGCGAGGTAGGCGAGGCTAAGGCCTCCTTCGGCCACGAAGCACGCGCCCCCTTGAGAAAGAGGATGGGAGAGAGAGGAATGGCCAAAAAGAGAAGGGGGGGTCGTCCAGGGTGATGCCTGGTGCAAAAGGCAGCTTGTTCCCCCAGTAAAAAGTATCCAATTACAAGCCATCTGATCAAAGATGAAACATTATGATAAGAAATTCAATTAAATATGAAGCACGCTTCCAGAGGAAAAAACCAAAACAAACCGAAAAGAAATGATCGTACAGTGAACTTATGCTATACGATACACCCCAAATACATCAATATACGGTACGTGGATACATGACGATACCTGCCTTTTATTTATCTAGATGCGGTTTTGTTTTACATAATTGGTTTTAGTCTTTCTGTGGTATCTGCGCGTCGCTCTGAGTCATTTCCACAAGTCAAGCCACGAAGACATCTAAATAATAATAACAGCAACTATACATGAGATATATATGCTATATTATAAGGATCCCATATGACGGTTTAAGGAGATCCCAGGGTTTGGCGGGCCCTCTGGCACCGCACACCCGAGAGGGCCGCCAGATGCGCGCCCCCCCCCCGCCTTGGAGCAGGGGATCGCTCTGCGTCAGCGCCGGCAGAACGAGAAGGTCGTGCGGGAGATACAAGGAAGTGAGCGAGCAGCGGAGGGGCCACCGCCAAGAAGGCCTTGCTGCGAGGCGGAGACAGCCTTCCTTCCATGGCGGGAAGCAGCGTCGCCCCACAAAGGAACAAAGAAGTCAAATGCGAGGCAGACTTCCTGGACGCGCCTTGAAGAAGGAGCCTCGCCCAGCGCCCAGCACTTTTTTTTGGGGGGGGGGGGTGTAAGCAGGAGACCGGTTTTCCTCTCCTGGGTCGGGAATCGTCGGGAGGGGCTCCTCTCTCGGCAGCTTCATTCATTCATTCATTCATTCATTCATTCCTTTTATGTCCTTGGAGCTGGAGGTGGTGCACACGGCCCCCCCCCTCCTCAATTAATCCCTACAACGGCCCTGTGAAGAATTATTATTATTATTATTAATTTTCTATACCGCCCTGGCGGTATAGCATGCATTCCATGATAACCAACAAAAGTACGGTAATACCCCGCCTGCCCAGTTTCAATGGCCAGGTCTCTCTCTCAGGGAGCGGGGATTCGAACCCTGATCTCCCAGATCCTCGCAGCCCCCCTGCAAAGGGAGGTCAGGCTGAGAGAGAAGACGAGGACGGGCCCAGGAGCTTGTCTGTTGTGAGCCGCCCTGGGATCTTCGAGGGGAGGGCGGCATACAAATTAAACCAAGAAGAGAATAACAATGACGGCCGAGTGGGGGCGGTTCGAACCCTGATGTCCCCCAGACCCTAGTCCGGCACTCTAACCATTAGGCCACACTCCCCCCCCCCCAGCCCCGACAAGGACGGAATCGGATCCTCCGACGGGAGCCCGGAATTGCCCCATTCGGGCCGCGCGAGGGCTGCTCTCCCCTTTCCCGCGCGCGGTGCCTGACGGGAATGGTAGTTTCGCCGGGGGAGGAAGAGCGGGCGCCGCCCATGACGTTGCCTACGTCGCCCTGCGCGCCTCCCGGCAGGCTTTGCGGCTGCCGGCGCGGGCAGAGCGGCGCGAGGCGGCCAAGATGGCGGCGGCGGAGGAGGCTCGGGCGGGAGGGCGGCGAGGCGGCAGGTGAGGCGGGCGAGGGGAGGGC
>JAXCMG010000255.1:233357-258311 GCA_034642415.1 Podarcis siculus
AGAGGAGGGGCAGGGCAGAGCGGAGCTGGTGGAGAGGAAGAGGGACAAAGTGAGCCTGACTCTTCTGGGCGAGGGCCCCAGGGATGGGGGGCAAGCGGGAGCCTTCACCCTCTGGCAGAGTAGTGCAGTGTGGCAAGGAGCCCCCTCCCTGCTGGGAGATGAGGGCAGCCCCCTTGGCCTGCTTGGCGCCAAAAGGCTCCGTAAACTAAAGTTGCAGTTGCCAAAACTGAACGTCTAGTTGCCATCTGGGGACCAGGCGGCTTGAAAGTTGTCTTTTTCAATATGTCTTTGGTTCCTGAAATTCGTTCTCACTGTGCAGATAAAATATAGCTGGTAGAATTCTGCAGAATGTGTTGCCAGAGTGTGAAAGCAGTCCAGACCCAAGATTCCCCAGGCAGGCACCTCCAGGCAGTGGTGATGTCAGGCGGCATCCTGGTGCCCGGGCATCTTCACTCGATCGCAAGCAGCCAATAGCCAGGTGCAAAATGCGCCTGGAGAAATTCTAGCGCTGGCACGGGGTGGAGGGGCTAGGAACTTGGACTTCCATTGGCAGGGGGATTACCCAAGAACTCTCTAGAGCGGGAACAGTAAGGGGGGGTTCTTTGAGGCGCCTTGGGGTGGCCCCACTTTCCCCCCTGGTCAGGGCATTGAGGGATGTGAGCCAGGCCAGGCGGAACTGCATGGGGAGCAGCTGCCCCTGTCCTGTAGCCGGCCAGCCGACCCCTTGCTGGTGAGCTCTCAACTTCCTCCTCCTCCTCCTCCTCCTGCACAGAGCAGCCTTGGCCTCGGCCCACCAGGGACAGCCCTTGCCAAAGACCCTCAGTGTCCTGGACAGCACACCCCAGGTCCGCGGGATGCACACCATCATCAGGTACTGGGGGGGGGCGGCAAGGTCTGAGAGGGCTGGGTTGGGGGGCAGGGGAATCGGCACTTCCTCCTTCGATGGAGTTTTTGAAGCAGAGGTTGGATGTGTGGGGTGGATGAGTAGGAGAGGATCTTATATCTAGTAATGATCCTTGCACTTGTGAGAACACAAATGCCTATTAGAGTAGAATTGAAAATCGCTATCTAACCGCCTCTGAAAATTATTAGGACACACTTGCATAACTTTTTAGAACTATGATATCCAAGGATGCTTTAGGCAGACTTGGGTTATCTTCTCCCTCTTAACAAAAAGGAGTCACTCAGACTAAGTAGGAAAATACAAGGTTTACTCACGTCATAGTCTTGCCAGGGTTCAACAATTACAGTGACGAAAATCAGGCAGGCAATAATCCTTAGACGCTACAAATATCCAGATCCAGCTGGAGATTGCTTTCTGGAGGAGAGCAGAGAAACGTCCTTCCCCATCACAGGTAGGGAAAAGGGTGTGTAGTGACAGGAAGAAGTGGAGATGGTTTCTGTGGTTCCTCTTCCTGCCAGAAAGGTTTAGAGGAGATGCCCCCATAGAGCCCCCAGTCTGGGACTATCTAGTCGTCATGCAACTTGCGATTTGGCTGCAGATCCTCCCGCAAGATGGGCATTTTTTAGGGAAGCTTACAGTTCTCTGATTCTGACGCTGGGCCAATCCTGCCTTCTCCCCCCTTCTCCTCCCCTGCCTCTGCTTTCCCCCTCAGGAACAAGGAGACCACCCGGGACGAGTTCATCTTCTACTCCAAGCGCCTCATGCGCCTCCTGATTGAGCATGCCCTCTCCTTCCTGCCCCTCAAGGTGCGTGCGCCTCCGGCTCCCATTGCTGCATGGCAGGGGTGGACTACATGGCCCTTGGGGGACCTGTCCACTTCCAATTCTGGGATTCAGCATGCCACAGGAGCCCCTGGAGGCGGCACAGCCACTCCCAGGGTGGGCGCGATGGCTGGCTGGCTGGCTGGCAGCTCCCCCTGGCGGGCAAAGCCCAAGAGCCCTGGTGCCTCTGCAGTGCCTGCCAGGCTCTCCTGCCTCCCGCCCACCCTTGTCTTCCGTGGCCTTTTGCAGCCGGTGACGGTCGAGACGCCGCAGGGGACGGTCTACGAGGGGAAGCGGTTCCATCGGCAGCGGGTGAGTCACGCTCCGCGCACGGAAGGGTCTCGGGCTCCGCTGGGTGGGAGATGGCTCTGGCCGGCAGCCAATGCGCAGGGCCTTTCCACAGGAGGAGCTGCTGCTGCTGCTGCTGGGTCTTTGGCCCGAGCCCTTGCGCTGCCGAGCTGTGGGCTTCTCCCCATTGGACGTAGGGCAGGGGCGATCCTGTGCCGGGCGCTGAGGGCCGCTGGAGACGGGTTCCTCTGCTTCCTCCTCCCCCAGATCACGGGCGTCTCCATCCTGCGGGCGGGAGAGACGATGGAGCAGGCTCTGACGGCCGTCTGCAAGGACATTCGCCTGGGCAAGATCCTCATCCAGACCAACCACAACACGGGGGAGCCAGAGGTAGCGAAGGGGAGGGGCTGGCGGGAGGGCAGGGGCCGCCTCTCCCCACGGCTAAGACTGACCTGTGCCCCCCCTTTCCTCCCTCCTCTTGCAGCTGCACTACCTCCGGCTCCCCAAGGAGATCAGCGAGGACTACGTCATCCTGATGGACAGCACGGTCTCCACGGGGGCAGCAGCCATGATGGCCATCCGAGTGCTGCTGGTGGGTGGGGAGACCCTGGCGCAGGGGGGAGCTTGTGGGGTTGGGAGCCCTGAGGGGGGGCTGCTCAGGGCACAGGAACAAGCAGGCCTTGTTGGCCTGTGTTGTTGGGGGAGGGCAGGCAGGCGACGGGGAGAGGGTTATGATTGCCAGCCAATAATCAGAGTTGGCAGGGGCCCCCGTCATCTAGTCCAGCCCTCTGCCATGCAGGAGGGAGTTTGGAGGTGTGCCTGTGCAAAGCAGTGTGTGCCAGACGCAGTTTGGGGCCCGCTTGGCTGCTGGCACCGCCCTCCCAGTGATGTCTGCCATCTGTGCACTGGAGGCGGCAAGTCTAGAGGACCCCTGGGGGTCCCTTTCAACTCTGTGTCTCTCTGCCTCAGGACCACGACGTCCAGGAGGACCGGATCTTCCTGCTCTCCCTGCTGATGGCCGAGATGGGGGTCCACTCGGTCGCCTACGCCTTCCCCCGGGTGCGCATCATCACCACAGCCGTGGACAAGAGGGTCAGCGAGGAGTTCCACATCATTCCAGGCATTGGTGAGCAAGAGCTCTGCTGGGGGGGGGGCAGGGGCATCGCCTGCTCCTGAGCGGCCCCCACTTCCCGTGGAGGGGCAGAACCAGCTCAAGGTGGGGGGCTCTGTTCCCTGGCAGAGAAAGAAGCTGCTGCCCTGGGAGGGAGTTCTACGGTTCCCTGATGGGCGGTGTTGCCAGATCCCTTGTGGGCTGGGAGGGGAGAGAACTCTTGTGCTCGGATCCTGCCTCCTGGTTTGCTCCCATAACGGGCGCCTGGTCGGCTGCTGTAAGAACAGGATGTTGGCCTAGAGGGGCCACTGGCCTGGTCCCAGCAGACTGTTCTTACATTCTCATGGAACCTCCATGTCTAAAGGAAGTCTATCTAGATTCCTGGGTTCTTTGGGGGTGTTTGGTGAGAACAAGAGGCTGTACTCGATGCCCCCCTTGGGCCTGATCCAGCAGGCTCTGTTCCCCTCCCTCGCCTGCCTCTGTGACCCCTGCGACTTGCCTTTCCTCAGGGAACTTCGGCGACAGATACTTTGGCACCGACAGCGCCCTGCCCTCCTGGTACGAGGGAGACTGCATGGACTGCTGAGCTGGCCTCGCTTTTCGACAGGGCTGGGGGCGTGGAGGGAGCTGGACCCCCTGCGCCGCCAGACCTCGTGGGCGCTGCTGTGACTGCATGCCTTTCTCCCGGGGAGGGGAGAGTGCTGCCGCCGCCACTGCCCTCCATCTCCATATTTATTGGGGTCCTTTCTTCCTCGCCAGTGCTCTGGCTGCTGCCCCACCCGGGGCTAAAGTGGCTGCAGTGAGGTCCGCTGCGCTCCTTGGCAGGGACGCTCCCAGCTCGAAGGGACCCCCCTGCTATATCCTGTCCTCGGGACAACCCCCCCCCCCCGCCGTGACTCCTCCTGTGCTGCCGGGGCTCAGGGCCGGCCGGGCTGTGCAGGAAACATCCCTGGCCGCCTCTTGCCCTCAGAGCCAGCAGGCCATGGCGCCAGCCGCCCCCCTCCCTTTCTCATGCCTCCACAGGCAGGTGGACCTGCACTCCAGAGGCCTGGGGGGGGGGTCCTCCTCTCCCACCCCCGTCCTTTGCCTAAGGCCAGCCTGCCTGCCTGCCTTCCTGGACCTCCTTCTCCAAGTACTGTACGAATCTGCCTTCTTTGCTTTTGTACGTGATAATAAAGACCAAGAGTGGCTCCTTCTTCTCCCTTTTTCCTTGGGGGAAGGGGGGGGGTCTGTAGAGGGGGACACTCTGGGGGGGGGGGGGCTCTGGGCTTGTTCAGATTTGCCCTGGCCAGGCAGATGGCAAGGGGCTCACTTCCTTCAGCACAGCGTGTTCAAGGCGCCACTCTCAGCTTGAATGACAGACTTCCCATTTAGAAGACCATATAATAAAACAGGCAACTCCTGTATAGTATTATGTGATACCATATAATACAAGTGTGAAAATCGCACAAGGGGGGGATGCTCTCTCTGCCGCGCTCTCCAAGGATATACAGTACCAAAATTATCCACAACTCGAACTGAGGCTCTGGGGCTGCCTGGACTCTTCTCTGCCCCCACTGAAATCCCCTTCATACTCTGGGGAGGGTCTCCTCAAGAGCCAAAAGGACTTTCTAGCTCTCTCCCTCCATTTCTGCGTATGGATTATATTATTTAGTGATTTCCCAATGCTGTGCATATCTTCTTCTTTGGCGATCACTCGTAGACGATTAAGATTGTATTCCATAAACACAGTTTTAACAATGAGTCCGTAAGTGACTGTGGAGGCCAATTCTGGACCCACACGTCCTTCCACAGTGGGGACATTGGTATCCAGGTGGGAGTTGATCCTGGTGAGGGTTTGCCAAGCGTGCCTTCCTCCTAGCACGTTTCTCCCTTGCATCCTGAGTTTGAGCGTCTTCAAAGTCCATGACACCTTTGGTCAAGGCTGTTCTCCAACTAGAGCGCTCGCAGGCCACTGTTTCCCAATTGTTGGTGTTTATACTACATTTTTTAAATATTTCCCTTGAGAGAGTCTTTAAACCTCTTTTGTTGACCACCAGCATTATGCTTTCCATTTTTAAGTTCAGAATAGAGTAGTTGCTTTGGAAGACGATCATCAGGCATCCGCACAACATGTCCAGTCCAACAAAGTTGATGTTGAAGAATCATTGCTTCGACACTCATCATCTTTGCTTCTTCCAGTACACTGGTATGTTCATATATGAAGCTGTGCACAAATTGATTGCACACAAGTGGGCAGACTCCTGTGTACCAAAACCCGCAATGGGAAAATACCTTTTATTGTAAGGAAGCTCAGCCTCCAGCCTGACAGAAGAGAAGATCTTTTCTGGTGAAGGACTTGGATGATGCAGTCCTAAAAAAAAACTAGGTGCCCCATTGAAGTCAGGAAGACCCCCTGGTGGTGCTAGACTCCCAGTACCCCTGAGTACTGAGCAGGTGGTCTGATGGGAGTCCAGTAACCTCAGCCCCCCCCCCCATTAAAGAAAGATTGGGCAAATGGGTGGAAGTGAATGTCCAGCGATGGCGGAGGGAAACCTCCAGGCGACTATTTCAGTGTGTTGGTGCTGCCCTTGAAGACAACTTGGAAGATTCCTGCCTGGGGTTCCCTGCAGAGCTCTCAGAACCTGTTTCATTTCAAGGCCCAGTTCAAGGTGCTCAATTTTTAAAAAGACATAATGCAAAAAACATCAATCATACTGATACAAAAGGAAAACTATAATTGGAGGTGAAGGAAAGACCCAATATTAATTCCTGGGATTTGTCTACTCACAATCTAAGGCATTGAGAAATTGCTTTATTATACAGTCGTACCTTGAAAGTCAAACTGAATCTGTCCCAGAAATCCGTTCGACTTCCAAAACATTTGGAAACCAAAGAAGCTCCTGCAGGCAACCGGAAGCCCCGCCGGATGTTAGGCTTCCAAAAGAACGTTCACAAATCAGAACACACTTCTAGAATTGCAGCGTTTGGGAGCAAAAACATTCGAGAACTAGGCTGTTCGACTTCTCTGGTCAGACCTCACCTGGAGTACTGTGTCCAGTTCTGGGCACCACAGTTCAGGAAGGACACTGAGAAACTGGAACGTGTCCAGAGGAGGGCAACCAAAATGGTCAAAGGCCGGGAAACGATGCCTTATGAGGAACGGCTAAGGGAGCTGGGCATGTTTAGCCTGGAGAAGAGGAGGTTAAGGGGTGATATGATAGCCATGTTCAAATATATAAAAGGATGTCACATAGAGGAGGGAGAAAGGTTGTTTTCTGCTGCTCCAGAGAAGCGGACACTGAGCAATGGATCCAAACTACAAGAAAGAAGATTCCACCTAAGCATTAGGAAGAACTTCCTGACAGTAAGAGCTGTTCGACAGTGGAATTTGCTGCCAAGGAGTGTGGTGGAGTCTCCTTCTTTGGAGGTCTTTAAGCAGAGGCTTGACAACCATATGTCAGGAGTGCTCTGATGGTGTTTCCTGCTTGGCAGGGGGTTGGACTCGATGGCCCTTGTGGTCTCTTCCAACTCTATGATTCAATGATTCTATGACTTCCTAAACCCATAGATCTTAAGGTGGTTAACAACACAAACTCACAGTATAAAATACAGAAAATAATTTATCCTAATCTAAAATATATCGTCTCCACAAATTTAATTGAACCCTATTTTTAAGGAGTGGGGTGTCTATGTTCTATTTCTGTTCTGCTGACCTGTAGCAAAAATAATTAGAACAAATAGTGCAACAATTGTCTGCCTTAGATTCACTCCGAGTTACTGTAGGGTTGGAAGGGTCCCCTGAAGGTCATCTACTCCAACCCTTCAGTGCAAGAATCACAGCTAAAGAATCTCGGCCCGGTGTCCTTCCAGCCTCTGCTTCAATATCTGCAATGAAGCCCACCCCTCTCTGCGGTTGCTGGTTATTACTGCTGCTTGTGGGAGGGAGTTCCATAGTTCCTTGTTTTTGCCCTGAATCTCTTTGGCTTTCCTAGCTTTCCCCTTTGGAGTTGGCACCGCTGCAGCTGCCCCATAATATTCCATTTGTAAGAACTTTCTGGAACCCCCTGCCTGCTGAGATCAAGCAAGCACCTTCACTGCACTCTCTTTGGCACCTGCTAAAAACCTTTGCTTGGCTCGGCCCACCCAGGTGCTTAGGAAGATGAGGTACCTTTAATCCGTTTTAGTATTTCAACTTTTGTATGTTTTTGCTTAAAGTAGCCAAATCTTCGAGTTAGTGATGCGTGGTGGTGAATTTCTCGGCTTACCAAGAATTTGGGTAAAGCAAAACACAAAATCAGCGCATAAATTTCATGACTCAAGAGTTTTCTGGGAAAGGAGACCCGCCCTTTCCCCTCCCCTAACCCGAGGGAGCCCTTTTTCTTCTTCCTCCTCCCTCCTCCGCCTCTTTCCTCGGCTGCTCCCCCGTCGCTCCGGCGCCTCTCTCTCTCTCTCTCCCTCCGGCGAACAAGGAACCCGGAAGCGCGGAAGGCGACCCGCTCTCTCTCCGGAGGACTAGGAAGTCCCGCCCTTAGTGCGCATGCTCGCGGCCCGGCCTGCTTCCGTGCATGCGCAGTGCGGGCGCCTGGTCCTGGTCGCTGACCGGGAAGCGGAGGAGGAAGAGGAAGAAGAGGGAGAAGAAGAGGGAGAGGGGGAGGAAGAAGAAGAAGAAGAGGCCGCCGGAGACCCGCCTGGTGAGCCCGAGGGGGGGCGGCGGGGGGGGGGAGCCCGGGCCTCGCCTCACGCCCCTTCCTCCTGACGTCACGCCCCGGGCATTGCGTCACGCGGAGGCTTTCCGGGGGGGGCCGAGACATTGCCCCCCCGGGCGGGGAGGGGGCAGACGGGGCAACGACGTCTCTCCCTCCCCGCTTGGAGGGCGGCCTGGCCGGGCTGGGGGGGTGGGGTGTGGGGTCCTCTCTCCCCTCCCCCTCCCCCTCCCCCCCGTGGCCTCCTTTCGGGCTAATCTGGCTCAGCCCTTCGGCCTCGCAAAGCCAGATCAGGCGGGCTTAGCCTGGCGGGGAAAAGGGGAAGGAGGCGGGAGAGAAGGGGGGGGGGAAAGAACGGCTCCTTCTTCCCTTATGGGGGGCACAAGAGCCCCTAGGGAGCCCTGAGGTGGGTTCTCCATCGGGAGGAGAAAAATGCTAGCAGAGGCCAAGCAGAGAATATTGGGAAGCCAAGCAGCTCGGAAGCCTGGTCTTGATTAAGTGTTGCAACAGGGTCCTCACTCCCCACACGCAGGAGGGAGGAGGAGGAACCCAGAAAGTTGGTGTGCAAAGGCCTTATATAGACATTTGAAATTGCCCACCCTGTAGCTCAAGACCCCCCCCCCCAAAACAGCATCCATACATCACAGAAGGAGGTGGTCGCCAGCAGAAATTGGCATAGCGGTCAACGTTTCCCTTTTTTAAAGGGGAATTTCCTTATTCTGAATAGGATTCCTGGCAAGAAAAGGGAAAAGTTGACAGCTATGGAAATTGGAGTGTGTTGCTTCTCTCCCGTCTGCCAGGATACCTGATCATGCCTTCCTTGGTGGCCTTTTCTGGGTAGCCTGGCCACTTCTTGGAGACAGTCAATACTTAGTTCCTGAAACTATATCGAGAGTGCGCTCAGCTTCACAGATGCTTGCCGGACTGTATTTGCAGAGAGGTGCACGCCCAAAGTCCAAAGACAATCAGAAAGCTTTCCCCATTTCCTTCCTCCTTGCAGAGAAATACTTGCGGTCAATTTGGGAGAGTCAAAATGACTCCAGAATTGCTCTCCTTTCTATTTCAGACACATGATTTATATACTTGTGTATGTGTTTCCTTGTACATTTATGAACATTTAATTTATACATATAACACCTTAGAATTCCTGTAACAGGCAGTTGCCAGGCTGGGGGCAGCTGGTGTCCATCTGGGCGGCTCAGCCTTTGCCTTCCACCCCCTGGGGCCCATCAGCACGTTGTGGGGCTTGGCATGGGGGGAGCTGCCCTTCTCCTCCCCCTCCACCCACACTTTAAAACCTCTTCAGAAAGAAGGTTTTCTGCACGTGTCGTCTGTGTTTATGTCACTTCTCTTCCGCCTTTTTCGCCAAGGAGCTCAAGGTGGGGGGTGTGGTCAGTCTTCACGACAGCCCTGTGAGGTGGGCAAGGCTGGGAGAGAGAAGGAAACTGGCCCCCCAGGTCACCCCCAGGGAGCTTTGCGGCTGAGTTGGGCCCTGGGCCCTAGTGACTCCTCCCCAGCCCAATTCTATAACCACTACACAGCCAGAAAATGCTCCAACAGGGGTTGGAAGTTGCATGTTATTACAAAGGCACATGTAAACACAGAATGGGTTCTCAGTTCCTTTTTCATAGATTCATAGAGCTGGAAGGGATCCCAAGGGTCATCCAGCCCACCCCGTCCCCCAGCGCAGGTGTTTATTCACCCCATGTGGGGCTCAAACCCATGACCTTTAGATTAAGAGTCCAATGCTCCGCCAACTGAGCTGTTCTTGATTTTATCATCTTAAGCTTATCATCTTACACCACCACACTCCCTTTTTTATCCTTCTGTAATGAAGGAGTGTTTGATCTGTTGGCTGGATGCCCCCCCCGACCCTGCCCAGCCGCTTTTCCATGCCAGGGTCCCTTTCCAGAGCAACCAAGGCTGCGCCAGGCAGAGGGCATTTGCCAGCTTTCTGTCTGTCCTCATGCCTCACCCCAGACTGGGCCTGAGGTCTGCTCTTTTGGGGAGTGGGCAGGAACACCCCCTGCTCTTGGGAGTTGGAGGGAGACCTGGCTGGGCATGCATCCTGGGGGGGGGGGGTTAGGGTCTCTTCCTCACACCCCACCCAGAGCGAGGTGATGCTGTGTGTTGAGGTCACTTGCGCTCCACTGCCTCCCACCCCAATGTGATCTCTGGAGCTTGTTTGGCCTTGGCCAGGGGTCTCCTGAGACCTGGGGCCAAGCCCAGCCCCTCACTTGTAGAGTCAGAAGGGACCCCGAGGGCCATCTAGTCCAGCCCCTTGCAATCCCTGACCCAGTTTTGTGCTACTCAATCTAGAGCAAGATGGCGGACGCCGGTCGGCCGCAGCGGAAGATGTCACGGGCCGGAGAGAGCTTGTACTGCATCCTGGGCCTGGAGAAAGGGGCTTCCTCTGAGGACATCAAGAAGGCGTACAGGTGGGCTTCTCTCCTCTGCCCTCTGCCTGGAGGTGGGCTTGCAGGGGCTGCTCCCACTCTGCTCTCCTCCTGCCCCCAACCACATCTGGGTTATTCCTGGCGTGGAGTCGGAATTCCCTTTCTTGAACGGATTTGAATCCGTTAATGCTTTTGATTTCCCCTCTGGCGCTGCTTGCCCCCAACCCTGCCGCCTTCCCCTTTCAGGAAGCTGGCTTTGAAGTACCACCCGGACAAGAACCCGGAGAATCCCGAAGCCGCGGAGAAGTTCAAGGAGATCAACAATGCCAACACCACCCTCAGCGACGAGAACAAGCGGCGGATCTACGACGAGTACGGCTCCATGGGGCTCTACGTCTCGGAGCAGTTCGGGGAAGAAAGCGTCAAGTACTACTTCCTCATGTCCAAATGGTGGTTCAAGGTGGGTGGCTGTCCTCTGGGGGGGGGGGAACCAAACGCCCCCCACCCCTGGGAGATGCAGCCAAATGTGTGTGTGTGCATGAGAGAGCACCCGTATGGGTGTGTCCCCCCCCATGTATTCCCACACACACCAGCCAGAAGTTTAGGACCTTTTGCTGGAGTTACGACGTCCGTTTGTTATGAATTTGTGCTTTCCATTAGCCTTATGCCCACTGGCCTGCCTGATCCTTTATTTAGCCTGCTCCTGATCACAGATTCATCTCTGCTTATAGGATTAATCTTAATGCCACTTCATTTAAAACACCCTTGCAATTGTTCCCTCTTGCTTGTTACTGTCTTTCAATCTATATTTCATATTTTGGCCATCATACCTGCTAGTTCAACGTATTCTATTGGCTTAAAGAGCCATTGGTCCTTTGTCAGGAAGGCTTTCTCTTCCCACATTTTGGCATAGAGTATTTTTGTGGCTTCTATAAGCAAGTATAGAAATAGGTTTTGAACTTTGTCTGGTATTTCCTGACCTACTATTGCTAACAGGAATGCTTCTAGGTTTTTCTGGGGAGGGGAGTGCACTTAATCATCTTTTTAAATTTGTCATATACAGTGGAACCTCAGTGTTCAAACGTAATCCATTCCAGAAGTCCATTCAAGTTCCAAAACATTCGAAAACTGAGGATCAAAGGGCTGGCAACAAAATCCTTTGAAAAAATGGAGAAACGCCCCTCGGAAGCTGTTTGATTTCCGAGGTGTGTTCGAAAACGGAAGCATTCACTTCCGGGTTTTCGGTGTTCGGCTTCCGAAATGTTCGGCAGCCAAGATATTTGAAAACTGAGGTTTGACTGTACCATTTCCCTTTTTTTTGCGAATTTGCATTGCTGCCATATGTGAATTAAACAGCTCTCTGTATCTGAACATATCCAACGTAAATTTGATCCTCTTTTATACATTTTGGCGAGTTTTCTGGGTATCAGATTTCATTTTTACTGGGTGTCATGTACAAATTTTTTTGAATGCTTTCCCTAATTGTGTAACATGCCAAAAAATTATTGTTTTTCCAGTTTTTCCCATGCTGAAAGTTCTATATTGTACCTGAACTCTGATGCCCAGTGAATCATCGCTGCCCTCACAATCCCATCCTCAGTTTCCCTTTGCTTTGTCATTTCTTTCCTAATACGGAAAGAGAATCCACCACCTTCTGAGGTTAGGGAATCGGGGAGTGGGAGCCGTCCGGGACACTTTCACGATAAGGGTCTGTGCCAGGGTCCAGAAAGTTCACTGAGGGGTATAGATTATATACTGTGGTACCTTCAGGTTACAGACACTTCAGGTTACAGACGCTTCAGATTACAGACTCTGCTAACCCAGAAATAGTACCTTGGGTTAAGAACTTTGCTTCAGGATGAGAACAGAAATTGTGCAGTGGCAGCAGGAGGCCCCATTAGCTAAAGTGGTACCTCAGGTTAAGAACACTTTCAGTTTAAGAATAGACCTCCAGAACGAATTCAGTTCTTAACCTGAGGTACTGCTCTAGTATGGTTGTGCCAACTGTATCGATGCCACGCTGTTTAGTAATAAGCCACGGGGCAAGTTCTGGTTGCCCTGTGCTCCTGACCGGCCGCTCTGCCCCTCTTCGCAGCCCCTGATGGTGTGCTGCAGTTTGATCACCTGTTGCTGCTGCTGCTGCTGCTGTTGCTTCTGCTGTGGGAAGTGCCGCCCCCCAGAGGAGGAGGAGCCCTACAAGTACGTCAACCCCGAAGACCTGGAGGCCCAGATCCGTGCTGAGAACGAAGGTATGACTTTGAAGGAGGGGGCGGGCATTCTTTTTCGCTGGCTTTGGGTGCTGACCCTTTGAAACTACAACTAATCCAGAATGCGGCAGCTAAACTGGTGACTGGGAGCGGCCGCTGAGACCATATAACACCAATCCTGAAGGACCTACATTGGCTCCCAGTATGTTTCTGGGCACAATTCAAAGTGTTGGTGCTGACCTTGAAAGCCCTAAACGGCCTCACAGGCCCAGTATACCTAAAGGAGCATCTCCACGCTCATCATCCAGCCCGGACACTGAGGTCGAGCTCTGAGGGCCTCCATGCGAGAAGTGAGGTTACAGGGAACGAGGCAGAGGGCCTTCTCAGTGGTGGCACCTGCCCTGTGGAACGCCCTCCCACCAGATGTCAAAGAGATAAACAACTATCTGGTTTTTAGAAGACATCTGAAGGCAGCCCTGTTTAGGGAAGCTTTTAATGTTTGATATTACTGCTTTTTTATTCTTCTTCTTGGTGTTCTGTTGGGAACCGCCCAGAGTGGCTTTATTTTATGGAACGGAGTCCGTGGGGTCTGCATCTCTGCCGAGGGCCTGGAGGGGGGAATTGCCTGCTCCTGGGCCAGCCTTTGGGGGTCTCTTGACGGCAGCTGTGCTTGTTTCCTTCCCAGCAGGCGGCGGAGAGGCCATCCGTATGCAGCCCACAGCCAGCGCCTCCTTGCACACCACAGACGAGACACAGCGGCCGCACAAGCCCTGACCCGTAAGCAGAGCGGGCGCCCTTGCCAAGGGGGGGGGGGCAGCGGCAGGGGGAGGCTCTTCCTGGGAGGGGAGGTGGGTCGCGTTGGAAAGGGACCCCAAGGGCCATCCATTCCAGCCCTCAGCAATGGCGGCAACCACAGCCGAAGGTAGCTTTTCCTACAATCCCTGCGGGAGCTGCTACTTCCCAGGGCTTGTGGGCAGAAACACCCCACCCAGAAAGAGGCCTGGCTCCGAGGGCTGAAGCCTTTGAAGCAGCTTTGAGAGGGGTGGGATGGGGAGACGAGGAGAAGCCCTTGCCCAGCAAAAGGCTGGTCGGTGGGTCTCAGTTGGCCATTTAATGCCCAGCTCACATGGTTGGCATGCCTGGCACAGATCCAGGCGAATGATGCAGCCAAACTGGGTGGGTCAGGTGGGAATCTGCAGCAGGGGCTCCATAGTTTTGTAGGGACCCCGAAAGTCCTGCAATGCAGGAATCTCAGCTAAAGAATCCCAAGCTTGCAGCCCCTTCCTCCCCCACCAGGAGGGTTTGGGGGGCTGCTGGGGAGGGGCTGGTCTCTCGCCCGCTGCTTGGCAGAGGCTGCTGTGCCAGACAAGGCCCTGCTCAGGTCCTGAGGGTGCCCTTAGGGATTGGCAGGCTCTCTGGGGTATGCCAGCCGTGGCTGTGAGCATCAGAGGGCACCCCGGCCTCTCTCTCTCTGTCTCCTGCTCCCCCTCTTTTGCTTGCAGAGGAGAGGACTCGGGGTGAGAACAGGGGACTCAGGGGGGGGGGCCCTTTGGGCCTGATCCAGCCTCCAGGCTCCCCGCAGGTTCTGAGATCCAAGCTGCTTCTGCAGTCTTTCTGCCAGGATCCCCCCCCAATCCCTCACCCCCCTCTTCTCTCTTCCCTGCAGAGTTCAGCTGACGGTCAGAGCACAGCCCCCCCTTTTCTGCAGCCATTCCAGAGACCACCCCCAGGCCCACATGGCTGAGTCAGGCCTGCTGCTGCACTCTGGGGCAGAGAGACCCCCACCCCCCACCCCAGGGGTCCTTGCCAAAGGCAGGGGGGGGCCACACGCCTGGCCGACCGCCCCACCGTCATTGGGAGTCTTCTCAGGGAACCGGCTGAGGGCACAGCGGAGGAGGAGGAGGAGGAGAGCAACTTCCAGCCTCGCAGGGAGCGGGCGGGACCAGAGAGGTGGCCCCCCTCCAGGTTAGGCCTGGCGGAAGACGTCGCCCGCTGCCAGCCCACCTGCTTTTCCCGGACGCTTTCTGACCCCCGGCTCTCTCCTTGGCCAGAGGCTCCTGCTTCCCAAGGCCAGGCAGCCCCTGGGGGCACGGCTGGGGGGTTGTGGGGCTTGCCGGCCCTGCCCCCCTTCTGCCCTGTGCATCGGTGCCAAAGTGCATTTGTGGGGCCAGTGCAGGCGAGTCCCTGCCCCCCTTCCGGGCTGGTGGGTTGGGGGGGCTCCCTCCCCCTCTGCTCTGAGCTGCAGCTGCTCTGGGTGGATTCAATCACTGTGCGGAGGGAGCCTGGTCCCCCCCAGCTCCCTCCCTGGCCCTGCTGTGGGGCAGCCCCCTCTTGGGCAGGGCCCCTCTCTCCACACTGTGACAAGGAACTTCTCTAGGGTTTACGGACACAATTAAATGTTTCTCAAGGAAGAAGCTGCTCTTTCTATGCTGTCAGTCTGCCTCTGGGGCGTCTCACTGAAGGGGCCCCCCCAGGGTCACCGAGGCCCCCCCCCGCAACGCAGGAATCACAGCTGAAGCATCGCCCACGGATCTCTGCGTGAAAACCTCCAAGGAAGGACAGCCTGCCGCCTCCTGAGGGAGCTGTGGACGTCAGGAAGTCCTCCCTCAGAGCGCAGTGCTCCTTGAGAAGCCCAGGAAGACGGAAAATCCAGGAGAGAGAGAAGGAACGCCTTCTCCACAGAGTTAAGCAATGGATCTCACTTGTAGGAAAATGGTCCGCAGGAGGCTGGGGGACAGACGGGGTCGCAGGGCAGCAACTGCCCGCCTGGGGGCGCCTCTTTCTTGCCCAGCCTGCCAAATCCATCCAAGTAGGGCCTAGGTGGCAAGGGTGGGAGAGGGGAGGCGCCTGTGGGGCAGGGACGTGGGGAGGTCGGGGGGAGGCTTGGCAGCCCTGTCCTTGCCAAGGCTGAGCATTCGACCCGTTAAGTGTTTTTGGAGCCTTGATTTAAGGAGAAGGGAGGAGGTCCCTCGAATCCTCGGCAGGCCTGGCAGTGATGCTGAGTGGGTGACTTGTCAGGGGCCCGCAGCATCTGGATGGCCTTGGTGGCCAGCCAGGGGTGTCGCTGGTGGTGACAGCGGCCTGCAGGCCTTTCCCTCGACCAGGGAGAGGCCTCTTGCCCCTGGCCACCCTTCCCTGCAGCCATACTTTTTTATTAAAAATAATAATACATAAATGCACAGTATTTAATTTCCAGCGCCTCTGGCCTGGTTGTGGGGAGAGGTCCTCCAGCTGCTGTCCAGGCGGACAAGAGCCCCCCCCCCCCCTGCACCAGCAGTTGGGGGAATTGCAAGGAGCCCCCCTTGCTGGCCACAAGCCCTCCTCTTGTGGGGTGGGGGGGAGCGGCCTTTCCTGAGGGTCCAGAAAGACCAGGAACCCCCAGAGCAATAGCAAAGTGGGCTGCATGGCAGGGGGTGGGGAGGCCTTGCAATGTCATTTTCACTTGACCCTGCCTGCCCCTCCAGCAGATGCCCAAGGCCAGCCTCATGGCCTAAATATAGAGGGAGCGGCCGGGGGGGGGGTCCCAGCCCCCTTGGGAGCCAGGAGCTGCTTCTCCTGGGACCAACCAGTACAGAGCAAGCTGCTGCCTGCAGTGTCGCCTTGGGCTGCCTTTCGCTCATTCACACACACACAGAATCCCAGCCCTCCTCAATGTTTCTTGCTCTAAACTGACTGCGATCCATTTTGTTTTGCCGCTGAATATCTTGTGCGGAAAGTTTGCAGCGTTTGGGACTTTTTACCTTAGAGAAAAGGTGAGGAAGAGGTGACACAGTTGCACTTTATAAAATTCTGTGCAGTATGGAGAAAATGGTAAGAGAAAAATTATCATAACAGTAGGAGCTTGTGGGCACCCAATGAAGCCGAGTTGCGGAAGGATTAAAGAAAGTCCTTCTACATGCAGTTAACCTGTGGAACTCCCTCCCACAGTTCTGGAAACGTCAGGAGGGGAGAGTTGCTCTTCTGCATGGATCCTGCTTGCGGGTGTCTCATTAAAGGCATCTGGTCAGCCCCTGTGAGGCTGGACTAGGTTGGCCTCCTGTGGCCAGATCCATCAGGACTCATCTTGCACTCTTACCAGGACTGGATGATATATTGATACATCATCCCAAACCAGTTTGAAGCTCCTGTCATGATACCAGTTTCATACTTTCAGACCTGGCAATATATCACAAATCATGGTGTCCGTGTGCTATGCAAAAATCACTCTGTGGGCCAAACTGAAGGCAGCCAGAGCTTCTCTCAATTTCTGCAGCCCCTGTTAGCTCTTCCCGCCTGATGCAGGGGGGGGGGGCATCAAGCAAGTCCCAAAGAGCAGGCACTGGCAGAAGTCACTTTGCCGGGAAAACGGAAGGCAGCCAGTACCTCTCCATGGCTCCATCCTCACTTCAGACATTGCCATATATCAATGCATCACAATGTTTATTTGGTGATAAATCTCAGTGTTGGGATCCAGACATGGGAGGAATCCTGTTGCTCCAGGGTGAGGCTTCCCATGCAGACGACCCCCTGGATCAAAGGGTCTCGGGCAGTCGAGCTGGGAAAAGACCCCCTTCTGCCCAGCACCCAGGAGAGTCTATGGCCCGAGTCTGTGGGAGGCGCCTCCTGTCGTGTCTGCAATAGCTTTCCCTTCCAGATGTTTTGGATCACAGCCCCCATCAACCTCAGGCAGCACAGCCTTAAGATGCAGCGGCTTCTGGGAGTTTTAATTCAAAAAATCTGGAGGGCGCCAGGATGGCAAAGGCAGGCTTAGCTATTTCTTACATATTGACATGATTCTCCCCTGAGGTTCAGGGCGGTGGGCAGTGACTCTCCTCAGCCACTGCTCACAGAACGGGACAATCAGTTGCATGGCCTAGACTCAGGGAACTGTAGAGCTGGAAGGGGCCCCGGGGTCATCTAGTCCAACCCCCTGCAATGCAGGAATCGCATGGAACGCAACCGTTAGCTTTTGCAAAGTGTGGGGTGATCTTCATTCTCCACATCTACGTGGTGGTGTTTTTATCCTTCCCGCCTTTGGATTATTCATTCTGGATCTGGGCCCACTGAGCTGCTCCTTCAGATGAGCATCAGCCTGAGCCCAACATGCCGTTGAGGCAGCCTGGAATCCCAGCCGCTGACTGAGCTGCCGCATCCCAGCCCTGACTCACAGGTCGGCGGGAGACCTTGGGCTCCTCCTCACAAGCTCTGCTGCCAAGGCAGGTGTCGCCCATCCCTCATTTGCGCATCGGATTCATCGTACCCAAATGCAGAACTTGGGAAATGCTTTATTCGTTGCTGACGCTGGAGGCTGTGGAGAGATGAGGCCCCCGCCTTTGCCTCCCCCCACCTTGAGACTATTATGGTGTAGCTGAGCAGTTGGGGGAGTGAGTGGGGCTGGCTTCCAGGGGTCCACTTTCAAGTCAGCCTTAAAGAGCACAAGACAAAGAGGGAGAGAAAAGGCAAGTTGGGGGGGGGCAGGGAGAGGAATAAAAGCGCAGCATTTTCCAACTTAAACCGAGGCTGGCATAGCAGTTGAGCTGGTTTCATGATGCCTGGAAGAGGAGGACCCTCGGCTCACCCGGTTCTTCCACGATGGGGCTTGTCTTGGAGGAGAAACAGCCCAAATCCCCCCCAGGTCAGTGAAGAGGGAGACCAAATACTCCCTATTTGCAGGATGGCAGCATGACTTTCATGGTGTTATTTATGGAAAGGTGGAGAGGCAAGAATCCAGTTGGAGAGGAGACACACACCACACAATGCTGAGCACATTGTTAAATTTGTGGAAGTGGCTTTAAGAGGCGTCTGTTCGTCTGTCTGTCCCACTTTAGGGCCTGCTGCAAAAACCCTGTCATGGGGGGGGGGGGCTTGTTGAACATTATGGGTGGAAGCAGAAAGAGGGGGGCACTGAAGGGAAGCTAGAGGGTTCATGACAGGGATGGATCACAGGGCAAAACGTTGGGCTGCAAAGGACTTGCTCTGATCAGACCCACAAGATCTTGGCACCACACCTCTGGTGCATCTTTGCTTTAAAGCATTTCTAAACTCAATATTAAAAGGTGTCTAGAGTGCTGTACCACTATGCATATATGAAATCATGGGGAAATATGATAAAAAAGAGAAGAACAAACAACCTCTTAATAGCAGGGGTCCAATCTTATGGGTCAGGGGAAACTGTGGGTGGGGGGTTAAATCCCTGCCTCCACAAGATGCCCGAAGTGACTGGCAGAGGGTGCTTCACCTACAGCAGGGGAAAGGCCGTTCTGTAATGCAGGAGCAATCGTGGGAAATGCCCATTTTCAGGTCACAGTCCAGCCATGCCAGGAGTGACATTTCCCCAGATGATCTACAAAGGGGCAGGCAGTCCTTCAGGAAACTTGGTCCCAAGTTCATAGAATCATATAATTGTAGAGTTGGAGGGAACCCCAGAGGTCATCCAGTCCAGCCCCCATCAATGCAGGAATCTCGGCTAAAGCACGTGGACAGCCAACCTCTGTTTAAGAACCTCCACGGAAGGAGAGTCCACAACTTCCCAAGGGAGACCATTCCACTGCCAAGCAGCTCTGATGGTCAGAAAGTTCAGCACTTGATGTATATGTTGGCAGCATGACTTTGTAGCTGATGGACAGCCAGGGTCGGTTCCCTCAGCACAGGTGGGATACCTGCAAGCCCAGGTGCTCCACTCAGCAACCTGTTGTGAACAGCTCTGTGGTCTTCAGATGAAGGGGGGCATATCAATTTAATTATTATTAATAATGATAACTTGACTGCCACATTCTGCATCTGATGCAGCTTCCAGAACAGCCCCAAGGGAAGCCCCACACTGTGTGCATTGCAGTAGTCCAGCCATGAGGTTACCAACATGGGAATCGTGGCAGCCTAGACAGGAAAGGGCTTCCCTGGGATACCAACCTGTTGCTCCTCAGCCCTTCTCACTGGGGATGTTTCCTGGACACCCAGGGACAAAAGGAACCAGGGGCACCCCTAAACTTCCTCCTGTTCCCCCTGAGGGGGCGCAACCCTTTTTAGAACTGGTAAACTCTCCAACACCAGACCTGGCAGCCCCTCACCCACACAGTCTCCATTTTACAGAAATTCAGTTTACTCGCCCATATCCAGCCCCCCACTGCATTCAGGCCCCAGTTCAAAACAGTCACAGCCTCCTTTGTTTCAGACGCAACAAAGAAAGAGATCTAATGACAGCTCCTTCTAGGGATGGTATGCTCCATGCAGGGACTGTGCCCCCCCCCCGGAGGCTGCCTGGCACCTCCCTGGTAACAGAGGAGGAGGAGGAGGAGGAGGAGATCTTGCTGGACTTTCCAGTTGCACACTTCCTCTCACAAGGCACAAGAACAGGGACTTCTCCATGCTGGCCCCTTTCCAATTCCCTCCAAAAGAGCTTGCTGGAACCTGGCTCCATGTCCCTGCCCTCAGACGGAAATGCAAGATCTCCCTTTTCACGAAACTTTAAAAATAACTCAGTGGTACTACACGGACTTCCTCCACAAACTATATTTTGGCTATATATATGTTCAATGAATATTTCCTAACATTTTAAAAATAAGTGGCTGGAATGCCCACGGAATTATTGAGTGATCAAGTTCCACCACAAACTCTCTGCTGACGTTTGCTGCTTGGATGCTTTCAAAGGTTTTGTGCAAAAGAATCTGAGCTGAAATCCAAAGGGATTTTGGGGTGGCGGATTGAATCAGGGTGTGTGTGTGTGTGTATACACCCTGTGCAGTTTATGACAAAAGCTCATCTTCTGGCTCGGCTTGAGAGAAACAGGCGGAGTCTGAGTTTTGATCTTGCCCGATACACAAACATGGACTCCACTAAATGCCACTATTATTTCAGTCTCCTGAAGGCAACCCCTGCTTTTCTCACTACAATACAATGTGAAAAGGGGAAAGAGGGGCAGTTCCAGGGCTGAACCCTGAGATGGAAAACATGGCCTGTATCAGAGGAGACCCCCTCTGGCCACCCCCCCCCTTCCCAGGCCAAAGATGTCATTGCCCTGTTGAGGAAGAGTGACTAAGTGTCACCTGATGCCCCTGACAGCTGCTGTTGCTTCTCCCCTCTCTGACCCCCCCCCCAATTGCTGGGACAAAAATGGCAGCTGGGATGCCATTGGGATCACGTGACCCCCTAAAAATAGCCTGGTAGGCCCAGGACAGGGGAGGGTGGCCAGAAGCAGCTCCAGAAGGAGGCAGAGAGGACTTCCAGGGGTGAGGGCAGCCAGGCGGAGGCCCAAGGACCAGGCCAGGCGAGAGGGAGCCAGGCAGGGGCCAAGGCAGAAGGGTCCAAGGCTGCCAGGCCGGCCGAGAGACGCGTGAGGGGCAGATAGGGGGCAGGGAGAGGAAGAGGGCAGAGGGAGGCCCAGGGTGTCTGTCCAGAGTTGCCCACCGAGCCCCTGGGCGTGCGCAGGGGGCGGCTGCGGGGATGAACTTTGCCGTGGGCTTCAAGCCGCTGTTGGGGACTTCGCAGAGCATGGACAACCTGGAGAAGCAGCTCATCTGCCCCATCTGCCTGGAGATGTTCACCAAGCCGGTGGTCATCCTGCCCTGCCAGCACAACCTCTGCCGCAAGTGCGCCAACGACATCTTCCAGGTGAGGGCCAGCGGCGTCTCTGCCTGGCCAGCTCTCAGCTCTGGGGGGGAAGTGGGTGGGTTTGGGCGCCCCCCCCCCCAGTTATCCAGCAGGGAGGGCGTCATGGCCAGCGACTCTCCTCCTTTGTTCTTTGCTGTGAATCTGCCTGAGGTATCTCAGAACAACTTGAGCCAAACAAAAGTGGAGAGGAACAGCCTGCCCCAAAGAAGACTTTGAGGTGTGGGGAGAGAACAGGGGGGGCAGAAGGATGAGTGGGCTAAGGAGAGTGTGGGGCTCAGGTACTGGACACAGCTCTGGGAAGGGGGACGTGATCAGGAGAGCAGCACTGGCTGACGTTGCACAGAAGCAGGGCGGTACAGTGGTCAGAGTGCCGGACTCGGACCTGGGAGAGACTCGGGTTCGAATCTCCCCCTGGCCATGAAGCTCAATGGGTGGTCAGTCGTGACCTAACCTCCCCGGCAAGGGTGTTGGGCAGATTAAATGGGGAGGAGAACGATGTACAGCCCCTCGAGGTCCTGGGAGAAAAAGGTGGGATAAAATGACAATAATTAAATAGCAAGCCACCTTCCCTTTCCCCTCAGGTGATCCCCAGGCACAATGTGACTACTTCCTATCTCCATCGTGGTCCATCCCTGGCCCCCTAATGAGGAAGGGAGGGGGAAATGGAGGTGATGGGGAGGAGCAGCCAGGTGCAGGAAGGCAGATAGATGGCTCTCCAGCAGATATTCTTGAGCTGTGATTCCTGTGTTGGGGGGCTGGACTAGATGACCCTTGGGGGTCCCTTCCAACTCTACAGTTCTCTGATTCTATATACGCAACCTGCATTAGGCTTCCTCCATCTTCAGCTGCTCTGATGTGTGTGTTCAGGCATTCGCACATCGACATTGTTGCTTCCTGCAAGTAATGAGGTCAGAGGAAAATGAAATGCAGGGCAGATCAAGTTAACTAAGAACAAGTCATCAGTAGCACAGACATTATTCAAAGCCTGGCTGCTGGATCAGGCCCACGTAGCTCAGCATCCTGTTTTCACAGATGCCCAAATGGGAAACCAGCAAGCAGGATCTGAGCCCAGGAGCCCCCTCCCCGCTTGGGGTGTCCAGCAACTAGGACTTCTGTGGAAGCAGAGCCATTCTGGCCAGGAGCCACCGAGAGCCTCTCCTCCCCCATGAATTTGCCCAGTTCAAGTTGGTGCCCATGGCTGTCTCCTGTGGGAGGGAGTTCCGTAGTGTAACTACACATGGCATGAAGAAACACTTTCTTTCACCCATTCTGAATCTTCCAATATTCAGCTTCCTTTGATGTCCACAACTTCTAGTGTGATGAGAGAGGAAGAGAATCTTTTCTTCATTCTTTTTCTCCAGGCCAGGCATCATTTTATAAATTTCAGTGTCCCGATCCAATGCGTGAGGCTTTTAGCCTCTTGATTAATTGTAATTCTGTGGTTTCCTGTTGCAGCCTCCCTTCTGAAGTTCTTTTGTTCCAGGATCTGGTCACGTAAGGTCAGCTCCACTCTCCTGGGCGGTCAAAATGTTCCCTCGCTGTTCTTTTAATATTGCCATTTCTGATGACGGATTTGTATCCATTTATATTTTTGGGTTTGCAATGTGCAGATGGGGTCTTGTTGGCAGGCAAAGGCAGGCATTGCAATGCATGAATCCCAGGTGCTGTGGGTGGCAGGATTAGGCCCTGTACAGTGTCTCTACTCTGGAGATACTAGTACAGGACCTAATCTCGCCAGGATGAGGACAAAGGGGGTCTCTGGGTCTGAGTCTCTGTTGTGTGGCCTGTTTTAGCAGGAATTGTCTGTAAGAAAGTGGACAGCCCAAGGCCTGTCAGAAGAGAGCGTCTGTCGTTGCCCAGGATGGTTTTAAATGGGACCTTTGGAAGTCCCATGGAGCAACCTTCTTTTCTGCTGCTCCAGAGAGGAGGACCCAGGCCAATAGATTCAAATGACAAGAAGGGAGATTCCACCTGAACATTTGAAAGAACGTCTTGATGGAAAGAGCTGTTCAACAGTAGAACGGTCTCCCTTGGAAGGTGGTGGACTCTCCTTCCTTGGCGGTTTTTAAGCAGAGGTTGGAGGGCCATCTGTCAGGGATGCTTCAACTGAGATTCCTGCATCTCAGGGGGTTGGGCTGGATGACCCTTGAGGTCCCTTCCTACTCTAGGATTCTTGAAGTGGGAGCAAGTGGCGACCTGTCATACTCCTTCCACCTCTGCCCTGTGGTGCAGCTGATTCTTCCTTCCTGGGATCCCCGTTCTGGAGTTCCGTCTGCTTTGTCGGGTGGGTATTTCAGTCTGAGGAATGCCTGGCGTACATCTTTTCGTTGTGAGCTTCTGACGAGTCTGAACAGATGCCATTCCCTGGGAGGGCTTGGCTGTGGACAATGGATTTTGTGATGTGCTTTGGGTGGGAGCCAATGGCAGGTCAGCAGGCAGAGCAGGCAGTAGGCTTCCTATTCAAGGTGAGGTTTATTTGTCCATTATGTAGGCGGAGAAGAGTGGACCTCTTTTGTGGAACAGTCTAGGGAAGTAGTTCCCAAACCTTTTTCTTTTTGGAGGGGGCACCCCCTTGGCTCCATAAATCCCTCCCCAGTGCCCCCACCCTACCCTTGACTGGTTGGTTGGAGGAGTACGCCTTTGGGGTGAAGACAAAATGTTGGGAGGTTGCAGAGGCTAGTTTGGCTGCAGAGACTGATGCAGGAGAGACATATTTTGTTGCAGCTGAGGCAAGCCACTAAGGAAGATAATAACTTGAGGAAATTCAAAACAGGAAGAATTAATTGTATTCAAAATCCAGTATACCTGAAGGAGCATCTCCACCCCCATCGTTCTGCCCAGACGCTGAGGTCCAGCTCCGAGGGCCTTCTGGTGGTTCCCTCCCTGCGAGAAGCCAAGTTACAGGGAGCCAGGCAGAGGGCCTTCTTGGTGGTGGCGCCCACCCTGTGGAATGCCCTCCCATGAAATGTCAGGGAGATAAAGAATCAGACAACTTTTAGGAAACATCTGAAGGCAGCCTTGTATTGGGAAGTTTTTAATGTCTGATGTTTTATCACATTATTATTGTTGTTATTATTATTATTATTATTATTATTATTATTATTCTGTTGGCAGCCACCCAAAGTGGCTGGGGAGACCCAGCCAGATAGGTGGGGTATAAATAATAAATTATTACTACTACTACTACTACTACTACTATTCTGCAAGATGGATGAACTTGATCCAGTGATACTGGCTTTCCAAATTCTGATATTGACACTTCCAGAGACCCCTGCTGCCCCCTTGCCTCTGGGGGCCTTCCTAGTTAATCCCCCAGAAGGGGCAGTACTACCCGCTTTGGACGCCACTAGTTCAGGGGCTCAAGCACCCCCTGCCTGTGAGTCCAGCTGATGAAAGACACGGTCAGTTTATCCCAAGAGCAGGTCAGGCTTTGGGGGACAGGAGCAGATTGTTCTGAGCCAGGCACTAAGACGCTGCCATTCAGCGGAAGATGCATGTTTCCCCCCAAAGCTGAAGTAATTCTGGGATTCATAGCGCAAGGAGGAATTGTTTCAAAGATGCTCTGATGACCTTCCACATGGTGTGTGTGTTAAAGGTAAAGGGACCTGTCAGAGCTGCCTCCAGGTCCCAGCTCACAGAGGACCAACGCTAGCCGGTAGTAATGTACAAAAGTCTTTATTGAAGTACAGTTTCCATTTTCAAGCCGCAGCGCGCAGCTCTACATCTAGAAGCTAGACCGGCGAAGCTCCATCTGAGTCTCCGCCCCCTGTACACCAGTTTAAGACCCTAACCTTACTCCACCTCTTCCGTCTCTCCTTTCTCCTCTGGGTCCTTCTACCCCCCGGGGTCCCTTCCTTCCTGGACTCTTCTGACGCTGACGCTGACCCCCCTGACTCTTCTCCCTCCTTTCGGCGGGCTTTAGGACCTGGCTCCCTATCCGGGCTGCCGACTGCGCC
>JAXCMG010000255.1:270054-326854 GCA_034642415.1 Podarcis siculus
GTTTGGAAATGGAAACTATATTTCAATAAAGACTTTTGTACAGTTCTTCTGGCTAGCGTTGGTCCTCTGTGAGCTGGGACCTGGAGGCAGTCTCTGACACGTAGCATCTCAGGTACTGCTGCATAATGGCGTTGACCTGCTCCGCTTGTCCGTTGGTCTGCGGGTGTCTCGCCGACGCTAGGTTGATCTTGACGTTCAGGATGCCCATCAGCTTCTGCCAGAAGTTCGAGATGAACTGTCTCCCCCGGTCGGACAGGATAGACCTTGGTAGACCGTGAACCCTGAACACGTGGTCTATGAACAGTTTGGCGGTCTGTTCCGCCGTGGCCACCTTCGCGCACAGAATGAAGTGTGTCATTTTGGTGAACATGTCTACCACCACTAGCACTGCTGTCTTACCCCTCGAGCTGGGCAGATCCGTGACAAAGTCCAGGGCCACCCTCTCCCACGGTTCGAGCGGTGTCTGTAGCGGTTCCAGCAGTCCCGCCGGCGGTTTGTGCACTGACTTGGCCCTTTGGCAGGTGTCGCACCTCGAGACGTAATCCACGACTTCCCCCCGCATCTTGGGCCACCAAAAATCTCTGGCTACTAATTCTACAGTCTTCTCTTTGCCAAAGTGCCCGGCGGTAGGTGCGTCGTGCAACTGCTGCAGTACCTTCGCGCGGAGGTCGTCTCCCGGTACGTAGAGGGCTCCCTTGCGGATGAGTAATCCGTCGCGTATCTGGAACTCGTCGTCCTTCGCCTTGCCCCTGTGCACCTCCTCCATCTTGGCTTGTGCGAAGGGGTCCTCCTGCAGCGCGCGACGTACGGCATCCAGGTCCACGGTTGCCGAAGCGCACGCCCACGCTTTCGGTGCGAAAATGTGCTTGGCCGCCGCTGGTGCCGCCTCCTCGAGGTATTGCGGCTTCCTGGACAGTGCATCCGCCATGACGTTGTTGTCGCCTGGGATGTACTCTATCCTGAAGTCGAAGTCCGCAAAGAACTCCGCCCATCGTATGTGCCTCTGGTTCAGGAACCTTGCCGTGCGCCAGTACTCCAGGTTCTTATGGTCTGTGCGGACCTGCACTGTGTGTTTGGCTCCGATAAGGAAGTGCCGCCACGCCTTGAATGCTGCATGAATGGCTAACAACTCCCTGTCCCAGATGGTGTAGTTCTGCTCTGACTTGCTGAGCTTCCTGGAGTAGAAGGCGCACGGTCTCCAGTCCCCATGCGGGTCTTGCTGCAACAGGACTGCTCCCACGGCCCTGTCTGAGGCGTCCGTTTCAACCCTCATCGGTCTGCTGGGATTCACATGCAGTAGCTGCTCTTCGGACGAGAAGAGACGCTTGAGTTTCTGAAAGGACTGCTCCGCTTGCTCCGTCCAGATGAACTTCTTCTTCTTGGAGCTGAGCGTGTCGGTAATGGCCGCCGTCTGCATAGCGAACCCCTTGATGAACTTGCGGTAAAAGTTGGCAAAGCCAACAAACCGCTGGACCTCCTTCCGATTGCGCAGGCTCTTCCAGTCCAACACTGAGCGAACCTTGGTGCTGTCCATGGCGAGCCCCTTGTCCGACAATTTGTAGCCCAGGAAATCCACCTCCGTCATGTCGAACTGGCACTTCTCCAGCTTGGCGTACAGTCTGTGCTCCTGCAGTCTCTGCAGAACTTCCTTGCCGTCTCTCTCGTGAGCCTCTTGCGATGCTGAAAATATCAGGATGTCGTCCAGGAAGCAGACGCACTTCTTGTAGAGGAGTCCCGCCAACACATGATGCATGAAGGCTTGAAAGCAGTGTGAACCATTTTGTAATCCGAAGGGCATAACTCTGTATTCATAGGTGCCCAGGGGCGTGAACATGGCCGTCTTCCACTCGTCGCCCTCCCGTATGCGAATCAGGTTGTACGCCCCTCGCAGATCCAACTTGGTGAAAACGCGTCCTTTCCTCACCGTCGCGAGCAGGTCGTCTATCTTGGGCATGGGGAAAGCCGAGGGCTTGGTTTTCGAGTTCAAAATTCTATAGTCCACCACAAGCCTTTTTTGGGGCGTGTCCTTTTTCTTCACAAAGAATACGGGACTGCCCCCCACTGCCTTCGACTCCCGGATGAAACCGCGCTTCAAGTTGTGATCTATGAACTCCCTGAGTTCCTGCAGTTCGTCTTCAGACATGGAATACAGTTTCCCGGTCGGCAGCGTCGCCCCCGGCAGGAGGTCAATCTTGCAGTCATAGGACCTGTGGGGAGGTAGCTTGTCTGCTTCCTTCTCGCAGAAAACCTCCAAAAACTCTGCGTACTTGAGGGGCACTGCTTGCAGCGTGCCCAATTGTAGCTGCGGGTCATCCTCTTCCCCTTCTGGGCTAGGCATAATGCAATGTTCCGCACAGTAGGAGGAGCCGAAGGTCAGTTGGCGCTGGTACCAAGCCAGTGCTGGGCTGTGCCTGTGCAGCCAACTCATGCCCAATACTACAGGCGTGTCCGACAGTTGGGTGACATTGAAGCTGATGACTTCCCGGTGATTCCCAATTTGCATCACCATCGGCGGCGTTTGCTTCACCACCTGCCCCCCCAGCAATTCCCTGCCATCCACCGTGACAACCTTCAGGGGCAGGGTGGCTGGCAGTAGCGCTATGTTGTGTTGTTGAATGAACTCCAGTCCTATAAAGTCTGCATTACTACCAGAGTCAATGGTAATTGGCACTTCCATTGTGAGTCCATAGGGTAGCTGGAGCGATGCGGTGAGCTGCACCACTGGTTTGGGCGGGAGGGGGTCTGTGGGCTGCAAAATTTCTGGGGACTGCTTCACTGACTCGTCTGGCTGGGCCCCAGTGCCTCTGCCTCCAGCCAGACTCTGTCGTTTCCCTGCTGTGGTTCTCTCTGCTGAGTTGCTTCCGTTACTGTTGCGGAGGCTGCAGTGTGCTTGTGGAGCCTCTGGGGACACTCTTTCGCCATGTGCTGAGCACTGTCGCAGATGTAGCACTTCCTGTTCCGTCTAGGAGGCTTCGCTTTGACTGCTTCCGGTGTTAAGGCTCTGGTTGCTGACTGAGCCCTGGCACCTCCAATCTCCATCGGCTCTTCTCCTCCCCCCAGCGGAGGCGTGGATTGCGCACACGCTGCATCCCTGGGCAAGAGGGCGGGCACTCTCGCTGGCGTGCGTCCCCAACGCCCTTCTTCTTTGCTCCATGGACGTTCTTCCAGACGCACCCCAATCGTCAGCGCCCTCTGGACCACTTCCTGAGTGCTCTGGGGTCTCTCCCCCCCTTGCAATTTCGTCTTTCACATTTGCATTCAATCCTTCCCAAAAAAGGTCTCTGACTGGAACAGAGTCTTTCTCCCATCCCAGCGCATTGACCAATGCAAAAAAGCGGGAATGATACTGCCTTACACTGGCTCTCCCTTGTTTAAGCCCATGTATGTCTTTTCTGGCGATATCAATGTCTATATTTGAAAAAAAACAGGAATCCATCGCTTTAATGAATGCATCCGCACTTCGGAGCGCCGGATCCTTATCTCTCCACAGATTGCGCAGCCACGCTTTAGCGTCTCCATGCAAATGAGACAAGATAAACCCCACCTTCTCTTGCTCATCTCTAAAGTCTTTATCCAACAGTTGCAGCGCAAACAGCACGTCTGCTCGGAAGTTAGGGTACTGCTGTAAATTCCCATCGAAATGAGATACAAGGCTGCCTCCTCTCTTCCCCAGCCCAATCCCCTCTGATTTGGGTCCCGGTTGCCCCTGCTTAGTAAGCACTTCCAACCTGGCTTGGAGATCCCTGCAGGCGGCAGCCGCTTCGTCCTCCCTCTTCCTGGATGCGAGTATCTCCGCGTTGAGTTGTGTCACTGCATTTTGTAGGGCTGCTATTTGCTGTTCGGTAGTCATCTTGCCTGACTTTTGTGAGCTCGCTAAGCACCAATCTTCTTCCCTCGCTGCGTCCACTCACGTTGCGAGGTTTTTGGTGAAAAAAACTGGTGGGATGGAGCTTACTGTCAGAGCTGCCTCCAGGTCCCAGCTCACAGAGGACCAATGCTAGCCGGTAGTAATGTACAAAAGTCTTTATTGAAGTACAGTTTCCATTTTCAAGCCGCAGCGCGCAGCTCTACGTCTAGAAGCTAGACCGGCGAAGCTCCATCTGAGTCTCCGCCCCCTGTACACCAGTTTAAGACCCTAACCTTACTCCACCTCTTCCGTCTCTCCTTTCTCCTCTGGGTCCTTCTACCCCCTGGGGTCCCTTCCTTCCTGGACTCTTCTGACGCTGACCCCCCTGACTCTTCTCCCTCCTTTCGGCGGGCTTTAGGACCTGGCTCCCTATCCGGGCTGCCGACTGCGCCACCCTCTTGTACATTTGAACTTGGCACGCGCGCCCAGTCTCCGACCTTCCTTTTGACCGTTTCCTCGCTCCCCGATGGAGGCGTGGCCAATCCTGACTCATGTCCTCCCGCTGGCGGTGAGCCGCCTGATCCCGATACCTGGGACTCCTCCCCCCTACTGCGCTCTGGTGGAGAAGCTGGTCCTGATTTCCAGCTGCTGCTCTCTGAGTCCCCTCTGGCCCCTTCTTCCTGGGGTGTCCCCCTAGGCACCCCCCTTGCTCTGACCATGGGAGCCCCTTTCTGTGAATCCTCCGATTCGCTGGAAAGACTCAGAGACCTCGGACCGCTGTCATCGCTGACATTTCCTTCGGACTCCTCCCCCTCGCTCTCTATTTCCTCCCTTTCCTGTGCCTCTGCTCCTGAGCCCCTGACAGGACCCCTGACCATTAGGTCCAGTCGTGGCTGACTCTGGGATTGCAGTGCTCATCCCGCTTTACTGGCCGAGGGAGCCGGCGTACAGCTTCCGGGTCATGTGGCCAGCATGACTAAGCCGCTTCTGGCGAACCAGAGCAGTGCACGGAAATGCCGTTTCCCTTCCCGCCGGAGCGGTACCTATTTATCTACTTGCACTTTGAGGTGCTTTCGAACTGCTAGGTTGGCAGAAGTGTGTGTTAAGGATGTCTTAATATCCACAGCAGGAAGGATGGTGTTTTCTGAGAGGCTGCCAATGGACTGTAGTTTTCTCAGAAAGTTAGTGGTGCTCCTCAAGGATCAGAGAGTCTGAGAAGGGGAGCCCATAGAACCAAACACCCCAACTGTGGTGGTACTGACCCCCAAAATCACGGGGCACCAAAAGTTGTCTCGTTTGTGTGTATTGTATCTATCCTGTGCAGTAATTGATTTTACCAGAGATTGGCTGATTGACCTTTTAAATGTGTTGTGGGAGTATTGGATGGCCTTTGTTTTTATTATGCATTTCATATTTTTTTATATTATGATTTTATTTTGAGAATATGGGTATAGGGTGGCATGCAAATTAATTAAATCATCTCTAGCCCAGATTTGCCTTCATGTGGCATCAGAACATTCAAAGAGCCCTGCAGGATCCAGCCGTCTCACCCAGCATCCAGGGGACAGCTGCCCCCCCCCCCCAAATCAAGCAAATAAATTAAAATACGTAACTAACTGGCCAATTGTGTCACAGATAACTTGGTTCTCTCCCCCCCACCCAAAATAAATCCTGGTTACACCCCTGCCAGTGAGTTCTGGCTGAAAAAAACCCTTGTTCTACAGTCAGGTAACACAACACCCCTCTGAAGGGGAACATATCTCTGCCCACCTGCGACCCCCCAAAACCCAGAGGGGTCATCTTGGAACATGCTGGCAAATCCTACACCGAAACCCACAGTTGCAGGAGGGCTTCATTTTGGTTTGGTGTGGGTCAGCAAACCTTTTCAGAAGGGGGCCGGTCCACTGTCCCTCAGACCTTGTGGGGGGCAGACTATCTTTTTTTTTGGGGGGGAATGAATGAATTCCTCTGCCCCACAAATATCCCAGAGATGCATTTTAAATAAAAGGACACATTCTACTCATGAAAAAACACTCTGATTCCCGGATTGAGAAGGCAATTGGACCGGATCCGGCCCCCGGGCCTTAGTTTGCCTGCCCATGGTGTGGAGGCTGCGTGGCTGCCACTTCCAAGGGAAAAAGCTGGAGCAACTGTGTTCTCTGGAGGCTGGTCCTGGGGGTGGGATGAGGGAGGGGGAGCCATTTTCCCAAGGGGGGGGCGGTGTCTCTCTCTATCCTCAGCAGCGCTGCCTAGTGGCCAAAGTGAAAACCATGAATGGAGAAAGACAGCGGGTCCTTTGCCACACCCACCCCTAGATTCAAAATGTGGGGCTTTGCACACTCAGCTCGGTTGTGCTCCCTCGGCTCCTGAGGAAGGAAGTGAAGCTGCTTTTCTTCCAGCTATTTAACCAGGCAGGACAGACGTGTCTGAACCTGCTCCATGCTTAAGACTATATATTTTGCACACAAGACTATCCTACCTGTGTTCCCCTTGCTGCTGCATGGAATAATGCATGACTCCAACCTTGGGATTTAGTAAGTAAAGCTTTTAAAGTTACTTCAGAGTGTGTGGTCTGTTGCTGGAGGGGTAGAGAGAAGGGGCCATGAGCTTTAAAGCAGATTAAGCAGGATATTCAAAAGGGTTTTCCAATCTACATTCCCACGTTATACTGCTGCTTAATTTTGGGACTCTTTTAAACTTTGCTGGAGGCTCTCTCCGGTTGGAGAGGGTGCAAAGCCCCACGTTTTGAATCTAGGCACCCCGTCAACTATTTTTTTAATGACCCACAAGTGGGTCAGATCCATTTTCCACCCCCCACAGTGACCCCCCTCCTGCCTCCCCCACAGGCCTCCAACCCTCTCTGGCAGTCGCGCGGCTCCACATCGGTGTCCTCAGGAGGTCGGTTCCGGTGCCCATCCTGCCGGCACGAGGTGGTGCTGGACCGGCATGGCGTTTATGGGCTGCAGCGCAACCTCCTGGTGGAAAACATCATTGACATCTACAAGCAGGAATCCTCTCGGTAAGCAGGGGGCAGGGAGGGGCGCTCAGACCTCCGAGGGGCCCCCACCTCTGCTCACAGGCATGACCACCCTGAAGCTTCCCTTCCAGCCAAATGAGGGTCCTCCCCTGGGATTCCCGCATCACAGGGGGTGGACTAGAGGACCCTTGGGGTCCCCTTCATACTATACAATCTATGATCCAATAACCAGCACATCTTCCCCTCCTTCTGCAAAGGGGCAAATGAGTTTTCAACCTGCAGGACACTTTTTGCATTAGCCCATATCAAAATACACACAAGCCAGAGCTTTTCTGCTATTCCCAAACCTTGCAGGGTCCGCAGAACCTGAGCTGCTTTTGTTGGCTGCCTGCTCTGCTATGCTTCTGCTCCCAGGGGTCGGCTTCACATTTGCAGCACCAAGGCCTAGAAACTGAACCATGTAATCCTCTATTTATTAGTTGGTTGGCTGCATTTCTACCTCACCTTTACCTACGGGACTGCCTCTCCTGGTATGTCCCACGGAGGACCTTACGGTTTTCAGACAAAAACATCTTGGAGGTCCCAGGACACAGGGAAGTTAGGCTGCTGGCCTCAACCAGAGCCAGGGCTTTTTCGGCTGTGGCTCCGATCTGGTGGAATGCTCTGTCGCAAGAGACTAGGGCCCTGCGGGACTTGACATCTTTCCCCAGGGCCTGCAAGACAGAGCTGTTCCACCAGGCCTTTGGCCAGGGCACAGCCTGACCCCCTCCTTTGGTAATCCTTCACAGAACTCCAACCCAATGGTTGCCATCAATTTGATTTGAACTGATTTTATAATGAATTGATTTTAGAATGCTGTATTTTACTGTTGTTAGCCGCTCTGAGCCCGGCTTCAGCTGGGGAGGGCGGGATATAAATAAAATATTATTATTATTATTATTATTATTATTATTATTATTATCTCAAGGGAGCTCCAGGTGCTGCAACCTGGTTCTCCCTCTCCTGATTTAACCCCCACAACACCCCTGCGAGGCGGGTTAGGCGGAGAGAGGCAGTGACTGGCTGAAGGCCATGCCCAGTGGAGATGTTTAAACCGTGGTCTCCCAGGTCCCAGTCTGACCCTCTGACCACTGGGCCACACTGCCTCTGAGGGTCAGGCACTTTGGCCTGCTGCATCCCGGGTGAAGGCGGTGCCCCAGTTCTACACTGGTTTGAGGTGACCATGACAAAAGACACCCTGCTCAGGTCCTTTCCTGGCAAAATCGGGAACATTTGCCTCAGGGGTGGGTTGAGGAGGAGGGGCAATGTCTGGGGGGTTCACCCAGCCTTTCCTTCTCCCTGCTGTGCCCCCCCAGACCCCTCCATGCCAAGGCGGAGCAGCAACTGATGTGTGAGGAGCATGAGGACGAGAAGATCAACATCTACTGCCTCACCTGCGAGGTCCCCACCTGCTCCATGTGCAAAGTCTTTGGGGCCCACAAGGACTGCGAAGTGGCCCCTCTGACCAACATCTACAAGCGCCAGAAGGTACCAAGCAGCAGAGGCAGCGGGGGGGGGAGGCCCTGCCCTCTCCCTGCAGCCCCACTGGCACTCTCTGGCCTGGGCAGGCAGGGATGGGGGCAGAGGGGGCAGGAGCTGCCTTTGGCTTTGGAGCCCTGGACACGGCGGTCCCACACCACCTCCGAGAGACTCCAGGGGTTCTAGTCGCTGACGCAGGTTCTGTTTCCTTGGAATGAAGGTCAGCGGAGACTGTGGTGCCTTTAGGGTTTCATTTACCCATATATACCAAGGATGGGACTTGGGTGACGCTGTGAGTTAAACCACTGAGCCTCTTGGGCTTGCCGATCAGAAGGTCGGCGGTTCAAATCCCCGTGACGGGGTGAGCTCCCGTTGCTCGGTCCCTGCTCCTGCCAACCTAGCAATTTGAAAGCACATCAAAGTGCAAGTAGATCAATAGGTACCACTCTGGTGGGAATGTAAACAGTGTTTCCGTGCGCTGCTCTGGTTTGCCAGAAGCGGCTTAGTCATGCTGGCCACATGACCCAGAAGCTGTACGCCGGCTCCCTCAGCCAGTAAAGCGAGATGAGCGCCCCAACCCCAGAGTCGTCCGCGACTGGACCTAACAGTCAGGAGTCCCTTTACCTTTACAAAGGATGAGCACAGGATGGAGGGGCTCCCAGCATCAGCACCCTGAGAGATCTTGCTTCTCCATTAGCTGCAGCTTTGGATTCAGCACAGAACAAGCAGGTCTCTGTGTCTCCAACTTCCAGCCTTCTCCCAACTTTGCTCAGCTCACCCACTTCACACTGGCATCTTAGGGGAGGTGCAGGAGAGGCCCCCCCATTAGCCTGGAGGGCCCCCTCACGGATCTTGTAATATGACGAGGACACTGAAGTGGTCAGCTGAGGTTGTCTTTGTGGGACTGTTCAGGGTGGCAGGAGAGGATATATTGTTTATTTATATCCTTCCAAACTTGTGCTAGCAAGTTTCTTTAAGTAGCAGAGTTTACATTCCCCTTTCTTACATGCAGAGCAGATAGCTGGTTGCAGGCTCGTGTGAGCCTCTCACTATTACACAATTCAGTCTGCCTCAGATTGAATTGTAAATTCCTGGTAAGTTCTCTTAAAAGAATAAAGACATGACAATCTTATTGTCAGATGGATTCCTGAAGGCAGACTTAGTTACAAATATGTACATGTGGATCTACCCCATATGGGGGAATAATCCCAGTGCTTCTGCTGGCTGGCAGCTAGCAGAGCATTCCTAGCTGAGAAGCGGGTTGAATGAAGAAGTGAAAGAGAGAGAGAGTCCTGCGTGTTTCATCCTTTTGTTACCTGGACAGGTAAGGTCACGCCCACCTCTAGTCACATGCAAAGGAGGAATGCTCCAGCCCAGAAGGTACAGGAAGTTTTGACTGGCTGGACCAAGGGTCACAAACTTTTTCACCAGGAGCCGGTCCACTGTCCCTCAGACCTTGTGGGGGGGCCGGACTATATTTTGAAAAAAAATAATGAATGAATTCCTATGCCCCACAAATAACACAGAGATGCATTTTAAATAAAAGGACACATTCTACTCATGTAAAAACACGCTGATTCCTGGACTGCAGGCCAGATTTATAAGGTGATTGGGCTGGATCCGGCCCTTGGTCCTTAGTTTGCCTACCCATGGGCTGGACCAAACATCCCCTTGCATGTCCACTCTAGGAAAACAAGGAATGTTGTATTTGACTGCTCCCAGTGGATTACATCCCACAGTCTCCCTCCCTCTTTCTGACTGGGCAGGGGGAGCTGAGCGATGGGATCGCCATGCTGGTGGCTGGGAACGACCGGATCCAGGCCATCATCACCCAGATGGAGGAGATCTGCAAAACCATTGAGGTGAGTGGGGAGGAGCCTCCATGCTTCCCCTGGGTGCCCGGCTGGGGCTTGTCTCTTCTGGTGGATCCCGTGCCCAAGTGGAATCTGGGGAGAAGAGGCCCCCCTGTAGAATTTGCAGGGAATTCTGAAGCCCCAGGAGATCTCTCAGCTGATTTGAAAACCTGCCATTGTATAGCCTTAAACCTTCAAAGTTGCAATTGCCTTCGGACCCCCCTTTGGGGCCGAAAGGTGACTCACGAATAAAGGAAACGGGTGAGTCCTGCCAAGGGGCCAACTGAGATGGTGGCAAGAGGCCTTTTCAAAAACTGGCAGGCTGGTGGTTTCTAAAGTGGGTGGTAGTGTCCCCTGGGGGGCAGTGGGACTACCGGGGGGGGGGGGGCTAAGATGCAGTGGGGTGCTGGAGGCTCAAATTAATCTCTGGCTTCAGGGTCACTGGATCAAGTTCATCCAATCTGGCATATTAATTAAACTTAATAGTTTAAATTGCATTTTGAATAAACGTGCAATTCATTGTTTTGAATTTTATGGTGTTGCTGTTGAACGATCCTTTCTATAGGGTGGGGTGGTGGCCTCTGGGTTCATGCGTTTATGGAGCCAAAGGGGCAGAGGCCCAGAAAGGTTTGGGAGCCCACCATTGTTGTAAACAAAATCTGCCCTTTTCCCCTTATGGGGTATCCAAGAGCCCATATAGAGCCCTTACATAGGTTCCCTATTGGTAGGAGAAAATAACAGAGGCCAACCAGAGAATATTGAGAAGCAAAGCAGAAAAGGCGGTTTACAGCAGAAATCTGAGTGGTTTGTTGACCTCCTGTCTGCCAGGTTACCTGTTTAATGGTCACTTGATTGAAGAATAAGAGTTTGGATTTGATATCCCGCCTTTCACACCCTTTAAGGAGTCTCAAAGCGGCTAACATTCTCCTTTCCCTTCCTCCCCCACAACAAACACTCTGTGAGGTGAGTGGGGCTGAGAGACTTCAAAGAAGTGTGACTGGCCCAAGGTCACCCAGCAGCTGCAGGTGGAGGAGCGGAGACGCGAACCCGGTTCACCAGATTAGGAGACTACCGCTCTTAACCACTACACCACACTGGCTTGGATTGCCTGTGGAGCCTGGCCAGTCTTTTGTAATGATAAATACTTAGTTCCTGAGCCAGTCACAGGCTCACACCCTATTCATATCTTAAATGTGCCCTTAAGACAGGATTTGTGAAGGAAAATATAATGGGGAGGCTTTTCCATTTTCCTTTGACCTTGAAGAGAAAACATTTGCTCAGTTTGGGAATCAAAATGGTTTCAGGTCGGTCTTCCTGTGCTGATGCTTGGTTGGTACACTTATGAACATTTAAGATATCTATGACCTCAGAATTCCCATCACACCGGGCTAACCTGCTTCCCGCCTCCCCTGGCAGGACAACGCCCGGCGGCAGAAGCAGCACCTCTGCCTGCGCTTTGACTCCTTGTACAGCATCCTGGAAGAACGCAAGAAGGAGCTTCTGCTGGAGATCGGGCGGGAGCAGGACGACAAGCTCCAGCGGGTGCGGGGCCTGATCCGCCAGTATGGGGACCACCTTGAGGTCTCCTCCAAGCTGGTGGAGTCGGCCATCCAGTCCATGGAGGAGCCCCAGATGGCCGTCTACCTCCAGGTACATGCAGGTGGGGCGGAAGGAGCGGGAGGGGGGACTGGGTGGGGCAGGATGCTTGAGGTGGGCGGGCAGGGGGGGTGGGGGGCAGGGACCCACAGAAAATAGTGGGAGGGGCTGTGCAACCCCGGGGAAATCAATGGTCCCCTTTTGGTTTGTGAAGGGGGTTGTTCAAAGGGTTCTACCTGCCAGGGCTGGTGCTGAAACGCTCTCTTTCTTTTCCTACAGCAGGCAAAGGAGCTGATCAAAAAGTGAGTAGCATGAGATGGGGAGGAAGGAGCAGAGCCTCTTGCATCTTTCACGGGGGGCCAGGGGCTCAGCACCACCCTACAGACCAGGGGCACAACGGTGGGCCAAGCCAACAGTAGGGGGCAGCCCTCACCCAGGCACCAAAGTTTCACCCCCTGACTCAGCCACATATTGGCTCTCCTGGATCCTCTTGACCTTGAGGGAGCCCCCCCCCCGACTCCACCCCCGAGCAGCTGGGTCTCTCTCTGGGTTCAGAGTAAGATGGCTCTCCTTCATAAATAGTAAAAGCTTTGCAGGCAAAATACTTCCATGTCCAGGATAACCTGCATCCAAAGCCTGTCAAAGGAAGAGGGGCAGGGACAGGGACAGGAAGTGTTATGTGTTCTTTCCTCTCCAGGAATGCAGGGGAAATGACTTCACACAGAGCCCTCTCTACCAATCGTACCTCTATGGTCTGAGTATCTGCCTACCAGCAATATAGCCCCGTGTTGTTAGTCCCAAGAATATGCATTTGTTAAATTTGGCTGCTAATCTCCCATGCTACGAAAGGGAAGGGATATTGCGTTTCTTCACACACTTTGTGCTGCAACACAGGTGTAAAGTGGGCCTGCCTGGTGAATGGGCTCGGTCCCACTTCTCCCCTCCTCTTTCCCCGCAGAATCACAGACATGTCCAAAGTCTCCATGAGCAGCCACCCAGAGCCTGGCTATGAAAGCATGGACCACTTCACGGTCAACATCGACCACGTGGCGGAAATGCTGAGGACAATTGAATTCCAGACAGGTGAGGCTCACACCTGGACCAGAAGGGGATGGGAAGAAGGGGAGACGGCTGGCCATCTCCTTCCCTGGGCAGAGCTCAGGATCGCTGGCCTGCTGGACTGAGCCGCAGTCAGGGAAGGAACTGGCATCACCTGGGACACAAGGAAGAGGGAGCCCCACTGACCCTGTCTGCTCCCCCCCCCCAATATCCTGGCAGACAGCGATGAAAAGCTGGCAGTTTTAGTCTGAAGAGCATTCACAGAATCCTAGAACTGTAAAGTCAGAAGAGACTCCAAGGGTCATCTAGTCCAGCCCCCGTGTTGCAGGTACGATTGTGTCTGTGTCTGCACAGAAGACACCTGCTTGCACCTGCCAGCACAGCAGACACTTGGGCTTCCAGAAAACCTTTGACAAAAAAATTATGCACGATTGATGCAGAGAGAGAAAATGTCCCTTCCCCATCTCCATGGGATTCTGCAACTTTCCCTGAGGTGGGGGGTGGGCAACAGTGTGGGATGTGACATCACAGAAAGCAGTCAAGTACAACATTTCCTGTTTGGCCAGAGTGGACCCACAGGGGGATGTTACTGCATCCAGGAGGACTTCCTGTCACACCTGGTCTGGAGCATCCTCTCCCTGTGTGTGACTAGGTAGATGGATGTGGGAGACCCCATAAAAGGTCTGGTCACGCAGCCCTCTTCCCTTTTTCCCCTTATTCCATCCTGGTGTCTTTTGCTGTCTGCTGGCCCTCAGCCAGCAGCACGTGGGCTCAACCCCCATAAGGGATGAACCCACACTCTCTTCTGTAACTACAAGCTAAAGCCTGCCTTCAGGATCACACTGTGAACTGAATGTAAGTAAACTTCTTATAAAGAAGTGTCTTTATTCTTTTTAAGAGGGAACAAAGGGGAATTTGCCTGGAACAATCCAATCTGGACAAGCCAGACGAATCTACCAACTAGTTTCCTGCAATATACAGGGGAATGTGCTCTGCTACTAGCTCACTAGAGAAGAAGAAGAAGAGTTTGGATTTGATATCCCGCCTTTCACTCCCTTCAGGAGTCTCAAAGCGGCTAACATTCTCCTTTCCCTTCCTCCCCCACAACAAACACTCTGTGAGGTGAGTGAGGCTGAGAGACTTCAGAGAAGTGTGACTGGCCCAAGGTCACCCAGCAGCTGCAGGTGGAGGAGCGGAGACGCGAACCCGGTTCCCCAGATTAGGAGTCTACCGCTCTTAACCACTACACCACACTGGCTCTCTAGCATGAGCGCGGACGGATAATATTCAATTCATATATCCTCTCCTACTATCCACAACATTTCCAGCTGAAGGAAGGGCTTTCTTCACCATCTGCCCCTTTCTCTCCTCCCCCCTTTCAGATGCTGCTGGAGAGGATGCGGAGCAGGAGGGGCTTGGCCCAGAGGGGGGCTTGGAGGCAGAAGAGGGAGAACATCTGGAGGGGACAGATGCCCCTGAGGGGACGGAAGGTGAGCTGGGACTGGAAGGGAGAGGGGGCAAGGGGGGGGGCTGGCCTGGGACTGCTTGGCAGTGGGGCTGGGGGTTGGCACAGCCATCAGGCACTGTGAGTTCTGGGTGGGTCAACGAGACCTGGGTTCCGGAAGAGTCCATCAATCTCACACCCACAATTTACTCAGGAAGCCAGGAATGGGTCTGTTGGAAGATGCATGACGGATAAGAGAAAGAACTTCATGCAGTCGAACTGTGGAACTCCCCTCCTCAGGAGAATATCAAATTCATGGAGGAGGAGGAGGCGGAGAGGGCTATCAAGGGAAGCCACGGGAGGGGAGGGGGCTCTTGGGATCAGATCCTGCTTGCTGGTTTCTTTGTGGAGCATCCAGCACTGGCAGACTTTGGGCTCTCAAATGTCAGCAGCAGCCTAGAATTGCCCCCCTCCTCTTCTCCATTCTACAGCATTGTGGCACTGCTGTGTGGCACCCAGTATGACTGCGCTGCTCAGGCAGCTGTGGAACTGCCTCTGCACCCAGGTGGCCCCTGTGAGAGAGGAGGCTGGGCTGGAAGGGACAATGGCTGCCTGACCCAGTCGGTTTCTCTTACGTTCTGAAAGCAAATCTGGTGGTGGGAGAGCTCTTCCTGCGCCTCTTCCAGCGATGGGTCTCTGTGGAACTGACTGGCTTTGCTGTTGTAGAATCTTCTGTGTAGAATCATAGAACTGTAGAGCTGGAAGGGACCCCAAGGGCCATCTAGACCAACCCCAGAGGCGGCTTTAGGGTGGCATGACTGGTTTGGCCACAATGGGCGCCAAGCTGCAGGGGGCACCACCATGATGCTGTAGAACAGAGAGCGGGGAGGGGGAGGGGGCACCAAATTTTAGCACCACACAGGGCACTGCTGAAATCGGAGAGCCCCAAATTGACCACTGCCAACCCCCTGAAATGCATGCATCGCAGGTGAAGAAGACAAAGAAGAGGAGGCCAGGACTGCTCAGCCAGCTTTGGCTGGAAGCATTCTCACTCTAGCAGAGTCCAGGCAGGCAGCAGCATAGGCCAGAGGTCACATCCCATAATAGAGGGAGGGCCATTATGCTTGGTGGTGGAGCACCTGCTCTGCTTGCAGGTACGCTCCCCCATCCGCCCCAGGGGCTTCCCAAGGTAGGGCTTCAGAGACCTTGGGGGGCCACTGTCCCCGAAGCTCAATGGACCAAGCAAGGGCCTCACTCTGTGCCAGGAAGCTGCTTCCTCTCTTTCTCTGAGCTTAGGCTCAGACACGGGCCCTCCCCACTGGCAGAGCCTGACGTGTGAACCAGAGAGTTGTTGTAGAGTTGCATAGGATCCACAGAGTCATCTAGTCCACCCCTGGCAACATCATGGGCTTGAGGGCTCTCTGGTCTCTCTTTTCTCTGCCTAGATGGAGAGAACCTGCCCCGGCTGAGGCCAAAGCCAGCGAGTGCCTCTCATGGTAAGTGCCTCCTGGATGTGACCCTGGGAGACCCCATGAAAGGGCTGGTCACGCAGCCCTCTTCCCTTTTCCGCCTTATTCCATCCTGGTGTCTTTTGCTGTCTGCTGGCCCTCAGCCAGCAGCACGTGGGCTCAGCTCCCATATGGGATGAACCCACACTCTCTGCCTTCAGAATCATACTGTGAACTGAATGGAAGTAAACTCCCCCAGCACACCTGCCTCACCCCAAATGAGGCTCCTGGGGGGGGGGGAGTCAGGAATGTGGATGTGGCTCCAGCTCCCCCCCCCCTTGGGGATCAGCCTGGCCATGAGCTCTGTTAAGCATCCACAGCCCATTGGCTCAGCACTGAGTGGGGCACAGCCCAGCTTCCCCCCAAGGCATCTCCCCCTCCCCCCTGCCTCCAGAAGTTTAACAATCTGAGGTTTTTAAAGAAAACCTGGGGGTTCCCAGATGCACAGTTTTCAGGGCTCCCGCACCTCCTTGCTTTTCTGCTCCGAGCTGGACGTAAAAGAGAAATTCGGGGGTGGGGCTGCCCTCTCTCTTCCCGGCCGATGAGCCCAGGCACCCCCTTCCCCAATGCTGAATGTGGCTCTTTCCCCCTCAAGCAGGTCAGCACTGAGGAGTCAAAGCAGCAGCGCCCCCCCCCGCCGCCCCCGCCAAAGGACTTCCTCGCTTTCGCCTGCACTTTGCCGAGTTTTTAATCTGCCGAGAGAATAAAGTTGTGTCACGTTTGCTAAAGCCGCTGGTTCCAGATCCCGTTTTCCTTTCGGTGGGAGGGGGCGCTCTCTCGGCCTGAGGCAGCGAAGCCACTTCGGAAGAAAGTGGAAGTAGCATGGGGGGGGGGGCAGGGAGGCCAAGGATCACCTGGAACTGTAGCCTTGGAAGGGAGCCCCAGGGGTCATCTAGTCCAACCCCGCTGCCGTGCAGGAATCGCCGCTACAGAATCCCGTCCCCAGGGTCTCTGGCCGCGAGGGGACGGCATGGCAGTCGCTTTGCTTTGAGAGCCAGTGTGGTGTAGTGGTTAAGAGCGGTAGTCTCGTAATCTGGGGAACCGGGTTCGCGTCTCCGCTCCTCCACCTGCAGCTGCTGGGTGACCTTGGGCCAGTCACACTTCTCTGAAGTCTCTCAGCCCCACTCACCTCACAGAGTGTTTGTTGTGGGGGAGGAAGGGAAAGGAGAATGTTAGCCGCTTTGAGACTCCTGAAGGGGAGTGAAAGGCGGGATATCAAATCCAAACTCTTCTTCTTCTTCTTCTTCTTGCTGGTCGAGGAGCCGAAGAGGCGGACTGAGACGGGGCGAATGGAAGAGGCGGGGCGAGGGCAGCGGGGAATCCGGAGGCAAGCGCTCCCGTTTCTCCAGCGCCCCAGCCGGGCTGCCGAGGAGGCGGGGAGGAGCCCACCCCGTGGACCACCCGGAGACCCCGGGGGGAGGGGCGAGGGGCTGGAACAAGGGCAGAAGCCCCCCTTTCCCCCCAAGATAAAAAGATCCGAGAACGTTTCCAAATAGGCGAATCGCTCCAACCCCTTGAAGGACCTTTCCCGAACCTTTTCCAGCTCCACAAGATCATTTTTGCTCTGAGAGGAGGAAAACTTTCCCACGCTATGCATCGTTTCATAAACATGGACTGCATCGCCTCTTCCTCCCTTTTCCCTAAACTAAAAGGTCCCAAATGCTGCTTTCTGCGCAGGGGAGCAGCCACTCCGCCCCCCCCCCCCGACCGTTTTGGTTGCGCTTTTCTGAACTCTGCAATATCCCTTTTGAGGCGAGGCGGCCAGAACTGCACACAGTTAAATGTCGCCACACCATAGAATTGCATTTCTATAATCACGATACTGGCAGTTTTATTTCCAGCGCCTTTCCTAAGGATCCCTCCAGTGAAATCTGCCTTTCCCGCACCCGCCGCGCGTGGCGTCCCCCTCCTCACTCAGCCCCCTCCCCCTCCTCGGATCCCGGATCATGTCGCTCCTGGCCCGTCAGCCCCAGTTCAGACCCCACAAGAGTGTGTGTGAAATTAAGATTTCCCGCCCCAAAATCTTGCATATCTTGACACTTGTTAACATTGGGTTGCGTTTGCCATTTTATTGCCCGTTCACTTAGTTCGGAGAGATCCCTTCGGAGCTACTAATATTAAGACCGTCAACAACAACAACAACAGTAGTAGTAAATAGTGGAAAATAATAAATCCATATATTTTAAGAGGGATGGCTGCCGCGTAATAACCAAAGTGGCGGCGAGAAGGGATGTGTCTCCATTTCCTCCTCTCAGTTTACGTTCCCTGCCGACTCTCAATGCAGCTCTTGCGGGGGGGGGGGGGGGGCTGTCCACGGTGCTGATGGTCGCCTCTTGCGCCTTCGTTTGGGGAGGGAGCAATTTGGGTGGGATAATCCTGCACCGTCCCAGGAACAGGATCGGGGAGCCGCGTCTGCACGGACAACCCTGAGAGGTTCGAAAACGTCTCTTCCTCCACCCCACCCCCTTGAGTTGGACTATTGGGGGGGGGCAGGATTTCAGGAGAGGAGAGCCGCAACTTCTATCATCACCTCCCGCTGCGCTTGCCCACCCCGTGACACGCTTCTTTGGAAGGAAGCCCCGCGGAATGACCGTGGGACTGACTCCCGAAGACACAGAAGGAGCAGGATGAGAGCGCTTCAAGTTCGCCAGCTTCTCTCGGAGCGGCTTAGCGTGGTTGGGTTGTGGGTGGGTGTAACTTCAAGGGAGGAGAGAACTGCCTCTTCCCCCTCCATCCCACTGAGATTCTCTCCTCCCCCGCAAAAAAATCCCCTCCCTTCCCAGCGCCCCCCGCAAGAGCATAAAGGGAGCGTATCCCGCTGGGCAGTTCAGTGGCTGATCCTTGGGGCAAGTGGTTGCGCTTCCACCCAGCGCGTCTCCTGGACTTCTGCGCTTCTCCCGCCGGGCAGCCTCCCCTCCCCCGGTCCACAGAGGAGGGATCCCCCCCTCCAGCCTCTGTCCTCCCCTCGCACTCCGAAAAAAGCGCCCCGTCTCCCCCTTCATCGCACCAAGAGCGCCCCGTCTGCGCCTTCTCCTTCCGGGGCGGCTGGTCTGGGGCGGCCTCCTTCTGCGGGCGGGCCGGGCGGAGGAGACCGAAGACGGTCCGGGGCCGGCCGGCCTGTGCGGGTCTCACTTGCCCACCGAGTCGAAGAGGAGGCGGTTCTGCTCGGCCTGGGCTTGCTGGCTCTGCGCCCGGGAGATCTCCATCATCTGACGGAGGAGGTGGAAAGTCAGGTCGATGGAGAGCGGCGGGTCGCGGCGCTTCAGGCGCTCGGCCAGGCGGCGGCGCAGCAGCTCCCCGTCGGGGCCCCAGCGCGGCAGCGAGCGCACCAGCAGGGCCACCCCGTCGGGCCCCGGAGCCGGCAGCGGGGGCGGGAGGGGCCAGGCGGCGGCGCGGTCCTCCCCCCGGAGCAGCAGCAGCAGCCGCAGGCTCAAGCCGCGCTCGGCGCTGCCGTCGAGGGCCGGCGCTGGCCTGACTCCGAGAGCCGCGTGTGACACCAGCAGGAGCGAGGCCACGAGGATGGGCAGCGGCGCCCGCCTCATGCTGGGGCGGTCCAGGCCTAGAGGGGGAGAGGAGCAGAACATCAGGAGAGCCCTGGAGCCGTCGGATCAGGCCCAAGGAGACCCGTCGGGGCCCGCAGCCGCTTCTCGCAGTGAGAGAGCAACAGGGCTCAGTCGCAGCGCGCCAGGCAGCCCCGACGCCCACCTGTAGAGCAGCTCTTCAGCCCCCCACCGCCCCGTCCCTCCTCCAGCTCTTCTCCCCCCTCATGTCCCCCGGGCAAACTCTAGGGCAGAGAAGACTGCGCCCCCACCCACGTCCCTCACCAGCCATCTCTCAGCCGCTCCGGGTGTCCGATGCCAACAGGGGGCGACACGGGGCAGCCCCGGACCAGGCTCCCTCCGCAGGAAAGAGGCTTTTCTCCGCCTTGGCGTGAGGAGATCTTCCTCTCCTCCTCCTCCTCCTCCTCCTCCTCCTCCTCCTCCTCCTCCTCCTCTTCTTCTTCTTCTTCTTCTTCTTCTTCTTCTTCTTCTTCTCTCTCTGCTTTTTTTTCACCCTGCGACGCCGGGGACTCTCTCCCTCTCTCCCCACGGTGTCCTTGCCAAGCCGGGAAGAAGGGTGCGCGGAGCCGCGGGAGGAATCTTTATATAGAGCAGGCCGGGAGATCCATTGACGTCAGCTCGGGACATGGACTGATTGCCGATGGAGCGGGCGGCGGCGGCCCCCGAAGGACCCTCCAGGGACCGGGAGGAGGAGAAGGAGTCGCGGCTCCCCCTGCGCGCCCTCGCCCCCGCCGGGAAGCGGGCGGGATTCTCGGCGCTTCTGCAGCTGAGCCCCGAGGCTGCGGGCAGGAACTTCTGGACGTCTGTCCTGGACTCCACGGCACTCGCGCCCCCGACGCCCCGCTCCCCGCTTGGCCTTCTCGCGCCCCCCGGTTACCCCTCCAGGCTCCGGGCTGCATGACTCTGTCAAAGGGGCTGCACCGACTGAGAGCGATAGACTGGAGAGGAGGGGCTGTGGGTGCGGGACAGCGAGACTCCCCCCGCCCCAATAAAACCACAGAATGAATGAATTCTAGAGTTGGAAGGGACCCCAAGGGTCATCTAGTCCAACCCCCTGCTATGCAGGAATCACAGTTCAAGAATCACTGACAAATGACTCTGAGAATCGTAGAACTGAATAGTCGCAAGGGACCCCGAGGGTCATCTAGCCCAACCCCGTCCAATGCAGGAAGGTGATGACTGGGTGGAGTTCGGGCTGGAAGCATCTGGGGAGCAAAATCAAGGCCGCGGGGTTTGTTTCTAGTCCACCGCGCTTCCCTGCGCATTAGGGTAAGAAAGTTGAAACTGTAGGCGGCACACTGACCCTTCCGACGCCACAGAAGTCGTAGGCTGTTTCCGTAAGGAACCTGATCCTCAGGTAGTGTGGTGGGGTAACCGCGAGGATGGGGGGGGGGAGTAGCACCTAGCAGGCGGCGCCTTCAAGGGAGAGTTCCGGGGGATTTATTCCCAGTTGGTCACTTGAAGGGGGTTTCTGCCCTCGATGCAATATCTAATTTACTTTAGTTATTAATTTAAAAAAAACACACAACATAGCTGAAGAGGAGGACCATTTTGTCCCACCTCTGCCTTCCTTCACTAGGTGCCCTTAGGAGGGTGAGATTCTGAAGTGTTGCTTCAGGCTCAAGCACTCAGAGACCAAGAGGAGATCCAGACCTGGCTGCGGGGAAGCCCAATGTGAGAATGTCAAAACTGGGGTCAAGGCCAGAGGGGCAAATCCCCACAGGCAGAGCCAGGAAGCAGAGGTCAGCAGCCGAGCTGACCCAAGACACTGGCCCTCCGGCCGCTGTCACGGTGGAGTGGGGAACTAGGCGGTGGGAGGGGGGCAAGATTAGGGCTTGCTGCGGTGGAAGCTGTGGTTTGGGAGAACCTCGGCTCCCCGCTCTGGCGAAATCTCACAGGGCACAGACTGCCTTCCACGTCCACCGGGGAGAGACATGGCCACATGCTCAGGAACAGGGGGCTTCAGCTGGTTGGGCTAGATCAGTGTTTCCCAACCTTGGGCCTCCAGCTGTTTTTGGACTACAACTCCCATCATCCCTAGCTAGCAAGACCAGTGGTCAGGGATGATGGGGATTGTAGTTCAAAAACAGCTGGAGGCCCAAGATTGGGAAACACTGGGCTAGATGACCCTTTGAGGGCCCTGCAACTCCACAATTCGAAGATTCTAAGCACGCCGAATTCGGCCGGGAGCAGCCGCTGTCCGTGGTGCTGAACAGGCGCGACCGCTCTCCCTGCCTCTGTCCCGCCTCCGGGTCTGGAGACGCGCCTCGCTCCCGCAGAGCGCAGCCCCGAGCAGTTGTCCTCTGCTACCCCGACTCCTCCTTGCTGGGATGTTGCCCAAACTGGCGCCCGCGAGCCCTTCCGCCCAGTGCGCTCGGGCTCCCCAACCATCATTCCTATAGAAGAAGAAGAGTTTGGATTTGATATCCCGCCTTTCACTCCCTTTAAGGAGTCTCAAAGCGGCTAACATTCTCCTTTCCCTTCCTCCCCCACAACAAACACTCTGTGAGGTGAGTGGGGCTGAGAGACTTCAGAGAAGTGTGACTGGCCCAAGGTCACCCAGCAGTTGCAGGTGGAGGAGCGGAGACGTGAACCCGGTTCCCCAGATTAGGAGACTACCGCTCTTAACCACTACACCACACTAGCCATTAAGGTCTCCCTCGACGCCAGGGGCTGGGTTAAGGGAGGGGGCCAGGGAGGGGGCCTGCTTCCCGACCTCCACAGCGGAAGGAGGGCTCACAGTGGCCGGGAAAGGCCTCGGCTCAGGGTGGGGGGGGGGGGGAGAAGCAGATGCTCGGAGTGCAGAAGGGCCCAGGTTCAATCTTTGCGTCCTCAGGTGAGGCTGGCAAAGACTTTGGAGACCCTGGAGAGCCTCTGCCGGGGAAGCGGACTGTCTGGGGACAGAGGGGTCGCTCCGAAATGCCCTTTCCCGAAACCCCGTGGGATTTCAGGGTCCGGGGTTCGGGAAGGGCTGGATAGGCTGCCACGGAAGGCTCGGCCCGCGAGCGCCTTTCTTCCCCCAGCCCCTTAGTGCGGCAGCCTGCTCCTCGCCTGGCAGCCGGAGGCCATTGCACCGACCTCATCCAAGTGCCTTTTAATTGAGCATCATTAGGGCTCCCGCTTCTGGAAGGAGGGAACGCAGGGGAGCGAGGCAGACTTTGAGGTGGGGGTGTCCCTGTAGGACAGGTCCTTGCAAATCGTGAGCCACGATGGGAAGCGGGACTCTGCGTGGCTCTCCGGGGAGGAGGGAGGAAAGGCCCGAGGGGAGCTCACTTGCGCTTCAGAGAACTGGGTTTGGGGGTCTCTTAGCCAAGGATGGATGGGGAGCAGGCCGGCACGGGCTTGGGCCGCAGCGGGACTTGGAGCTGGAAGGGGGGTGCTGCCGCCCTTCTTGGGGTGTCCCCCCCCAACGACGAGCTGTCTACCTTGCTGGGCCAAAGAGAGCGCCTGGGGGCTCTGGCTGACCGACAGGTTTATTTCCGGCCGTCGCGCTGCCCGCCACCCACGCCCACCTTTTGGCCCAGCCGAGTGGAGAGCCGGCCTTGCGCCTGAAGCCCCGCTGGCCGGGGAAGGGGGTCCGGCCTCTGCGTCGCCTGGAGCTGAGGCTGCCTCGCTCACGAGGGAAGACGGCGCGGCGCAGCGCGGGGCTCAGCTGGCGCGCTCGGCCGCCGGGAGACAAAGCAAACAGCCGCCGGCAATTGCTTGGCCTCTTGGCAAACACGCGCCGGGCAGGAGGCGAGCGAACAAGACCGGCCCGCAGGGAGGAGGCCGCGTCCCGCCATCGCAGGCAGGAGCCGAAGGAGCGGGCGGCGCAGGATCGGCCCTCGGAGCCGTCCTGACACCTTCGCCGGCCGGACTCTTGGCGTCCTTTTGCAGATGCCCGATTCCACCTTCCCGCAAGGCGGCAGTGCTTTAGGAGCTTGTAAGCGCACCAGTAGTGATGTATGGAAGTGAGAGCTGGACCATCAAGAAGGCTGATCGCCGAAGAATTGATGCCTTTGAATTCTGGTGCTGGAGGAGACTCTGGAGAGTCCCATGGACTGCAAGAAGATCAAACCTCTCCATTCTGAAGGAAATCAGCCCTGAGTGCTCACTGGAAGGACAGATCCTGAAGCTGAGGCTCCAAGACTTTGGCCACCTCATGAGAAGAGAAGACTCCCTGGAAAAGACCCTGGTGTTGGGAAAGATGGAGGGCACAAGGAGAAGGGGACGACAGAGGACGAGATGGTGGGACAGTGTTCTTGAAGCTACCAGCATGAGTTTGACCAAACTATGGGAGGCAGGGAAAGACAGGAGTGCCTGGCATGCTCTGGTCCAGGGGGTCACGAAGAGGCGGACACGACTAAGTGACTAAAGAACAACAAAGCGCACCAGCTCAGGTGCACCCATCATGTCCACCCCCCCTCCCATCCGAAGGTAGACCCCTCCTGCCCACAGAGGCTCAATTTAGCCACGGATAGACATTTCCACCACGTTTGCCTATTCCCCTTTCAAAGCCACCTTTGCAGCTTTCACCTTCGCCTGTTCCTCTCTTCCTCTGGGGGCCACACAAACACCCTCCCCGTAGATCCTGCCCCACACGTTGTCCACCTTTTCATCCAGAGGCCAAGCAGCATCTCCTGCGCCTGAGAGACCTTCGCCCCGAGACTCACGTTGAGTCCGTGTGCCGGCATCAAAGACAGAAGACACTGTTTATCACAACGGATTTATTCGGCTCAATAGCCTCCTTCACAGGAAGATCAGAGAAAGCCACAAAGGGGGCCCTTGCAGTCTGTCACAGTGGTCAGCCAGATGCCCTCCCTTGCTTCCCTTCCCTATCAATTAGGATTGAGGTAGACTGTCCCTGCACATGGAAGCTCCATGCAGCCACCCCAAAATGGCCCCCAATAGACCTTTCTCCTTCATACAGTTGCTGAATACTTTTTGGAAACCACGTAAAGTGATGAGTGCATTGAGGGTTGTGCCCAGTTGATAAAAGCCTGGTCTCTCACGGGCTGCCCCCTCACTTGACACGAGAGGCTGCCATGCATTCTGCCAGGGGAAAGAGCCAGGAGATGGGCTAGATCATGGGTAGCCAAACTAAGGCCCAGGGGCCGGATCCAGCTCAATCTCAATCTGGCCCACGGACGGTCCTGGAATCAGCATGTTTTTACATGAGTAGAATGTGTCCTTTTATTTAAAATGCATCTCTGGGTTATTTGTGGGACATAGGAATTCGTTCATTTCCACCCCAAAAAATATAGTCCGGCCCCCCACCAGGTCTGAGGGACAGTGGACCGGCCCCCTGCTGAAAAACTTTGCTGACCCCTGGGCTAGAGTCTGCCTGTTTCTCCCCACTGTGCTCGAACAAAGGAGGCAAGTGAGGAGCTTCCAGTGGGGCGCAGGGGTCACAGCACCTCTGGGGCCTCCCAATGACACAGAATGACGCCCTCGACCCTCATGTGGGGCTGGGGCTGCTTTCGCCAGTCTGGGAGTCGGGTGTCGAGACAGAGGGGGCTTCCCTTGCCAGAGACCATTCAAAAGAGACACAGCAAGGACCTCCAGGGGATACGGTCCATCAGGGGTGAACCTGTGGCTGGACTCCAGCTCCCACCATCCCTGGCAACTGGGCCACGCAGCTGCTGGGAGCAACTGGGGCCTGGAGCCCAACCATATCTCAGGTCTTCCGGGCTTCTCTCTGCCACTGGGGGGCCAGTATTGGGGAGGGGGTGCATGGAGCAGCCTGGCCCCTTGGTTGTGGGGCAGGCGGGTGCACAGGGCCCAGATTGCCAGGCAGGCCACAGTGGATGACAAGAGTCGGGTGCAGAGGGGCTGGAGTCAGGATGAGTCTCCTCCACCGGTCACAGCTGGTTGGCCTTCCAGGAGAGATAGGCGTTCCAGACAATGGCAACACACTGGACCACGGCCAGCCTGGGGGGGCAGAGAAAGAGCTGAGGGGCAGCGACTCTGCCAATGGGGGCCGAGGGGGGGCGGGTCCTGCAGGCAGGAAAGGCAGGTCTTACCTGTAGTTCAGGGGGACGAAGTAGAAGTTGGCCACTTGCACAGCCGGCCAGATCTGAAAGGGAGCGAGAGATGCGCCACTGGGGAAGCAGCGTGGCCGCCAAGCGCAGGGCCCCAGGAAGACCCCTCCCCAAACCCCCAGGCCCAAACCTCTCAGTGCCACCAGGGGAAGGGGAGCTGTGATTCCTGCGTAACAATTGGGGGCCCCATCCAACTCCACAATTCTATGATGTGCTGAGCTTGGAGGCTGCCAGGGAGATGCTGCTGACCGACTGACCAGGCGATCCTGTGGAGCCTCTGGAAGGGCAGCCAAGGAGCCCCCTTTGCCAGGCAGGGCTGGGGGGGTGCAGACAGATGGCAGGCGGCACAGGGAGGCAGGTCCTGCCAGGGGGCAGCCGGAGGACTCACGTAATAGTTGGTGATCAGGGCATCCGTGTAGTCCTGCAAGAGAGCAACACAGAGAGGAAGGGGGGTGAGGGCTGGCTGGCTGGCAGGGCCCCCCCCCATGGCTCAGTCAACCCCACCCCTGCCCTGAGAGGGACTTCTCCATGCCAGGCACCTCCTGGAGACTTCTGGGGAGGCCCAGAGCCAGGGAGCATCTCCAGAAGTTTATCCCAGACTCCTCTCTCTCAGACAGAAACAGGCTGCCCTCCTTGTGCTTTGGCCTTGGAGTTTGATCTTTTGAACTGCCCTGAGATCTTGTGATCAAGGGTGGCATATAAATCTAACAAAGAATAACAATAACAATGTTGTTGGTCTTCCTTTCATAGACTTCGCCTCACCCCCTCCTCTTAGAAAACAACCCCCATTCCTTCCAAGACTTCCCCCTCCCAGGTCACCTTCACAGCACTCCTTGGAGGGGTTGTTTATTATTATTATTATTATTATTATTATTATTAAACTACCCTATACTCGAAGGTCCCACCTCCCTGAGGGACATGGGGGGGTCCCCCTTCGCAAGGGCTCAGCCACTCCCACCCCACTGTACAGACCTGTCCTTGGGGCACCTGAAGCCAGCTGGGGCTCGGTGCTGGAAGAGTCCTGGAGGGGTTGGGGGAGCAAAAACCCTTCTGGTCCAGGCCCCCCCTCTATACTTCTGGCCCATGGGACCCCCAATTCTCTACTCCTAAGTGGGGGTCAGGCCAAGGCAGAAGGCAGAAGGGTGCTGGTGTGTTAACCCCCCTCCCCCAAGGATCCTGCTTGGCTCTCTCCACCCCCCTCCCTCTCCCTCTTGGTGGCACATCCAGCTCCTCAGGAGGGGGGGGGTCACTGTGACATTTATCCTCCTGTGACTCATCTCTGGTGAGTAAAGCAGCCGAGTCTTTCAGTCCACACCGAGATGAGATGGGAAGAAGAGGCCCTTGAAAGAGATGGGGAGGGGGCTGTGCGTGTGTCAGTCGGGCTGGCTCCCTGCACCAGGTTGTCCAGGTGACGCGAGAGACATTGGCAGGGGTCACGCAGGTCCCTCGCAGGACAGGAGGCAGGGGGGCAGCCGGGGGGGGGGGGCAGATGCTGCAGCTCAAAGGGCAGAGGGGCTGGAGGGATGGGCAGGGGGCCTCTGTGGCAGGCCAGGACATCGGAGGGGGAGCAGGGCCAGAGCAAAGGGGACGGCCACCTCGTCCAGTGGCCCCTCTCCCCCCACCAGGCGAGGGCTCTCGCGCTCAGATCCTGCTTGGCGGCTTCCCTTGGGGGCACCTGGCTGGCCACCGTGAGAAAAGGAGGCTGCCCCAGAAGGGCCCCTGGCCTCATGCAGCAGGGCATCAGCAGTCCCCTGCTTGCCTGTGACACCCCGTCCCCAGCCTCTCCTTCGGCCTGGAGGAATTTCCCTTATCTAAGAGCCATCCAAATGGGTGGCTGTCGCTGCCCCTTGTGGAAGGGAGTTCCGCTGCTTAACTAAGTGTTCTTGGGCCAAGAAGTCCTTCCTTTTGTCAGACCTGGATCCAGCTATGGAAGACATCCCGAAACGCCACTTTGAAGGCGGAATGGAAACCTCCAAGGAATAACTCTCTGGCACAGCAAAATCGCCTACAAGCACAGAGGCAGAGGGACCCTCCAATACTGGCAGCATCAAGGGAGGAAATCAAGGATTCTTCAATGCGGGGCAGGGGGGCCCCCCCCCCTTGCAACTCTGCCGCTCCAGAGATGGCTACACCCCTTCCCTGCCAGCTGCCCTGCGGCCAACTCACCCGCTTGATCTTGTCCCAGTTCTCCTCCAGGGACAGGCCGTTGAGCGCTCCTGCCACAGCCAGGAAAGAGCCCAGGAAGCAGGGGGCGAAGCCTGCCTGTGGGAGGAAGGAGAGGGGATCCATGGGGAGAAGGTGGCGCCAGTGGCATCTCAGCTGCCAGGGAGACCTCAAGCAAGGAGCTGGGAAGGAGGAAGAGCTCTCTGGCCCCCCAGGTAGCCCCCTCCCCACCCACCCCTGTGCAGCTGACGAAGAGAGGGGCCAAACCGAGCATCAGAACAAGTCGTCCTGGGGGCTGGAGCAGGGACAGGTGATATGGCAGCCGTCTTCAAATGCCAAAGAAGGAGCCAGCTTGTTTTCTGCTGCTCCTCCAGAGGGGAGGACCTAAACCAATGGATTTAAATGCAAGAAAGGAGATGAACCACTAGGAAAAGCTTTGCTGTTTGATGGCGGAACAGAGACCCCTGTGAGGCGGTGGACTCTCCTTCCTGGGAGGTTTTTGAGTCGAGGTCGGATGCCCGCCTGCCAGGGATTCCTTAGCTGTGGAAGAGGAGCCCGCAAAGCCCTGGCTGGCCGGTTGGCTTGGGGATCCCAGAGCCCCCTGACCTGATCCAGCAGCATCTTCTGGAACGCAGCCACCCTGGTGGTGCCGGGCACCAGACGGTCAAGGACGTGGTACCAGCCTCCAATGACCGGACCCTGCAGGGGAGAGGGGCAGTCCAGGGTCACAGCACAGCAACTGAGGCAGAGCCTCCTCCTACAGCCACAGAGGACCAGGGAGACCCAGGCCTGCCAGGTCAGGGCGCTCGCTCCCCCTGGCCCAGCCCCCTTGGGGAAGCAGTCTCCCCAGGAGCCAAGAGGAACGTCTCCCAGCCCGGAGGCCCTTCTGGCTTGGTGCTCCTGTGCCCCCAATTCTCACCCCCCCCACACCCAATTTGCCCTGGCTCACCACAAAGCAGAAACCGATGGCCATCATCTTCAGGGTCCGCCGGCTGCTGTGTCCAGCCAGCCCCCTCCTCTCCACCGCCTGCTGGGAAATCACATCTCCCACGCCCACCAGGGTCCCTGTGTAAAAGCAACATCATCTCGTGGGTGGGGTGCAATGCCTGCCCAGTCCCAGAGGACAAGTCAAATGACTCACTTCCTGGCTTGAGCCAAAGCACAGTTGGCTCCTTGTTGCCTTGAAGATCCAGATTGAAAACTGGAATTAAACCTGAGTGTTTTGATCCTGGTTGGCAAGGCGAGCTCAAACCCCAGTTTGCCAGCCTGAAGGCAGCTCTGAGCTCGTTTGCTCCAGGCAGAAAAGGAGGGAGGGCCACGCACGACCCCCCAGAGCCGAACCATGTTTGGCCTTACAGCTGCGCCAGCCACACGGGATCTCAAGGCTCAGGGGCTGCAGTTCTCGCCAGACAGAAACTCTTCAGCCTTAGCTGTGCGGATGCTCCTCACAGACACACAAAACAATGTATTTCTTTCCTAAAATTCATACACTGCTTGATTGGGGGGGGGGGAGCGAATCCCTCAAAGTGGTTTACAAAAAGATAAATGTTTAGGTGGCCATCAGTCAGGGATGTTTTAGTTGTGATCCCTGTGTTGCAGAGGGCTGGACTAGATGACTCTCAGGGCCCCTTCCAACTCCACAATTTATGATGCTCCCTAGAGAAGCAACCAGTAGTGATGTACAGAAGTGAGAGCTGGACCATCAAGAAGGCTGATCGCCAAAGAATGGATGCTTTTGAATTCTGGTGCTGGAGGAGACTCTGGAGAGTCCCATGGACTGCAAGAAGATCAAACCTCTCCATTCTGAAGGAAATCAGCCCTGAGTGCTCACTGGAAGGACAGATCCTGAAGCTGAGACTCCAAGACTTTGGCCACCTCATGAGAAGAGAAGACTCCCTGGAAAAGACCCTGATGTTGGGAAAGATGGAGGGCACAAGGAGAAGGGGATGACGGAGGACAAGATGGTGGGATAGTGTTCTCGAAGCTACAAACATGAGTCTGACCAAACTGCGGGAGGCAGTGGAAGACAGGAGTGCCTGGCGTGCTCTGGTCCAGGGGGTCACGAAGAAGCGGACACGACTAAACGACTAAACAACAACAAAAATAGAAGCAAACTATAGACTGCTGGGTTGGAAGGAGGAGGAAAGGGGGTGCAGGGCTGCCTCCATTTCTGCCAAGCCACATCTTCCCCAGCCCAGGCCTGGCTTTTTCTGGCCTCTGGCCAAGGGGGCAGAGCCTCTGAGCCACTGCCTCCCCAAAAGTCCCTGCCAGCTATCTGTTGACGTCAAGCCTCCCTCCTTGGAGCGGATCCAGTGAGCTGGCAAAGGGAGAAGACTCAGCCCTGTGCCCAGAAGAAGAGAAGCCGCCTCTCTTCCCCCAGAGAGGGGAGACGGAAGGGGGGCATGGCTGAGCGAGGGAGGGGGCTCAGCCACGGCCTGCAAGCCAGGGTCTCCAGAGCAGCACAGCTGCCTCCATTTCCTCTGCATGCTCTGACCTCCAGGTCCCAAGGAGGGGGGGGGGTCCTCCCCTTCCTGGGAGGTTTTTACGCAGACTCTGTGATTCCTGCACTGAAGGGGGTTAGACTGGATGGGCTTTGGGGGTCCCTTCCAATTCTACCATTCTAAGAATCTGCCAGAAATGCCAAATGTGCCCCCTGTCTCAGTGACTGCTCTGCCCACCAGATGTTTAACAGCCCCTGGCAGGAAGGCAAAAGGTAAGCAGTTGGGAAAGGGAAATCCAACGAGATGGCAAAGCGGAATGAACATCAAGATTTCGCTGCAGCCTTGAGCATGAAATTGGGGCCCTGAAAAAGTATGTGCCAGCCCTGTGACTGGAAGACGCCCCCCCCGGAGGGTCACAGAATCCCCCCTTCCTGAAGAACACCAGAGTCCCCGGGAAACGGGGGGAGTTCTAGATCTGCAGTGGAGGAGGAGGAGGAGAATCGCTGTGAATCTGGAGGTTTGAAAGGAAGCAGCACACAGAACTGAGTTGGGCTCAGGTCCTGGGCAGGGGGGTGTCATTCATTTGGGGGCTCCTGGCTGGTCACTGTGAGAACAGGATGCTGGGCTTTGACGGACCCCCGTTTGGCTCTTCTCATGCAAGTGCCCCTTCCCAAACTAGTCCCAATGCCTTCACTTCCCTGTGCAGACTTTCCTTGGGTGGGATGTTCAGCCCCCGAGAGACAGGGACCCCCCCCTTGTGTCTGTGATGCCGCGTCAGAAAGAGCGTGGTGTTGGCTCAGCTTCTCCACTTGCTCATTGACAAACTCACAGCTCCTGTCGCCAAAGGATCCCTCCCAGCTCCATTCATTCATCCATTCATCCATTCATTCATTCATTCATTCCTCACCCAGATTGGTGGGAAGGGGGGGCGGGAAGGGGAGAGGTGGCACCTGTATGACGCAGCTGGCAGCCGGGCCAAGTGTAATGGGATGAGAGTCGCTCTGTGCCAGCCGCACCACAGAGATTGACGACTCCCCGGGCGATGACTTCACCCGCAAGGAGCCTTGGGAGGCTGCCAGCGCCACTCAGTGGCCACTCCCCCCCCAACACACAGAGCAGGCGGGCAGCTCCATGGCACCTGGTGGAAGGATGGAGGACCCCCCAGGAGAAGTGAAGCTGGAGAGGAGGAAGGAGCTGAGAGAAGCCCTGCTGGATCTAGGCCAAGGCCCACCCTTTTATTTTATATTTCAGACTTTCATTTTTATACATTTCAATAATTTTACAATCATTTTAACATTTCAAAACTTAACTTCCTTCCCCCTCTTTCTGTGGCTCCTTAAATTTATTTTTAACATTTTCTGCATATTCAAAATAACCTAACTTGCTCATTTATTCATTTACTTTAAATATATACTCTTATAAAACTGCAGATTATTACAATGATCCTGTCAATGTTCTTATCTCTTTACAGTTTGTTTGTAAGTATTCCCTAAACCATTTCCATTCTTTTATTAAAAGTTTGCTATCTTGATTTCTTATTTTTCATGTAAGTTTTGCCATTTCTGCGTATTCCATAAGTTTTCGTATCCATTCTTCTTTTGCTGGGACTTCATCTAGGCCAAGGGTCCACCTTGTCCAGCATCCTGTCCCCCGTCCCCCCCGCCCCGATGGGAAGCCCCCAAACAGGGCAGAAGCAAGAGAGCAGCAACTCTCCCCACTTGCAATGCCTGGAAACCCATATCAGAAATGTTAGAACTTAAGAAGCCAATTAAAAGCTCTGGTTTTCCCAGTAGTGATGTATGGAAGTGAGAGCTGGACCATAAAGAAGGCTGATCGCCGAAGAATGGATGCTTTTGCATTCTGGTGCTGGAGGAGACTCTGGAGAGTCCCATGGACTGCAAGAAGATCAAGCCTCTCCATTCCTAAGGAAATCAGCCCTGAGTGCTCACTGGAAGGACAGATCCTGAAGCTGAGGCTCCAAGACTTTGGCCACCTCATGAGAAGAGAAGACTCCCTGAAAAAGACCCTGATGTTGGGAAAGATGGAGGGCACAAGGAGAAGGGGACGACAGAGGACGAGATGGTTGGATAGTGTTATCAAAGCTACCAGCATGAGTCTGACCAAACTGCGGGAGGCAGTGGAAGATAGGAGGGCCTGGGGTGCTCTGGTTCATGGGGTCACAAAGAGGCGGACACGACTAAACAACTAACAACTAACAAGAAGAACCCAACAGGATGCAACAGGATCAGGCCGATGGTCCCTCTAGCCCAGCATCCTGTTCTCACAGAGGTCAGTCAGATGCCTTTGGGAACCCTGCAAGCAGGATCTGAGCACAAGAGCAACTCTCCCTTCTTGCGGTTCTCAGCAAAATTCAGATATTCAGAATATTGATATTCAGATATTCAGAATATTGATATTCAGAAGCATTGCTGCCATCATGCCTAATATCCTTCCATAGCCCCATCCCCCATGAATTTGTCTCATCTTTTTAAGCCATCCAGGTTGGTGGCCAGGAGCTGGGGAGTCCAGAGTGGGGAGGACTGCTGCTTCAGAACTTGTTTGGGGCACGGAATCCAGAGCGGCAGCTGCTGCAGGGAGAGTCTGGCCCCAGCCCAGGCAGAGGGTGCTATCCTGGCTGCACAAGGGGACTCAGCCCTGCTAAGGTGCCAGGCGGGTCTTCCCTGGTTTGCAGGTGAGGCCTTCACCACTCACAGCTGAGGTAAAGGCAAAGTTCCTCCCCCTCATGCGGGCTGCGCATGGTATCAGCTACAGCTAGACAGGCTTGTCACCTACAACATTCCACCACCTTGGCTGTGGGGCAGGCATGAAGACCTGCAGGTGGCGTTGGCTTTTGGACAGTGCTTTTTGATTTTTAAGGGCACTTATAAGCTGTGAACTCATAAAATCTAGCAGTCTACACTAAAATCATTTTTGAAAACTATAAAAATGCAGAACAATGACCAAGAGGGAATCAAATGAATTATCTAAAAGCACTTGGCAAAGCAAAAACATTTTCATCAGGCGGCCAAACGTCGGCACTGTGGGCACCCGTCTGATTTCAAGAGAAATGGAATTCCTATTTCCTGGAGCCTGCGTGCAAAAGGCATTTGCTTGCGGATGAACTTGAAGGATATAAGACGACTGTGAGGCACCTCAGGGCAAGACCTAAGGATGCTCCCATCTGGGCTTGGTCTCTGGCTTACCGCTGTGATGGGGGAGCCCACTTCCCTAGCTCCTGACTGGGGGGGGGGGGTCTCCCACCTGGGAAGAGCTGGGCAGCCAAACGTCCTTCAGGCAGGGAGCCAGCTAGTCAGAGCCATCTGCGGCCCCCCAACAATTCAGCAGAGCTCCCTGCACCACCCCCTTTCCAGGAGCCAGCCCAGCTGGGGATCAAACAGTGAGCTTGTGACCCCCACTCAGTCACTGGGGGACTAGCCTACCTCACAGGGTTGTGGTGAAGATGGAGACTGGGGTGGATGAATCCCAACTGGAATTAAGATTGCCGGAAGAAATATCAACAACCTCAGATATGCAGATGACACAACCTTGATGGCAGAAAGTGAGGAGGAATTAAAAAACCTTTTAATGAGGGTGCAAGAGGAGAGCGCAAAATATGGTCTGAAGCTCAAGATCAAAAAAACGAAGATCATGGCCACTGGGCCCATCACCTCTTGGCAAATAGAAGGGGAAGAAATGGAGGCAGTGAGAGATTTTACTTCCTTGGGCTCCATGATCACTGCAGATGGGGACAGGAGTCACAAAATTAAAAGACGCCTGCTTCTTGGGAGAAAAGCGATGACAAACCTTGACAGCATCTTAAAAAGCAGAGACATCACCTTACCAACAAAGGTCCGTATAGTTAAAGCCATGGTTTCCCCACCAGTGATGTATGGAAGGAGGGAGACTGATCGCTGAAGAACGGATGCTTTTGAATTCTGGTGCTGGAGGAGACTCTTGAGAGTCCCATGGACAGCAAGAAGATCCAACCTCTCCATTCTGAGTGCTCACTGGAAGGCCAGATCCTGAAGCTGAGGCTCCAAGACTTTGGCCACCTCATGAGAAGAGAAGACTCCCTGGAAAAGACCCTGATGCTGGGAAAGATGGAGGGCGCAAGGAGAAGGGGACGACAGAGGACGAGATGGTGGGACAGTGTTCTCGAAGCTACCAACATGAGTTTGACCAAACTGGGGGAGGCAGTGGGAGACAGGAGTGCCTGGCGTGCTCTGGTCCAGGGGGTCACGAAGAGTCAGACACGACTCAACAACAACGCCTACCCAGGCTACTTTGAGGCGGGAACAAATGCAACGAGGAGAGGACGCTTGAAATCCCGAGGCACCTGCTTCCCCTTTCCTGGAAATGAGATTCCTGCCCCGGAGGAGGCCGCCCCGGAGACACCCTCTCCCGGCCCCCGAGCCCTCCCCGCCCCGGCGAAGGAGAGCGAGCCAAGGGATGAATCCGGAGCCGGCGAGGGGAAGCAAGGCGGGCGCGGCCTCCCTCTTACCGGCGGTGCCGATCTGCACCTTCCAGGGGTGCCGGGCCATCAGTCTCTGGTAGCCTCTCCACAGGGCCGCCATGCCGCCTCCGCCGCGGGGGACACGGGCGCCGAAGGAGAACCGGAGCCGGAAGCCACTCCACGGGCCGGGAAAGGGACTTCCGGCGCCCGGAGATGACGCGGCAGGCGCCTCCGAAGCCGCGCACGCCTATTGGCAGGGAGGGAGGCGCCGAAGGATCACGTGAGGGAGGCGCGCGGGCCATAGACGACGTGAAGAGGTGAACCTGCTGCCTGCGCTTTGGAGACAGGAGAAGACACGGCGGGGGCCGGAGTTGTTGAGTGGTGTCCGCCTCTTCGTGACCCCCTGGACCAGAGCACGCCAGGCCCTCCTGTCTTCCACTGCCTCCCGCAGTTTGGTCAAACTCATGCTGGTAGCTTTGAGAACACTGTCCCACCATCTCGTCCTCTGTCGTCCCCTTCTCCTTGTGCCCTCCATCTTTCCCAGCATCAGGGTCTTTTCCAGGGAGTCTTCTCTTCTCATGAGGTGGCCAAAGTCTTGGAGCCTCAGCTTCAGGATCTGTCCTTCCAGGGAGCACTCAGGGCTGATTTCCTTAGGAATGGAGAGGTTTGATCTTCTTGCAGTCCATGGGACTCTCCAGAGTCTCCTCCAGCACCATAATTCAAAAGCATCCATTCTTTGGCAATCAGCCTTCTTGATGGTCCAGCTCTCACTTCCATACATCACTACTGGGAAAACCATGGCTTGAACTATATGGACCTTTGTTGGCAAGGTGATGTCTCTGCTCTTTAGGATGCTGTCGAGGTTTGTCATTGCTTTTCTCCCAAGAAGCAGGCGTCCTTTAATTTCATGGCTGCTGTCCCCATCTGCAGTGAGGAGATGGAGGGAGGGAGCCCCAAGTTCAGCTCTCTTTCCCACGCCCCAAAGGCAAACGGAGCTCCTTCTGTCATTTTGCAAACTGCTCAGGATCCTTGTGGGCGTGCACATTAAAAAAACACGCTAGGCGTGGAGGATGTGGACCATTTGTTGTGTTGTTTTAAAGGGATTCTTTCTGGAGGAAGGAGTTGAGGGGATGCTTCTCCAATTTGCGGATGACACCAAACTGGGCGGGGTGGCTGATGCTGCAGAAGACTGAATCAGGATTAAAAATGACCTTAACGGATTGGACAATTGGGTGCAAGCTAACAAAATGAATTGCAGTAGGGACAAATGTAAGGCTGTGTACTTAGGCAGGAACAACCAGCTTGGCAAAGGGGCCTCTAAGTAGTTTCCCCACGCTCAGAGTTTTGTGTGGAGGACATCCTGGGGGCGCTTCCTCAACTGGGGGAATGCCCTCCCCACAGAAGCACACCAGGGCCTCTTGTCCATGCTTCAGGCATCAAGAGACTTGTGTTTTGCGCCGCCACCCCCTTCCTGTGACATCTGAAATAATGAATTACAAATGTAGTAGTAATCATAGTAAAAAGGCTTAACACTCAGAACAAGAGTCACATAAAGTGTCAAACGTGGTGGTGGTGGGGAATTAAGCCTCAGGATACACATGGAGCCTGTTGGAATTTGCAGAGGCTTCCTCCCGCCTGAGATTTTGGCCTAACTAAGTGCACCCACACTAGAGCATCATGTGGAGGTAAAAGCAAAGCCTCCAGAAAACACGCTCATCCCCATCAGCATATGGCTCAGTTGGGTTGATCCAAGTTTAAATTTAATGACAATATCTTCATTTTGGAAAAACACCCCCCACCCCACGTTCATCCATAGACCAACACTTCATGCTGTTTCACTGGTAGTGTTACTGGAATTTATAGAAAGGTGTTGGGGGGGTTGCCCCTTCAGCGGACATCATACACCCCCCTAACTACCAAAATCAACACAATCACTCCTGCAAATGTCCCCACAAAACACTTCATCACAGTTTTTTCCTATCGCTATTCAAAAGGGCCTCCGCTGCTCATTACCAAATGTAACAATTCACTGATAAATGCATCTATGTGCTGGCTCAATGGGAAAACTTTAGAAAGTCATATAAAATCAATAGTGTACTCAAAATCAAGAGAGTGTACAGTGGTACCTTTGGTTCACAAACCAAAACCTACTTCCAGGTTTGCAGTGTTCTTAATCCAAGTTATTCATAAACGAAGCTGTTCTTAAACCAAGGTACCACTGTTCTCAACATGGCTGAGAAACAGGATCATGTATATACCGGTATTTCCTTGTTTTTACTTAAGGGGTCTGAGGTGGAGGTCAGGGGAGGGATAGGGGCAAACTGCTGGAAAACCCTCCCAGATTGTGACATAACTTGTGTCTTTGAGGTGGCCTCTTGCCTGGCACTCTGGGGCCAGGATGCCAGCAATTAACACCTGGGAAAAGGGTTGCTGGGTACGTGAATTGTAGCATGGGTGGAGAGGGCTGGTGGAAGAGGGTTTCCCAACTATTCTGAGCACTGGGGGGGGCTCTTTCAGGGAGCCCCCCGAGGAAGTGGGGAAGGGGGCTGGGTACATGCTGTTCTCTGGGGCCGCAGGAGCCAGGTGCCCAGGCTAAGGGACGAGTTTTGCCCGTGTGGTGGCTGCCTGGTTTGTGTCTATTCTCTTGGAGGGAGGAGAACTGGTCTTGGGTCTGCTGAGGGAGGGGGGCCAGGGGTCCCGCTTTTTTGCCCACCTTTCTTCCATTTCTTATACATGCCCTTCTTGACTCTCAGCTCATCTGTAAGCTCCTTATGCAGCCACAACAGTTTCCTTAGATGTACTTTTGGGTGGCACTTTTTCTTTTATGAGCCAACCCCCCCTTTAATACTGATACTTTACTGAAGGTTTCGGTAGAGAAATGAAGTTTAAAAGGTGGAGAAAGGTCACAACAAAGCAAAATGAACTGCTTGAAACACGATACAATACAATATAGGGGTAAATAAGTAGACCGGTAGACAAGAGTTTCAAACACAGCACAGAGAGAGAGAGAGAGTCATAAAATGCAGGATCATAAACATCAAAACATCCTACTACGCACATTGGAAAGATTGCAGGTCATGGGATGTAAACATGCACGGCTCTATACTGATATCATTTCCATTATTTATGTAGCATACTCCCGGTCCATTAGGTCTTAACTTACAACTCATCGGGCAGTTTTCTTAGCAACTAGACCATCAGTGAGAAGGGACGAGGACCAGAATTTTCTCTCCTCTCTCTGGGCCTCACATAGCTTCCAGGAGAAATACGAGTTCTTCCCCAGATGCTAACTCCACACGTAACCCTTTGGCAAAACATCCATTTCCCTCCTAGAAGCCCATGCAATGTTCACACAGCATAGGAAGAAAGCGCAAGGGTTACAAAATACAGGCACACAGGAATCATTCACTGATGCATTCTATCGGAAGGTTAAATGCAATTACTACTGGAACAGTTAGAACAAAGTCAAAAGTTATATCTAATGTCTAATTAAATATCCACATTTTACATTAGAATCAATTTCAGTCTTTCAGCAGAAGGAAGGGCGTTAGTCGTCCACATATAGTTGTTGGTATGTGGTTTAGGGTAATATTATCCCCTGACAATTTCAATTCCCTGCCCCCAAAGTAGTATTTATACAGCATAATACTTTCCTCCCAAAATGTGCAAGTGTCAGACATTGCATCCAATAAATTATAAACATTATTTTCTGTTGTACAAGACATGATTCATAATCTAATGAAACATGAGCTACCAAAGTTAAAACTTTGTCCCACTGACGGGGCAAGACAGGAACCTCCAGTTCTTTATTTTGTTCGTTTCTCAGGTTTTGTATGTCAAATTGATTGAGTGAAACCAGGTAACTATAGAAAACAATCCCTGGCTTTTTAGTCTAAAAGGATAATTTTAGCCAATTGTTCTAATATCTCAGGTGTTTTAGATTCTGTAAAAGCTGCTCGTCCAAATAAAGATGTTACAACGTGTTGCAGCTGCAAGTATTGCCATTGATCTAGCCTCTCTCATAAACCATGATGGACACCTGGTTGGCCAATGTGGAAACAGCGGGGGCCCTTCTGATGTTCTCAGGCTCCTCTGGATTGGTACTTCCTTTCATAAAACACCCTCCTGCCTGCTGAGTCTATTCTCTGTTCCTGCATTTCAAGAGATTGGACTGGATGCTCCTTGGGGTCCCTTACAATTCTGCTGTTCTATGATCCAATGAAGATAGTCTCCTCGGCTCCCACCTTTGGGTGCAAGATCACCTGAGGCCGCTGGCAAGCTGTCTTGTATTCAACAGGGACCCAAGGCTCTTACTGAACATCACCCTGGGCTCCCACATCCAAGACAGATTGTTCAACAGCACGACAACTTCTGGTGTCATGCTACTGGTGGTGAAGACAACATTCCGGACTACACTGGTGGAGAATGGAATAAACTGTTGGCTGTTCCTAAAGGAGCCAATCCCGAATTCTCCAACCAGATATCAAGCACATAGAGCATATTGACTGAGGTCCTCCTCTGAGGGTCTTCTGCTGGTTCCCTCACGGCAAGAAGTGAACTTACAGGGAACCTGGCAGAACGCTTTCTTGGTAGTGGTGCCCACCCTGTGGAACGCCCTCCCTTCAGATCTCAAGGAGATAAAGAACTACATAACTTTTAGAAGACATTGGAAAGTCTTTAATGTTTGATATTTTACTATGATTTATATATGCTGTAAGCTACCAAGAGTAGTTGGGGAAACCCAGTCAGATGGGTGGGGTATAAATATTATTTTTAATTCCAGAGGTTCCTTATGAGGAACGTTTGAGGGATTTGCATATGTGTAGCCTGGAAATTCAAAGGATATGTGATAGCCATGTTCAAATATTATGATTCTCCCTGCTGTGAGTTCCTTGATGGAAACTGAGACTTTTTTTCCATTTGAAGCTCTTCCCACATTCCAAGCACTGATATGGTCTCTCCTCACTGTGAATTCTTTGATGGGAAATAAGATGTTCCTTCCTACTGAAGCAATTTCCACATTCCAAGCACTGATATGGTTTCTCCCCTGTATGTATTCTTTGATGGGAAGTGAGTGTAGCCCTCCAAATGAAGCTCTTCCCACATTCTAAGCACTGATGTGGTTTCTCTCCTGTATGAATCCTTTGATGGGTTGTGAGCTTAGATTTCTGACTGAAGCTCTTCCCACATTCCAAGCACTGATGTGGTTTCTCTCCTGTATGAATCCTTTGATGAGCCGTGAGCTTAGCTTTCTGACTGAAGCTCTTTCCACATTCCAAGCACTTATAGGGTTTCTCTCCTGTATGAATTATTTGGTGGGCTGTGAGCTTAGCCCTCTGACCAAAGCTCTTTCCACATTCCAAGCATTCATAAGGTTTCTCCCCTGTATGAATTCTTTGATGGGCTGTGAGCTTAGCCTTCTGAATGAAGCCTTTCCCACATTCAAGGCATTTATGGGGTTTCTCCCTGCTGTGAGTTATTTGATGGGAAGTGAGACGTTCCTTCCTAGTGAAGCACTTTCCACATTCCAAGCATGGGTATGGTTTCTCCCCTGTATGAATTCTTTGATGGAAAAAGAGAGAGCTGCTGTGACTGAAGCTCTTTCCACACTCTAAGCACTTATGGGGTTTCTCCCCGCTGTGAGTTCTTAGATGGCAACTGAGATTGGAGCTGCGATTGAAGCCCTTTCCACATTCGGGGCACTGGTATGGTTTCTCTCCTGTATGAACACTTAGATGAGCTGTGAGCTTGGCTTTCTGACTGAAGTTCTTTCCACATTCCAAGCACTGATAAGGTTTCTCCCCTGTATGAATTCTTTGATGAGAAGTGAGACTATTCTTATAGGTGAATCTCTTTCCACATTCCAAGCACTGATATGGTTTCTCCCCTGTGTGAATTCTTAGATGGGAAGTGAGACTTTCCTTATGGGTGAATCTCTTTCCACATTCCAAGCACTGATATGGTTTCTCTCCTGTATGAATTCTTTGATGGGATGCAAGACTTTCCTTATGGGTGAATCTCTTTCCACATTCCAAGCATTCATATGGTTTCTCCCCTGTATGAATTCTTTGATGAGAAATGAGCTTAGCCCTTTGACAAAAGCTCTTTTCACATTCCAAGCACGGATAGGGTTTCTTACTTGTATGAATTTTCTGATGGGAAGTGAGATGGGACCTTCGACTGAAGCTCTTTTCACATTCCAAGCACTGATATGGTTTCTCCCCTTTATGAATTATTTGATGAGATGTGAGTTTAGCCTTTTGACAGAAGCTCACTCCACATTCCAAGCACTCATACGGTTTCTCCCTTGTATGAATTATTTGATGGGCCATGAGGTTAGAACTTTGCCTGAATCTCTTTCCGCATTCCAAGCACTGATATGGTTTTTCTCCTCTATGTATTCTTTGATGGAGAGTGAGCGAGCCGCTGAAACGGAATCTCTTCCCACATTCCAAGCACTGATATGGTTTCTCCCCACTGTGAGTTCTTTGATGGGAAGTGAGATTGAAGCTGTGACTGAAGCTCTTTCCACATTCCAAGCATTGATATGGTCTCTCCCTTGTATGAATTTTCTGATGCGACACCAGATTGCACCTCTGACTGAAACTATTTCCACATTCCAAGCATTGATGTGGTTTTTCCCCACTGTGTGTTCTTTGATGGGATGTGAGACTATCCTTCCGACTAAAAGTCTTTCTACATTCCAAGCACTGATAGTGATTCTTCCCAATGGGATTTATTTGATGGGATGTGGAATAGGAGGTCTCTCCTGTGTCAGTTTTGTTATGGTCTCCATTGCTCATGATTTCCAATCCATCACCACCTGCATCAAAGAGAGAAATGGATCAGAATCTCAGGAAGAAATGGAGCCCCAAATTATTGAACAATACCCTTACTACAAAGGGACGCGGGTGGCGCTGTGGGTAAAACCTCAGTGCCTAGGACTTGCCGATTGCATGGTCGGCGGTTCGAATCCCCGTGGCAGGGTGAGCTCCCATCTTTCGGTCCCAGCTCCTGTACAGCTAGCAGTTCGAAAGCACCCCCGGGTGCAAGTAGATAAATAGGGACCGCTTACCAGCGGGAAGGTAAACGGCGTTTCCGTGCGCTGCGCTGGTGCTGGCTCGCCAGAGCAGTTTCGTTACGCTGGCCACGTGACCCGGAAGGGTCTCCGGACAGCGCTGGCCCCCGGCCTCTTAAGTGAGATGGGCGCACAACCCTAGAGTCGGACACGACTGGCCCGTATGGGCAGGGGTTCCTTTACCTTTTTACCCTTACTACAAGCTTTACCGCCTTTGTTGATGCTCATTAACATACACTCTGATGGGGACCAGAGCCTGGCACCTTCCAGGATAGATTACGTTTGGCACAATCATGGAATCTCTGCCATCTGCAAAGTCAGTTGTCGCTTTGGTCAACCAAAAGCCAACAGAAGCAGAGACAAAAAACCTGACAGAAGCTATTTTAACTTCCCTCACCACTGTGAAGACCAGCATGAACACGGTTTAAGAAGCCGTATGTAGAGGAAGAATATTAGACCAAATGGTAGATAGCTCTCATTCAAGGTGAGCTGTGGGGGAATTAGAATCCCAGATAGTGGTGGTGGTGCTGTTGTGCTCCATCAAAATATTGAAAATTCCTCACATATAGATATGTATTGGATTTCAAAACAGATACTATGATCCAGCAGGAAGCCTTACTGAGAAAGTCCACAATCCTACGATTCTCCTCCATGACTTCCTTATGCAGAGCTCTCTGGTCAGGATCCAGCAACGCCCACTCCTCGTCTGTGAAATACACAGCGACATCTTCAAAGCACAGAGGACCCTAAAAGGAAAAGGAAAAGGTCCTCCACTTAGACAGCATAAAGATTATCTACTATACATTGCTCGGTTGTTTTTTGTGTGCTAATTGTTGTGTTGTTACAATGGGATTATTTTCCTACATATTTTAATTATGTATGCTTCTTATAATGTTTTTATGGAATTCTTTTATTGTGCATTTTAATGGCCCCAGAGGCTCCCTGATTCTTTCCCCACAAAGCTCCTGATCACAATACCTGATCGGTTTCCACAGTTGCTGCTTTTCCTCCACTACCATGAAAACATGGATGAGATCTTGGGGGCATCCTTCTGTCACCTGAGAGAGACCAAAGTCAATGGGAAGCCATCAGTTCCTGCATCTCTCAGAGGTTCAGCACTTCACCTAACTACAGATAGGCCTTATTAAAAGTTTTCCTTGCTGAGTGCATTTAGACATTTGTACCCATTTCAAATTTTAGTTGTGTCAAAATATATCTTCCCCCCCTTTGGGCTCTTGGCCCCAAGTGCCTCCCCCCCTAAAGATGAACAGAACCCACAGATTAGTTTCAAGATCCACAGAATGAGAAGACGAGTTCCTCCTTGCCCAGTGGCCTCCCTCTGGCGTCCAACGGAGTCTTTTCTGCCTCACAGGAATCCAGGCCCATTTCCGCAAAGAGATGCTTTCCCTGAAAGAGTAGCAAGGATTTAAAACAGAGAATGGGGAGATGGATTAGAAAAGAAAAGATCAGAGCAAACACTTTAGGGGAGCAGATCTCGTCCCTTGCTTCTCCAAAGAGGGTGAGCCGTTAGGAGACCATCTTGGAAGGCTCCCTGTCTTGCTTCAAGCCCCTTGGGAGTTTCCAGAGGAAAGTCTCTCTCACCTGCTGCTCTGCCTGCTTTTTCTCCTCTGCCTGACTCAGGAGGAAACCTTCAGCCAGGGCTACAGCCTGGGAACTGGTCTCTGCTCCACATTCCCTCACCCAGCTCTCCATCTCCAGCGGAAGGACAGCCAGGAACTGCTCCAAGATCACCAGGTCCAGCATCTGAGCTTTCGTATGACTTTCTGGCTTCAGCCACTGATTGTCAAGGTGGTAGAGTCGGCCGCAAGCCTCTCGGGGTCCTTTGGCCTCCTGAGAGCCGGACTGCGTCAACTGCTGGCTCTGTACCTCTGAGCAGAGGGTGTCCTCCTCACCTGGGATCTTCTGCTCTGAGTTTTCCCATAATCCCCCACTGCTCCCAGTTTGGAGGGCAGGGCCTCCTCCTGCTTCAGGGCCAGCTGAGTCTTGCTCATCCATCTGGGCTCTCATGAAGCCTCCAAGAGATCGGAAGGAATCCTTTCGCATTCTGCCAAGTTCTGATGGTCCAATTTAGAGGTGCTAGCAAAGCCTACAAAGCAAACATATTGGTCTGTTATCAGACTGATACATGGTCAGGAGAAGAGAAATGTTTCCTGAGCAAGCGTGGCTGAGTCTTGCTAGGAGCCAGGGCTGGACTGCACCACAGCCCCGACTCTGAACTTTCAGTAACACGAAAAAAGGAAGAAGAAAGAGAAGGAAGCCTCTGGCCCTGGTCTAAGGAAAGCAACCATGCAGAATTGCCTCACTGACAATTTCATGACCCAGAAGGTGGAAGAAACAAGAAGGGGATCATCTGTCTTGGACCTGAGACAGGGACAAAGTGATTGACACAGTGGAAGTACAGTGGTACCTTGGGTTGAGAACTTAATTCGTTCTGGACGTCTGTACTTAACCTGAAACTGTTCTTAACCTGAAGCACCACTTTAGCTAATGGGGCCTCCTGGTACGGCTGGAGCATGATTTCTGTTCTCATCCTGAAGCAAAGTTTTTATCCCGAGGTACTATTTCTGGGTTAGCGGAGTCTGTAACCTGAAGTATCTGTAACCTGAGGTACCACTGCACTGCGAAACATGGGAGGAAACCAAGGCAGATGGGCGGTGTATAAATAATAAATCACCATCATCATCATCATCATGTCCCCCTGGGTTCACAGGCATGGGGAAGCTGAGTACAGTCAGACTCGCACTCTGGGCTTTAAAAAGGCCAATTTCAGAAAGCTGAAGGAGCTACTGGGTGAGGTCCCAGGGTCAGAATTACGGAAAGGGTCCAAGATGGTTGGGACTTTCTTCAAGGTGAAATATTGAAGGCCCAAATGCAGACAGTTGTAACAGGAAAGGAAAGTGGGAGGCATCTATGGAGAAGTGTGGATGCCCAACGAGGTAATAAAATAATAAATGATGTGAGGAGGAGCAGCACTTCTTCCTCTGGCCAGAGACCAGCTTCTCCTCAGAGAGGATGGAGGCTCCATCCAGAGCCACTTCTCCCTCAGTCGAGTCCTGGGTCCAAATCCCTCTTTCTGCCTCTCTCTCTCCAAAGGAGCCCTGTCTCACTTTAAGGCCTTTTCAGGGTCGACGTTTTATTATAGTTTTATATGAGCTGGAAGCTGCCCAGAGTGGCTGAGGGAGCCCAGCCGGATGGGAGGGGTATAAATGACAAAATAATAATCATAATAATCCCTGACTAAAAACTCCCTCAGAAACGGCTCCTTTTCTTTTCCCGCCCAAAGTGCTGGCTCCGCCCCCTTTGACTGGCTGGCTGGGCAGCCAATCAGAGAGAGAGAGATAGAGGCTCCGGTCCCCTGGTGGCCTTTCGGGGGAACTGCACCCCGACTCTGGCCTGGCTCTGCTGTCAATCACAGGCTCCTCCCGCCTTCACCCAGAGACTTCAGATGGCAGAGGAGGAAAATGACTCTCGAGGAAACTCATCTCAGCCCAGCCAGAGGCGCTCCTGACCTGGCGCTTGGGGGGCCACAGGGACTGATCTCCTGTTTGGTCCTCTTTCTCCTTTGTTCCTGGTTTGGTTTAAATCCATTCATGAACCAAGAACCCGCATCCTGACCCCGGGCTGCGGACATCTCTGCACATTTTGTGAATGTCTGAATGGGGGGGGTTTACTTCCCCCTGAAAGGCAGCTGAGGCTTCGCTCGCATCTGGAGAAGAAGAGTTTGGATTTGATATCCCGCCTTCACTCCCCTTCAGGAGTCTCAAAGCGGCTCACATTCTCCTTTTCCCTTCCTCCGCCACAACAAACAGTGGGGCTGAGAGACTTCAGAGAAGTGTGACTGGCCCAAGGTCACCCAGCAGCTGCATGTGGAAGAGCGGGGAAGCGAACCCGGTTCCCCAGATTAGGAGACTACCGCTCTGAACCACTACACCACACTGGAGGAGCTCTGTGTGAGAGGCGAGGGAAGTTTTTAATGTCTGATGTTTTATTGCTTTTAAAATATTTTATGGAAGCCGCCCAGAGTGGCTGGGGAAACCCAGCCAGGTGGGTATAACTATTATTATTATTATTATTATTATTATTATTATTATTATTATTATTATTATTATTATTTACAGTGGTACCTCGGGTTAAGAACTTATTTCATTCTGGAGGTCCGTTCTTAACCTGAAACTGTTCTTAACCTGAAGCACCACTTTAGCTAATGGGGCCGCGATTTCTGTTCTCAGCCTGAAGCAAAATTCTTAACCGGAGGTAATATTTCTGGGTTGGCGGAGTCTGTAACCTGAAGCATCTGTAACCCGAGGTACCAGTGTATTGTTGTTGTTAGCCGCTCTGAGCCCGGTCTTGGCTGGGGAGGGCGGGATATAAATAAAATTTATTGTTATTATGATTTCATTATTATTATTATTATTATTATTATTATTATTCGAGTCGTGCAAGAGAACCCTAACCCCTCCGGAGGGCCAAGCAGGGAAGCCCACCCGCAGCCCCGGGAAGCAGCAGCAGCAGCAGCAGCAGCAGCAGCAGCAGGGCTGCCTCCGGCGATGAAGAGCCTCCCCTCGGCCTCGCCTCCTCTTTCCCCCCGAATGGGGGTCCCTCTTTGACCGAGCCCCGCCCGGCATCCCGGGGACCCCGAGATGAGAGAGGAGACTCACCGGAGGAGACAAGAGGAGGGGCAGGGAGGGGCTCTGGAAGACCCGCCCCCTTCCTTTTTCCTGTCCTCTCTAGGAATGCGGCTCAGCTGCTCTTAACCCTTGGCCCGCCGGGCGCGCCCAGCTGGTCCCTCCCGAGGGAGGTCTCGTTTGGGGGGAGAAGGCTGGGCCCGAAGCAGGGAGCCGAGAGAGGGGAAAGAGGAGCCCCCTGCCCCCCCCCCCGGGATGTGCAGGGTGTTGCAGGAATTTATGTATGGGGGGGTTGCCCCTCCAGCAGATATCCTGCACCTGCAGCCCACTACCAAAACCAGCGCAATCACTTTTGTGACTTTTGTCATTTGTCCCCGCAAAACACTTCATCACAGTTTCTTCCTATCTATTCAAAGGGCCTCTGCTGCACGATACCAAATGTAAGAATTCACTGATCAATGTATCTATGCACTGGCTCACAGGGAAAACTTATAGACATGTGAGCTCAGCTCCTCAGCAGCCCCTCTGCCTGAGGGATAATCCCTGGCATCCTGAGACCCGAGTGCCATTCCAGAAATAACAAACCCAGGTGAAGACAAAAGGGTGGGATGAACTTGGCTGGGAAACAGGGAAATGAAATTATCTCTTTTGTTTCACTTGATGGGTGTTTGGTGGAGGGCAAGGGGAACCATGGGGCAGGGTCCAGGATGCTCAGATTCCTGCCACCAGACCTCCCCTTTCATGATGTAACCGTGATGTATGAGTGATGTAGTTTTGGGGGGGTGTAGCAGCTAATAAAAGTTTGGGGTCTCTTTTGTTTGGGGCTTCCATCTTGTTCCACCTTGTGGCGGGTGGGAGTCCTGTCGTCACAGTCTTCAACCAAGACCAACCCGACTGGCTGCTGTTTTGCTCTGGTATTCCGGGCTGGGGTCCTTGTTTTTGGTCCAAGGGAGCCCTCAGATTTCTCCATTAAGAAGGGCAGGAGGCAGGGTGAGGGCGGCTCCTGGCCCGGAAGATGCCACCTGCTTGGGACTCCTGTTTTGTAGAATACAGGATTGTCCCAAATTTCCATGAAAAATTGAACAGGGTGTGATCCAAAAGAGTCTTGGAGAATCTGATGCTAACTGCCAATACCAAGATGAACGCCTGCCAGGTTTGCACGTTCACACACCTGTCTCAGAGGATGGGAAACAAGCAGAGCTCTTGAGACAGGATGGCAAATTTGACCTTATAGGCCAGGGGTAGGCAACCTAAGGCCCGGGGGCCGGATATGGCCCAATCGCCTTCTCAATCTGGCCTGCAGATGGTCTGGGAATCAGCGTGTTTTTACATGAGTAGAATGTGTCCTTTTATTTAAAAAGCATCTCTGGGTTATTTGTGGGGCATAGGAATTTGGTCTTTTTTCTTCTTTCCAAAATATAGTCCCCCCCCACACACATGGTTTGAGGGACGGTGGACAGGCCCATGGCTGTTATAGGCGTTACTGGAACCTGGTGGGATGAGACTCATGACTGGAATGTAGGAACTGAGGTGTATAACCTGTTCGAAAGGAACAGACCAAACAGGAAGGGAGGAGGAGTAGCATTATATATAAAGGATGTGTACACTTGTGAAGAAATCCATGACCTGGAGCATGAAAACCAGATTGAGAGTATATGGGCAAAAATGGTTGAGAGAGAAACCACAGTGACCTTACAGTGGGGGTCTGTCATAGAGCGTCAAGCCAGACTGAAGGCTTGGGTGATGCCTTCCAAGAGAAGATGAACTCTCTCCTCAAAGGAGAGAGATAGTAGTCCTGGGAGGCTTCGATTTCCCCAGCATCTGTTGGAACTCAGAATCTGCCTCCCTGACAAGTTCATTTCCCAACACTAGGATCACCTGAGGCCCTTCTCTCCGAGGTTCAGAGGGTGACAAGATGAGAACCAGCCTTTTCTGTGGTGGCTCCCTGTCTGTGGTATGCTCACCCCAGGTAGCCTGGCTTGTTAAGCGACCAGAGCAGCACCACAAATATATCCTAATATCCTTACCTTCTAAAGTCTCTCTCTCTGTCTCTTACTCTTTCTCTCTTACTTTCTCTCTTTTAATTCCGTTTCCATTCTATTTCTCTCTCATCTTGCTTTATTGGCCGAGGGAGCCAGCGTACAGCTTCCGGGTCATGTGGCCAGCATGACGAAGCCGCTTCTGGTGAACCAGAGCAGCACACGGAAACGCCGTTTACCTTCCCGCTGGAGTGGTACCTATTTATCTACTTGCACTTTGACATGCTTTCGAACTGCTAGGTTGGCAGGAGCAGGGACCGAGCAACGGGAGCTCACCCCGTCACGGGGATTTGAAGTCCTAGGCTCTGTGGTTTAACCCACAGTGCCACCCGCGTCCCATTCTCCATATTCTTGTTACCACCTTCGATGACTCACTTTTTAAGCAACAGCCCCAGAAGGGAAAGAAATTACCGTATTTTTCGCCCTATAGGGCGCAGCAGCCCATAGGGCGCACTTATTTTTTTTTTGGGGGGGGGAAATAAAGAAAAAAATTATTCCCCCCCCCCCCGGGGTCCGGGAGCGACGGTGAGGTTGCATTCAACCTCGCCATCGCTCCTGGAGCTTGCGGGGCTGGGGAAGCCCAAGCTTCCCACAACCCCAACCCCCAGAACGGGTCCGGGAACAATGGCGAGGTTGTGCTCAACCTCGCCATCGCTCCCGGAGCTTGCTGCTATCCGAAGCCCGGGGAGCGCAGCGCTGTAGCCTGCTGCACACCCGGGCTTGCGGATAGCTGCCCTAAGCCTGGGGTGCACAGTGCCGCGCTCCCCGGACTTCAGGCTGCAAGCACCTATCTGCAAGCCTGCGGAGCCCGCGGGCTCCACAGGCTTGCGGATAGCTTCCTGCAGCCTGGAGAGCAAGAGGGGTCAGTGCGCACCGACCCATCTCGCTCTCCAGGCTTCAGCAAAAGCCTGCATTCGCCGCATAGGACGCACACATATTTCCCCTTCATTTTTGGAGGGGGGAAAGTGCGTCCTATAGGGCGAAAAATACGGTAAATAAAGGTTTTGCTTCCATGTAAATAAATGGCAAGAAAAGCCTTCCGTGCCCACATTTGGACAATTTTGCACAATTAGAAATAAATGGGTGACACTTTTTTCTTTTATGGATCTCCCCACGGGGTAAAAAACCAGAAGGAAATACCCCATCCAACTTTTCTCTTTTTAATATTTATATTTTATTGAACATTTTTGGAAGAAAAATGAAGTGGGAAAAGTCAGAGAAAGGTCAAAACAAAGCAAAGTGCTTGAAACTGATACTTTGCAATATAGAAGTAGTCCAATTATTGTAATAGTAGAAAACTGTGAGCAAGTCACTGTGCTTTATAGCAATGCATTCCAAACACCATTCTATTTGTCTGTACACAATCTACGTCTAAAAGCAATCTGTTCATATATTGCAAGAGTAGTCCTATCTTCTCCCTATTATTCCAAGGGAGTCGCAGATTTATCTTTCCAGTGAATTGTGGCAAGGATTTACTTCTACACCACTTGGCTGATACCCAGCAGAGGGAACCCCTTTAAATAAAGCACAGAGCCAAGGGAATAACAGCAAGTCCAGTTAGGGTCAGGGTCAGGGTTTGCAGTCTGACTTTTTTCCTTTGTATAAGAACAAGCATGAAGGAGGCCTCCCAGCCTGTTCACGTGAAAACAGTTGGTCCTGGCAAACTGCTCTCAATCTTAACTTGTTAACTGCCGTTGGTCCAGATTTTAATTTGTCTGAATTAATTTTAAGATGTTTTTTAATTAATTGATGCCTGTTTTTATGTATGCTGTGTTATTTATATGATGTTAGCCGCTCTGAGCCCAACTTTGGCCGGGGAGGGCGAGGTACAAATAAAATTTATTATTATTATTATTCAAAGATTTTAAAGTTTAGAGGACTCTCCCCACTGCTTGTAGGCAGTTTGCAGTGAATCTTGCCTGATGTGTTTGGGATTCATGTCTCATCTTGGAAGTCCAACAGGCAAAATAGCCATGCAAATAGCGACGATGATTAGCAGAATAGCTCACCATCTAATGATTTAGTTTAGTGTTAGGGCTGAGCGATACTTTCTTTTCAACATCGTGATATATCAGCAGCTAAATACCGGTGTATGCTGATATATCGTGATGACTGGAATTTATATTGGCTGCTTCTTCCCGCCTTCAGGAAAGAATAAGCAGCCAAGATACATGATCCAGCTCTACACAGTCAGCTACTCAGCGGTAGATCACTGGTGAAACTGCCGCCGCTCCTGAGTCCCTCTGCCTCCAGCACAAGCCAAGAGTGGTGGTGCTTTTGTTTGCGATATACCTCCAAGTGAAGCCGCCATCGCATTCTGCCCCTCATACCAGTCCTGGGCAATGCATCAATAAGTAACCCATGCCTATTTAGTGCAAAAGGCAGCCTGCGTGGATGTTGCTTCCTTCTTATCTTTGGGAAATTATGTGGCTGCATTTTGGGCTGGGAGGAAAAAGATGTGGGGCAGAATCCTAATAATGTAAAAATTCGGTTGCTCCTATTGGGTAATCAACAAGAATAAAAACCTCACTCCAAATAAAACTGTATTAAACTAATTATTTAAGTCAGGGGTGAAACTTGGGCACAGGAGGACTCATCATCATCATCATCATCATCAAATCATTACAAAATTCTGGCTGTTTTCACCAATACTTTATCAAGCCCTGACGAAGCCCTCACCTATGTCTTGAAGGTGCAAGATCCCTCAGTTAGAAGACCCATATGCTGCAAAGTTTTGTTAAGTTGTACCATCACAGATTACGAGCAAGGAATGCTCTCTCATATAAAAAGCCTTCTGCATATAGAAGACTTGCAAGTTGGAGACACAATTGCTTTTTTAAAAAAATTCAGTTGTAGTGCAGCAATGGAGACGAGTTTCTCCTACTGTCTGGGGAGAGGCAATTTGTGGCAATGTCACAAATTTTACGGTATTTTTTTATAGCATATCTAAAATCTGTTGCTTTTTAGGGGGTAATTAGCTAATTGCGAACCACTGTTCTAGAGGCTTGGTTGGTTGCAGGCCTGAGGGTGTGGCTCCTGAGAGGAAGTGAGCAGAGGAAGGAGTTAGCAACCAGCAGCAGTCAAAGTTAGCTCATTGCAGATTCTGGGAGCTCACGAACAGGCCATGCAAACATAGGCATTTGCGAGGGCATTTAAGGGGGAGGCCCAGAGTATTGTCCCATGGCGTGCATAGGACCAAGAGACATGCAGGGCGAGGGAGCTGCAACACCTGTGCCAAGCTTGTCTTTCTGCCGGAGAACATACAGTTGTATACCTGCAGCAAGTGCAAACTGGTTGTCTTGCTGGAAGAGAAGGTACAGAAACTTGAGGCCCTCCTAGCCATGGTTTGAGCTACAGGACAACATGCCGAGTTTCTTGGTTGAGCTGGGTTGACTGTGATGCAGCAGCAACACAGATGGGGTGGCCCCAGGCTGGAGGAAGATCACCCACTGCAAAAGACCAACCCCTGGAGGAATGTGAAACACAGAAGTAGGACAGTCACGAACCACGCTTTGTCACTGGAGCTGCAGAATGGCTTCCATGCTCGCACCTTGGACACCAGTTCTGGGCCAGAGGAGCTAGGACAGCAGTTGCCGACCTCAGAATACACCAAGGTGGCTGTGAAAGGTGCAGAGCACAGAATGATTTCTGCCACCCCCACCCCCCAGAGGTGGAAGAGACAAGAGGAGATGGACTTCCCTGTTTAGGGAAGTTTTTAATGATTGGTGTTATAATGTATTTTTACTCTTGTTGGAAGCTGCCCAGAGTGGCTGGGGAAACCCAGCCAGATGGGCAGGGTAAAAAGAATAAATTGTCATTATTAGTATTATTAGCATTGGTATTATTAGAGGAGTCCTTTTTCATTCTTGACCTAACTCCTTCAGATCCACGGCTACTGATCATGGATGAGTATGCTGATAACCCACTTGCTATCTTCCAAGGAAATGAACTAGGCAACTCCAACAGGCAAGAACTCCAGAACAGCACTTGTAGACCATAGAATACTCCAAGGAGGTTTTGGAAGGTACAGCATATCAAACAATTCCTGCCACTCCCCAGAGGAGGAGAAGACGTGGTGGTGATAGGTGACTCCCTACTGAGGGGGCAGAAGAAGTAGTGTGTGGAGAAAAGAGGATGTCCCAGACGGTATGCAGATTCACAATGTGACAGAGAAGTTGCCATGCCTTTTAAAGCCAACTGACCCCTACTCCTTCCTTCTGATTCATGTGGGTACAAATGATACTAACACGGACAATGTATATCAAGGGACTGTGAGACTCTCGGAGGAAGCTGAAGAGATGTGGGCCACAGGTGCTCTCTTTACCACCAGTCCTTCCCGTTGAAGGTCGGAGCCGGGGAAGAGAAAGGAAAATACTGGGCATAAACCAGTTTGAGGGAGTTGGACATGTTTAGCCTAGAAAAGAGGAGATTAAGAGATGTGATGGCCATCTTCAAATACTATGATTCTCCTTGCTGTGAGTTCTTTGATGGAAAGTGAGAAGTTTCTTCCATTTGAAGCTCTTTCCACATTCCAAGCACTGATAAGGTTTCTCCTCTGTATGAATTCTTTGATGGGAAGGGAGACTTCCTTTCCTACTGAATCTCTTTCCACATTCCAAGCACTGATATGGTTTCTCTACTGTATGAATTGTCTGATGGGAAGTGAGACTTACCTTCCAGATGAATCTCTCCACATTCCAAGCCCTGATATGGTTTCTCCCCGCTGTGAGTTCTTTGATGGCAGGTGAGATGAGACCTCCTATTGAAGCTCTTTCCACATTCCAAGCATTGATGCGGATTCTTCCCCTCATGAATACTTAGATGGGAAGTGAGTTGGGCCCTCTGTCTGAAGTTCTTTCCACATTCCAAGCACTGATATGGTTTCTCCCCTGTATGAATTCTTTGATGGGGTATGAGCTGAGATTTCTGCCTGAAGCTCTTTCCACATTCCAAGCACTGATATGGTTTCTCCCCTGTATGAATTCTTTGATGGGAAGTGAGATTAGTTCTCCTACTGAAGCTTTTCCCACATTCCAAGCACTGATACGGTTCCTCTCCTGTATGAATACTTCGATGGGCTACCAGCTTAGCCCTCTCACTGAAGCTTTTCCCACATTCCAAGCACTGATATGGTTTCCCCCCTGTATGAATTCTTTGATGGTAAGTGAGATTTAACATCCAGGCATAGCTCTTTCCGCATTCCATGCACTGATATGGTTTCTCTCCTGTATGAATTACTTGATGGGCCATGAGGTGAGCCCTCACACTGAAGCTCTTTCCACATTCCAAGCACTGATGGGGTTTCTCCCCGCTATGTGTTCTTCGATGGGAAGTGAGATTGAAGCTCCTATGGAAGCTCTTTCCGCATTCCAAGCACTGATATGGTTTCTCCCCTGTATGAATTCTTTGATGGGAAGTGAGACTTTCCTTATGGGTAAAACTCTTTCCACATTCCAAACACTGATACGGTTTCTCCCCGCTGTGAGTTCTTTGATGGCAAGTAAGTTTGGAGATGTGATTGTAGCTCTTTCCACATTCCAAGCACTGATATGGTTTCTCCCCTGAGTGAATTTTCTGATGGGAAATGAGATAGGACCTCTGACAGAAGCTCTTTCCGCATTCCAAGCACTGATATGGTTTCTCCCCTGTATGAATTCTGTGATGGTAAGTGAGCTTAGCCCTCTGAGAGAAGCTTTTTCCACATTCCAAGCACTGATATGGTTTCTCCGCTGTATGAATTTTCTGATGGGAAATGAGATCGGACCTCCGACAGAAGCTCTTTCGACATTCGAGGCACTGATATGGTTTCTCCCCTGTATGAATTATTTGATGGCGAGTGAGATGGGTCCTTTGTCTGAAGCTCTTTCCACATTCCAAGCACTCATATGGTTTCTCGCCTGTATGAATTCTTTGATGTGTAGTGAGTGTAGCCCTCTGACTGAAGCTTTTTCCACATTCCAAGCATTGATGGGGTTTCCCCCCGCTGTGCTTTCTTTGATGGGAAGTGAGGTTACCCTTCCGACTAAAAGTCTTTTGACATTCCAAGCACTGATACTGATTCTTTCCAATGGGATTTATTTCATAGGAAGTGGAATAGGAGCTGCAATTGATGCTCTCTCCAAACTCCAAATATTCATACAACTTCCCCACTGTGTGTAATTTGTCGTGGTCTCCCTTGTTCATAACTTCCAATCCATCACCACCTGCAAAAATGAGGGAAGATTAGAGTCTCAGGAAGAAATGGAGCCCCAACTTATTAAACAATGCTAATAAACACTTGTGATAGACAAATAACAGAAGGGAGTTAGATTTGCGGTTTTACTACAGGGTTAATGAATGCCTTTGTTGACTGGCATTAAGAGAGAGACATATTGATGGAAACCTGAGATTCAAAAAGCCTGGCACTTTCCAGGATGGATTTTGTTTGGCTCAATGTAATCTGCACCATTTGCAAGTTCAGTCTTCTCTTTGGTAAACCAATAAGTTGCAGAAGAAAAACTAATAAACCTGATAGAAGCAGGTTCATCTTCTGTCCCCATGATGAAGTCTACATTTAAAAAGAAGAAGAATCATAGAGTTGGAATAGACCACAAGGGCCATCGAGTCCAACCCCCTGCCAAGCAGGAAACAAAGAAGAGTTTGGATTTGATATCCCGCCTTTCACTCCCTTTAAGGAGTCTCAAAGCAGCTAACATTCTCCTTTCCCTTCCTCCCCCACAACAAACACTCTGTGAGGTGAGTGGGGCTGAGAGACTTCAGAGAAGTGTGACTGGCCCAAGGTCACCCAGCAGCTGCATCTGGAGGAGCGGAGACGCGAACCCGGTTCCCCAGATTACGAGTCCACTGCTCTTAACCACTACACCACACTGGCTCTCTAAGTCCTAGCAAGTCCTAGGCTCTGTGGTTTAACCCACAGCGCCACCCGCGTCCCTCATATACAGTCATACCTTGGGTTAAAGTTGCTTCCAGGTTTCGCCGCTCGCACATGCGCAGACGCTCAAAATGATGTCATGCACAGAAGCGGCAAAACGCGGCATGCACAGACGCAGGTTGCGTTCACTTCTGGATGCAAACAGGGCTCCAGAACGGATCCCATTTGCATCCAAAGGTACCACTGTATAAGGAAGAAGAAGAGTTTGGATTTGATATCCTGCCTTTCACTCCCCTTCAGGAGTCTCAAAGCGGCTAACATTCTCCTTTCCCTTCCTCCCCCACAACAAACACTCTGTGAGGTGAGTGGGGCTGAGAGACTTCAGAGAAGTGTGACAGGCCCAAGGTCACCCAGCAGCTGCATGTGGAGGAGCGGAGACGCGAACCCGGTTCACCAGATTACGAGACTACCGCTCTCAACCACTACACCACACTGGCTCTCAAGGGCAGCTGAGAGCAGCCTGATCATGGTTTTAAAAGGCAAATGTGGAGGAAGAAAAGATTATGATCCAGCAGGAATCCTTACTGAGAGAGTCCACAATCCTACGATTCTCCTCCATGACTTCCTTATGCAGAGCTCTCTGGTCAGGATCCAGCAACGCCCACTCCTCCTCTGTGAAATACACAGCTACATCTTTAAAACACAGAGGACCCTAAAAGAGAAAGGAAAAGGTCCTCCACTTAGACAGCATAAAGATTATCTACCACACATTGCTTGATTATTTTCTGTCCGTTCATTGTTGTGTTGTTTCAATGGGATTACTTTCTTGCACATTCTAATTATAGACACTTACTTGAACATTTTAATTGTCTTCTTTTATTGTGCATTTTAATGATGGGTGTCAGGGGACTGCCATCGGAACAGGGGAGGGAGGCAGGGGGGCCATTGGGCTACAGAGAGCCTCCGAAACTCCTGAGGAGCCGCGCCTCACCTCGCCAGGCTGGCCAGGAGGGATGCACGCCACTTCCGTCACCCAGCTTGCGCGGGGGGTGAAACATAAGGAGGGGAGGAGGAGGCTTGGGGTGTCAAAGTTCTTATGTTGGGGGAGAAGCCGGAAGGGGCCACTCCCAGATTCTGCAAGTGACTGAGACGGACATGAACTTTGTAGATCTGCACTGTAAATAGTTTGTACAATAAAACCTGTAAAAGACAGGTCAGAGTCCTGACTGGTTACTCACGAGCAACCACCAGCAGCATCTGACAATGGGTATAAATCTTTGTGTGAATGGGTGGAACTCCGCATGCTATTCTTCAAATTATTCTGTCTACAGACGCATTCCTGTTTGGCAGACAGAATGCTCCCTTCTCTACTCCCGCTGTGCAATGCTTGGGGGGCGATGGGACCTTCCCTGTGCCCTAAAGCCAACTTCATGGAGCTCATGGGGGCACAGGGGGGGGGATCCCCAGCAGCTGATGGGGCTACTTAATCCTGACCACTGTTTTTTATGGCTTGAACAACTGCTTAGAAGCCTTTTTTGATCAATATAGAAATGTAACTGCAGCTACTGATAAATACAGAGAAATTCAGAAGGATAGTTGAGGTGAGGTGGCTGTTCAATCCTTTCAGAACATAGAGCTTCTCGAATGGCATTGTCCATCTTTGTTCAGGACCGAGGCTTTGACAGAAGCCAAGAGGAGGAGAAATTCGTTCTGGCCCAGAGGCTCCC